>JAUCMS010000127.1:19435263-19483650 GCA_032357445.1 Enteromius radiatus
GGATTCCTGTGTTTTAATGGACACACCATTCTGGTAGCACTAATCCTAAACCAGCCCAACTCCTACAATACTTTACACCTGTCTTAATACAAAGAAAACATACTCCAAACTAACAAACCATTAAGACAAGTATGTAGATAAAACAATTTAATATTTCAATTTAATAATTTGTTTAAAACAGAAGCTCCAGAGCATGACTTCATATCCTGTTGTCCAAATTTGTAGCAAGATCTAAAGTAATTTTTAGTTTTTAAGGCCTGGTATTAGCATCACATAAACCTGAATCCCTTTCACCATGATCTATAAAAAGTTCATTAAAACCTAGACAGTAAGCATACTGTAAATAGCAACTGTAATTAATATGAAAACAACACAGCGTGAAAGAGAGTCTGTTTTTCTTGAGCCTGATTTGAGGCAGTGCAGGACCATCTAATGATGTAAACTCTCAGTGTGTGGAGTTTAAATGTGTCCTGTTTCACTTGCAGCCCGGCTGGAGGTCAGTGTGATCGTTAATCTGATCCTGATCCTAGACCTGCCTGTCTCTTTCACACCAGACAGCTTATTGTCATGATGATGGCCATGACAACCCTTAACCTCCCTCCCACCCTCTCTCTCTCTTTCTCTCCCGAGCACGTTCTCCCTCTCTCGATTGTCTCATCACTCTGAAGGGAGACTCGTCTCTCACGCAGATACCTGATGGCCGACAGGCCTCAGCTTCCTGTGGGTCTGATAATCAACGTGCTGTCAAGACTGTCAATATCCAGCAGACGAAGAGGGGACCCAGGCCGACACACATATACATACAGATACACACACACACACACACACACAAATATGTGCACATGCATGCGTATACCTGCTCAAGGACTCTCAATCACAAGCTAAAGAGCCCATACGGTGACACATTCTCGCATATCCACTATCATTACGTTATACAGCACACATACACATATGCGTGCACATACCTGGCATAAATCAGATGTGGCTGTCAGGCCGTGCTTTTAGTAAAGGATAGATTAAACTCTTTGCCTGGATCTCTGTTGATGATCGCTGCAGGCTTTATTAATTAGGCTTAATCGTGATGAATGCTGGGCCTGTCATCTCCTCACACTGACAGTAGACAGGGTTCACATGGCCTGTTGAAGCTTGGTGACAGGGAGAGATGGCACAGTTTTAAACAGGAAGCTGACCCACATCACCATAGCCCTCACCCACTCACACTGGGAAATCATCAGAATATATCACTCATTACCGCATGTCAGTAGCGATGAGAAGATAGATTTTAGCCCTGTATGGAAGAGAAAAATTAAGCTGTGGTCATCACATACAGCCATTTCATTGCAGTGTTTTTAATTAATTCATAGATCCGGTCTTTTGTTACGATTGGCAGAGCCACATTCAAAACCCTTGTAAAATACTCTATAAACACACACCTGTGACCTCGTTACATCAGTATTGCTGCACCACTGCATCTGTGTACTTGGCAACCCGCATGCTGAACATTGCTCAAGAATTTTGATTTGTTATTGTTAATTGATTAATGTTTTGTTACTATATGTTTATTTTTTTAAATGCCGTCCTGCGTATTTTTAGGAAATGGTGTATTATACTAGTAAGCCCATTGAAGCTACAGTGATTTTTGGAAATGGCTTTTCCCATCAGATGTTTTAAAATCTTGCTTTATTTACCTGTACTCTTTATCATTTTTTTTGATACAGTGCTGTGCACTGGAACTGTTTGTTGTTGTTGTTGTTTTTCCTTCATACTGTCTAGGCTAGTGCACAACAATAACACTCTTTACATTCTAATGTTCTGTTAATATTATTTAATGGACACAATTAATAAAGGCAAATAAAGCAAAACTTATTAAATATGGCAACAAAAATATAGTGCTCATTGTGTGATGTGGGCAAGTCTGACTTGCCTGATTTACTGATCCTGTCTTCTACCCATTATTTTCTCTCCTTTCTTTACTGTCAATGAAAAAAAATACATAATTTGTGTAATGATGCAAATGTGTGTTTTTAATTTAGGATCATGCAGCATTTCTTGACTCTTTCAGATGATTCTCTCTTTGAAATTTTCTTTGAAATGGCTTAAAGACATGCATTGATATGCATTCACATCCTCTTTTTTTTTTGTCTTCCGTGAACTATATGACTTGAATCATCTCCACCTGCAAAAACCATTACCTAATCCTTCCTGTTTCTTTTCTTTTTCTTGTGTAGAGTATGTGATAAATGTATCCCATTGTTTTGCTTTGCGTATTAGTGTGTGTGTGTGAAGCCTGGCTAGTTCAATCACTGACCCCCTGAAACAGTTAAGGAAACAGTCTGACATCGACTGTAATGAGAATAAATGAAATGATTGGACCTCATCAAGAAACACACGCACACACACGCACACAATCTCTCTTCATCATCCCCCTTTTGTTTCCATAACAGCAACAATGAAAAATTAGACCTAATTAGTTGCACAGTACCCTTTGTTGAGGACTTTATGTGAAACACTATCCTGTAAGAATTACATATTTATGTAAATTCCCCTACAAATAACAGCAGAACTAATGGGCTATCAGGCAGATTTTACAACGCCAGCAGGACGTCTGACACGTGACAGGTGACCTGAACACTCCATGATATAATGAGGGTTTTCATCACTCTTTCTATCTCTCTTTCTTTCTCTTGCTCTAGAGTGATAGTGTTTCAAGCGGCCGTGTTAGCAGAGAGAAACGTCACATCAGTTGAGGACGTCCTCCCTTTAACAACTGCTTCCTGTGAGCTAAGTGCTGTGCAGGGTCACACCTTCTGATCACATCAGCAGCCTGAAGCACAGGCAGCATGTCAAACAGAGGACTGACACATCTCATGTCGCTGAGAGATTAACTGGTTATTTTAAGGTATGTTTGACTCGCAAAATTACCAGGCCAAAATAGTAGTACTTTCTTCTTTGATTAATTGTAATATAAAAAATGGCTTGTTATTCTGTATCTAAAATATTTTAATGATGTTTTGTACATGATAGTAAATATAAACAGTGAATCGCATACTATATATCAGTATTTGCTGAGAAAAGCCCAAAGTAAATGCAATTTAAAAAAGTTAACTTGATGGCCTGTATACTGTATAAGCATCATAAACACTGCATTTTGCACATACTTTTTCCTTCCTTTTGATTTGTCTTAGTCATAATTGTTAAATGGTTTATTAACATTTTGATGTGAGTAAATATTTAATATTTTATTTATTATTTTAATGTATTTTTTGTATACAATAAGAAGGCATTAAGTTGACCAAAAGTGACGTTGAAGACACTTACAGTGTTATAAAAGATAACTCTTTGAAATATGACACTGAATTAATGTCTGCTAGTAAAAAAAACTTCCGGTCACAGGAATAAATCACACACACACACACACACATATATATATATACATTTATAAAAATGTCAGGTTGTACTATGCTTGTGGGGATTTACAATGTAGCGTAAATTGATAGATTAAAGGTGTAGTTCACCCAAAAATGAAAATTCATTTACTCACCCTCGAGTAGTTCCAAACCTGTATGAATTTCTTTGTTCTGCTGAACATAAAGGAAGATATTCTGAAGAAAGTTTGTAAATAAATTGATTATATAAATTATTTATGCATAAATATATTAAACATTAATTAATTAATTTCAAAATCTTGTGGAGCCCAAACTTAGTCACATTCATACTCCAAATACAATTTAATTTCTAATTTTAAACCTAATCTCACTTTATCTGTTGTCTTTATTTATTTATTTATTTTTTAAAGGAATATGCTTTTGTTAAATCATCAAGCCATAATATGAATACTGAACTTTTTGAACGTATGGACTGACCTGAAGGGAAGGAATCACAGTTAAGTGCACAAACAAGAGGCAACCGATAGATCAGCTAAATTCAATAGACTGCATACTCGGGGTAGAGAACTGTGCCGAAACAATGAATACAATAGAATATTATTTGCGGCTCTTGCTTTATTGGTCCTCTCTCACTTTGTTGTGTGCTTTGGGCATTCTTCAAAGCACTTCCCCACTTAACAAACCCTGCTGACGGTTTGTTTTTACTTTCTCTCTCCCTATCTCGCTTTTCTCTCTTTCTCTCTCAGTGTTAATTAAAGCAGGAGCACGCGTGTGACTCCACTTCAGACTGCGAGTGCAGCGGGCTAATTAACCTCGCCTGTCCCTCCGCGCAACTTAGCCCAACAACCACCATTATGGCTTTAATATGCCAAATTAGAAACTGATTTTGAACTGCATCTGCCCCGAAGAGAAATATTGATCCCTATTCTCTCTTTCTTTCTCTCTTCCTCTCTCTCTCTTTCTTCTCCCTTCCCCTGCCCACTGGCCATTTGGTCTTGTGGTTCAGTTCTATTGCCTAAATTAGTTATCCGATTGGTCCCTTTGATTAATGGTGGGCCCGCTTGCTTCATTACACATGACAACGCTGAATAATCTGAGCGCGCCACCGCACGCACACAGGCTCGCAAACTACTTCTGTTTTGTCAACCTCACCCTCAAGTACATTTATAGAATTATTTAGCATATAGTTGGCCATAATTTATTTGTATGACACATTTCTCGATCAGGAGCCAGTGTAGAGTGTCATATATGGATAGGAAAACAAGGTAAACTAGATGTGCAAATCAATGAGCGGAACCCCAGGGAATATCAGCCGCATAACCAGGATGCGGGACTTGACCCTGCCTGCGTTCCAACCTGTCAATGTACGCCAGCGGAAAAGTGATATTGTGTTTTTAGCCAGAGAATTACTTCAGCATACTCACTCATATGTGTTCACATGCTGCCCTTTTCACTGTGGTGGGTTTCTCACTCCCTCTCTTCCCCGTTTTTTCCTATCCTCAAAGCGTTTGACTGCATCACTCAGAACAGGTCTCTTCTTGTTTATTCTTTTATGATATGCCTCTCTCTATGGCTCTCTGGCCTTGTGGGAAATGCTGCAGGACTTTGTTGTTGGAATGAATGATTAATTCATTTATTTATGTTGATTGTGTGTGCGTGTGTTGATAAAATGATCAATGTGATCCAAAACAACAACCGCAGAAGAAAAAAAATGTAGTCATCCAGGTTGAATGACCGTTACAGTTAATTAAGTAGAAGTTAATTTAATCTGCTTATATTGATTATTGGGATGCCCATTACTGCAGTGGACCAAGGAACAAATACATAGTGCTGTTTTTCAGAGAAAAAAAAAAAAGTATATTAAACATAATTATCCTATATTCTTAAAATGCATTTTAGCAGCCCAGTTTTAAAAGTACACATGCAAAAAAAAAGCACAATTTAATTGTTTACACTGTATATAGCAGCAATTTACTATGTCAAAAAAAGTTACTTGCTGTTTCGTTATAATTGTGACATTTACTAGCATATTCACATTATGAATATTTGAATTGTGTATAATAATTTTAATCCGCATATAAACAGTAAAGAACAGAGACATAACTAGCACTGTCTCTGTGATGCAACTGAGCCTCAGGAAGCATTAAGTTATTATTTTCAATAATGTTTACAAGTATATCCAGGCCTTTGGGAGGAAATGAAAAATGGCAGCCTTGGCCGTATGGAGCAGAGCTGCTGTTCACCTGTGACGCTCTGCTCATCCAGCCTCTGAAAGCTATCATTAGTTTTGCTTTTTTAAACCTCTGGTGTCCGTTCTCTGTGTGAGCTTGTGTGTGAGAGAAGGCATTGCATGGTAAAGCCTGTGTAGACTTATTACTTGTAGTTGTTTCAAGTGTATCCTTAGGTTTTAATGTAACAGTGGAGATTATATTGTGTTTTTTGTTTTTTTTGTTTTTTTATTATATTCACTTCTGAATAACATTTACTACACATAGGACCATTTAAAGCAACATTTCTTAATTAAGTCTTTTTCATAACTTCCTTCACAGTATCAAATGCTTGAAGCAAACATGCTATAAGTCTGACATGCTATACTGAGGAGATTTTTCATTGGCATTTCACACACCCCAATTCAATAAGACAGCATCCTACTCTCAACCCAAATAAAGCTGCTTTTGGTCTAGACATTGTAGTGCTACACTTGAAAGTGCTGAAGATTATATATTAAGCAGACATAGATAGTGGGAAATCTGAGACTATAGGACATCATAAAACAAACAAGAATTTTAGAAGAAAAGGGAAAAAAAAAAAAAAGTTTTGGCATAAATCTCAAGGCCCTGAAGGGCAGGATGCTGGAGACACAGTGTCTGCACCCTAAAGACGGGTTAATAAAGTAGAAAATGCTTAACCGATGTGAGCTCTCCTAGAGAGTCCAGGTGCGGCTGCTGTGGCATGTTCATGTTCTTCTTGTTATTTTCAGTGTCTCTAAACATTAGATGTTATTTATAAACCCGCTAGCTTAATAAATCTACTTCAGGAAGCATACACGCACACCAAAAAAGTCAAAGGAATATGACAGTGAGAAAGTGAGGGAAGGAAATAGGACTAAAGATGGACAGAGTTTGGCTGCCGCTCTCCTTTCAGCATAAGCCAGAGTTATGAGCGACTGAAATCAGACGAGGACCACCGTGGCTGCGTTCACATGCTTCCTGAATGCTGACGTAGCTGGCAGAAAAATCCGGAAAGTGTCTTAGTGCCAGGAGTCTCTAAGCACCTCTCATTCTTGCTTAGCTTTCATGTTGACAGGTGGCTGTGTTTAGAGTACAGTCTCTCGATTCACAGAAAATTTACATTCCCTTTGCAACGTATAAATTGACCATCCGCTAGAAATAGAAATCATCTCAAGTTGTTCTAAGGCATGCGTGTGTGTCTGTGTGTGTGTGAATGCCTTAAGGCCTTGGGCAACCATCAGAACAGGAAAGCATGGCGGCCAACAAAGCAAGTCTGAGAGCAATAGCAGCATATCCTGATTGTCTATTCAATCATTTGTAACCTATTTTCTGTGAACACTAGAAATGTCACCATTCAGGTCTAAATCATCCGCTTCTCTAATCAACGCCAGCGTTCCAGTGCCCTTCTGTTCTGCTTTCTGTCTCCTTATGTCTTAACGGTTCTTTCTCTTTCTTCTTCTCTGTCTCACTCTGTCTACCTCAAGTTTGATTGGAGAGACGGTTGATTCTGTAGTGATACATGCCAGATGTTGCTACAAGCAGATTTCCCAGATTTATAGTTGAGCTCTAACAGGCATAATTAAAGTGAACTGCTTAACTAAAAGGGAGAGGCCAGGCCTCTCTCTTTTTCTTTTTTTTAATTTGTGAGCTTTTTAAACGTCTGATTGACCTCCTTAGGGACGGTTAACACAGAAAAGCCGTTTTCAAAGAAAAAATGCAAAATGCTGGCAGTGAAACGAGTAAAAACTAGTTTTTTGAACATGTTTTTTAGTTGAACTTCAGAATTTCATGAATCTGCAAAACAGTGAATGGTACATAGTACAGTAAAAGAGAGTTTGCTCTTCCATTGTTTTCAAACCTGGTGAATTTGTGTAGTAGGCCTTCAGTGCACATGGGCCCTAAGCTATAAATACCACATCATCAATTGTTAACAAAAACAATTAACAAATAATGCAATTAAATAAAGTAAAACATAGTGTAGACAGACATAAGCATGTCCTGTTTGAAATATCTTTAATAGTACATATTGGTGTGTAGGAAATGGTCCTAGTATCTCCTTATCACTGGTCACTAGTGCAAACCAAGGAGGCTGTGATAATAATTGTCTTGCCATGAAAAGGCAGCCATACTCTGATGTGGTCATCAGAGAATGAGCAATTTGCATTTTAGTTTTAAAAGGCTCTTTTTGTGCTTCAGAGAAAGTTTTTGGTGCTGAAAATTGTGTTGCGCAGTAAGTTTTACAATACAGTATGTTTGTTATGATTTGTTATTGAGTTATTTTCGTATTGAATAATTTGGTACAAGGCTTTCGGTTCAGTATGCATTACAAACCGAATTTAATTGGACTAGTTCTTTTACTTTTGGAAAATAAAACAGGTTAAAATGTGTGAAATATAATGTTCTCAGTGCCATTGCGCTCAGCAAGGCAGCCCAAATGACATAACAGGCAACGTGCTGTCTGCCCAGTGGTGTAACATTAGCGGCCGGGCACACATCACCCAGCTATAACTTCCCCTTGCTTGGTTGCATCGAAAGACAATGTTCTTGTATTGACGATAGCCAGACATATTGTCAAAAACATAAATTGCTTAAAATATTAAGATATTTGGCATTTACAATTAATGTAGGCCTATTACATTCTTATTTTTATTAGGTTTATTATTATTATTATTATTATTAAATTAACCTACTTTTTTATTTAAATTACAATTAATTTGCCCCACAATAATTATCAAATAGCTAACTGATGCGCTGGGAGAATAAGAAAAGATTAGGCTATTTACTCTGAATTTTTTTTAAAGGCACTTATTTATATATATATATATATACACACACACACACACACACGCGCGCACACACACACACACACACACACATATATATATATATTTATATACACACACACACACACATATACACATGCACAAGCCTTTAAAATCTTTTAAAAAGCATTGTATATTCACTATTCAACTACATTTGTCCCTAATTGTCAAATTTCTGGTGACCTTCTTTCTTTGTACGTTTTGAGTTATTGTTACATACAGTAGTACATTATCTCAAGTGCCCTCCTATCCTTCTCCCTGACCTGTCCTCTCTGTCCACTGGCCTCCTCCATCTCTCTTTCCATTCTGTTGTAGCATGTTATTGTGGGAGGGCGTAGTCTGGACGGCTGCTTCGCTGCAGATGCTAGCGGTGGGTGAGCCGCTAACACGCTAACACCTGTCTGTTGGCCCTCCTGCCAGAACACTCTGACAGCTCTGTCTGCTTTGACTAATGATGTGATTGATGGACAAAATAAGAGAGCGTACAGGAGCACACATGCACACACAGTCCAATACACACTCATGTGCGGGCGGTGTGAGCGTGGCCCATGCCTGATGTGGGATATGATGTCAGTGAGCCCTCATCATGTGGCAGCTGAAGGTGTATTCTTCTGCACGGCTCATTAGTCAGTAATGGTAGAGTAGCCCCCCCCCCCCACATAGACACACACACTCCACAAAAATATGAAGGGGGTGGGTGGAGAGGGAAGATGGGGCTGATTCATGATGGGAGGCCACTTTATGGACTCAGACCCATCAGTAGTGGCCTATCGCTGGGCATGCTTCAGTAGCCTCCTGTTCACCTCTAACCAGAGTACCAGGGGGTTTAAGAGATGGAGTTCAGAAAAATGTTCTGGTGTGTTGTTTTTTAGGGTTTTTTTGCGTTGGCTTTTGTTACTGCTTTACATAATATCCATTAAAAAATGATCTGTCTGTCTGTCTGTCTGCCTGTCTGTCAGTGAGTCAGTCATTTGTCCACTTTCATTATATATATATATATTTACCAAAAGTAAAACATGTTGTTTAATCCAATTGTATTTTTTCTAAACAAACACTTTACTGTAAGACTGTCTTATCATGATGTTTGGGTAGAGTTGTGAAGAAGACTGCATCTGTAGGTTGTAGATCTGAGTACTTTTATTACTGTTCAAGCAAGTGTTTTGCATGAATGCAGTGAACGTATGTCAGGTGAGCTTGTTGTGTTGTGTGAATTTCAGAATCTTTCCAGAAGTAGTAGTTTATCCATGTACTTTTTTGACTACTGTTTTATGAATGCTGTGAATATATTTTCACCAAATTTTTCGTAGGGAGATATGCATATTCAGACACTGGCTGGTGTCAAAGGCAAATTCTAGCCCCCAAAAAGTATGGAATATGAAAATGACATTGATGAGGGTAAGATCTATCCATCCATCCAATTAGATGTTCTTGTATTCTGTAAGAACTGTAAGATCATCTAATTGTACTCAACTCTATTTTGGGACACTATGGATATGAACTAAATTGATCTTTTAATGTGCTTTCTCTGAATTAAAAAGATTATTTAGATACCACTTGCAGTATACTTGAACCCATCTTTCATACACCGGTAGTGGGTTTACATTTACATTGATGTTCAGTGAAAAACAAAATGCTAGATTGATGTTGTGAGTGCTCGCTTTTCTGTAATATCAAGTAAGCATGAAAAGTGATGAGAGGTTGAAAGAGAGGTGAAGACCAACAGCATTAACATTAAGAGATGCCCAGAGGAGGAGAAGGGTAAAAAATGAAAGAAGAAAGGAAGAGCAATATTTTGATTAAGGAGTTGTCTCTCAAGAGTCTTTGGCACAGAGCGAAAATGAGATGTTTTTCATTTGAGCTTGAGATTTATGTTCTTGAAAAATGTGGAAGTGGAAGTTGAATTATGGCACATTGGCATGCTTTGCTTTCTTAATAGCTGTAATTGCTCTTTTTTGCAAAGACCTCAATGCTGTTTCCTTCCAGTGCAATGAAGAATATGTCTGCCACGTGTTAATACATGATTTAACAGAAACATTCTCCTCAAAACAACCCCATATTCTTAAAAGAATGTAATTTATTTTGACAGAACAAAAACGTGGTAACTTACTGTTGGGAAAGTGGGGCATAATTCTTATCTCTTAGTAATTGGGATTCACTTTGGTTACATATTGGCACAAAGTGCTGTAAGTATAGTGGATACATGCTGTTTGATTTTCAGTTAATGGAGAACTGTGTGCTTGAATGTAGTATGTTATGCAAATGTGATTGCCATATGACAAACTGTAAGACCCTATGATTGTAGCAATGTGAAATACATCGCATAATTCAGTCATAAAAGAGGAATTTGCTGTATAACATCACATAGAATGTCACAGAATTTGTGAAAATTTAGATTACGCTCTACAAATTCTTCATCTTCAGAGCTGATAAGAGTTTCTTTTATGAGCATTTCACCATTTTATGTGATAAAATGGTTGTCAGATACACACAGAAACTCAAAGATCCTTATAGCAACCCAAGATAAAAATCTAATTTGAAATTGTTGCATGGCTGAAGTAGTTTCCTACTGTAGAGTACAATACACTTCTAAAAAGGATTATACTTCAGGTCTTCAGCACTTTATATACAAAAACATTAAAGGAATTGTTCAAATTTAATTTTATTACATTTTAAAAGAATAATGAAATTATTTAAGCAGTCATTTGATATGTCACAGCTAATAATAATATGTTTATATTTAATAAGACAACAACATAAAAAAACACATAATCCAAAAAACATTCAACGGACATCATAGAAAACAAAACAAAATGTACATTGTGTGAGCATGATTAATAAATTATCACATTTGGTAATGTTTTCTGAATTAAATTGATCGGGCTTCTTTTGTAATTGTGTATTATAATAATTAAAATAAACAACACTTCTTAAAACTATGTTTCTAGAGTATATGAATCATAGTTTGTGACTTTTAGTGCGTGTTTGTGTGAGACAGTCAAGATTTGTATACGTTGCATCTGCCAAAAAAGGAGCAGGATGCACAGATTGTTTGTATGTTTGTGTGTGTTATTTTACAGTGTGCGTTTATGTCTGCGTCTAAATGCTCTGGAGTTCAGTGCTGAGATTCTCTACAGCCCCAAGGGACTGATGCCTCTCCCCCAATGGAGGTTTAAGGGGTAAACCAGCTCCGATGTGGCCGATCCAGCTCTGACAGCCTTCCTCCTCCCAGCCTGGTTCTCGCTCCTCTCCCCTAGAGTCTGGTCTAGGAGAAAGCCAACGACCAGCAGTCTGGTCAGGCACGCACGCGACTGTCAACCCTTCCACCCTCCGGCCTGCACCGCTGTCAACACTCTCCATCTCCTATTCCTCTCAGGAGAGAACGTCCCCGCCTCTGCCACAAAACAAACAGACTGAGATATCAGAAAACACAATCACAAAAAAAATCCTCAAAGAGACCTGTCACAGTCTATCTATAAAGATGTCACGAGAAGCTATTTTGAATGTATGCCGCTTGTGTACTGCAGACAAAAGCCAGAACAAAGGGAAAAGGGTGGAGTGGAGGAAAATACAGAGAAGGAAGAGTTAGACAGATGGATGAGTGTTTTGGTTTCAACAACATTTGAGCCCCATTTCTGTCCCTCTCCACAGGGGACTGGTCTCACTGCGCTGCTCTGTAGAGAACTGGACGACTGGGACTCTCCCCCCTGCATCAGTGGACCAATCTGCCGCTCGTACACATCTCCATTTAGCATGCATCTGGATCACGCTCTGAATCCAGCTCTCATTATGTCTTCCTTCATATAATTACCAGTCTGTCTATTGCAAGCCTGATAAAATGGCTGAGGTCACCAGAGATTCATGTGCATCTCTGAAAAGAAAGTTTTGATTGTTGTCACTGATCTCATAGTATGAATATGAATACACTTTAATTAGTATTCTGTATAGGTATACACTGAGATCTTAGATCATTTTATGTTACGCTTAGGTTTATCTACAGCATTTGCTGTGCAAGAATGCGTTTCTCTGCAGTAGCTTTGATTTCGTATTTTATTGATCAGTTATTGATTCCATTGATAGTGTTCACTAAAGTGAGTTTTAATGGTGCGTTCCAGTAGTTGTACCACAATAGTGCTAAAAAATATGAAAATAAATCAATCTGATCCAACTGAATAAAATAGACAATATAATTAGGTGTGTAGATTATATCGGTGGAATAAATACAAAAAGCAAACGGGAATCCGCACCCCAAACATAATGCAAAGTTTAAGGTCCTTTGAACAAAATGTATTACTAAATATTTACATGAAAGTGACAACAGTAGTGTTAGAAATGGCATTGCCATCTTTTGATGTGATTCAGCATTTTATTTTTTCTTAAGTATATTAAGCTAGGGTGTTTGAGAGAGTGGTATACACAACCTTTGTTAGACTTTTTTTCTGTCTTCAAATCTTTTTGTTTCTTAGGCCATAAAGGCACTGATTCTCCCATTGGTCACCACTGGTAAAACTTCTATACAGTCCATTGCCTAATTATTGCTCTTTGCATCACCAGCCAGTAAACATGAGGATTCTCTTGGACATTTTATGTGGAAAAATATACTATGAAATCGTAGAAATAAAAAATAGGTAACATTTTAGTAACTTACTATTACTAGTTGCTTATTAATATACACATTAGCAGCATACTGGCTACTAATAAAACACCATACTTAAACTTAACAACTAGAAGCTATATAGCTTCTGTAAATACTATATTATATACAGTAGTAAAGATTAATGAGACAAAAGTCATTGTTAATAGTAAGTATACATGTAGCATGTCACATACATGTAAATAAGTGTGATGAATATTATTGAAATACCATACAACATATGATATATTATTATTAACATGTACATACATTATGCATTTAAAATATATTTTTAAAACATACATTATATTTTCATTTATTCAGTGAATGCATACATGTGAAAATGATTTATCACCTATATATATATATATATATATTGGAAGAATTGAGGAAAATGTGTGTGTTTGTCACACACAAAGTGAGACATGCCTTAGATATTCATGAAACCTTTTTAGAAAAGAAAGAAAATGGAAGTATTAAGTAATGATTAACCTTGCACTTTTCCACTAAAAATCCTTTGAGTTCATGCGCATGAACAATCATGACCTTCAGTTATGTATAAATCCAAATGTAATTCAGTGGCTGCTATATTCTTTTCAGCACCTTTTTCTTTTAGTCACTTCCTTTTTTACAGTCAGACAGTTATGTTTCTGGGTGTGACTGAAACAAGTGTTGAGATGTATCCTCCTTTCACAGCACCATCCAAGAGCGTTTTGCATCAGCACTTAAACCGAGATGTCTTTGTGATCAGCAGTAATTCTGATAGCGACGGAACCTTGCTGGCTGTATTTCAATATGCAAAGTCCTTGTCAAACAAGCCAGGATTGAGAGGCTACCAATTACAGCGACAGCATGAGAGAGATGTTTATCAGCTTGCAGACTTAGTTCATCTCCATGGCCATGGAAGTGCTTTATTGATTGGCTATTGGGTAGCTAATAACATGGGTTATCTACATGCAGCAAGAGACAAGTACTGCTCTCTCTGAAGCAGCTGGATGAGGATTTGATATGGTTCTCCGTCCACCTTGGCAAAAAGAAGAAGGTTGCATTGCTCAGGGGGATGGGAGAGGATTTGTGTGTGTGCAACCAACATAATCATTTACTGCATCTGGCTCTTTTTTCCCCTGTCAAAATTACGTTTCAGTTGGCAGTGGTTAGCACACAGTTTTCTAAATGCAGAAATGAAGGTTACTATGTTGTTTTGACCAAAAATCTGTTCTGTTGGAACCTTATCCCAAGATACGATTCCATTTATTATCTGTAAATCAAGCAATTGGGGTGTAGGAGCACAACTCAGCACCAGTTCTGGTGCATGTATGTTAGCATGTTTATGTGGAGTGTCACTCACAGGTCATGCATGCTCACTTGGGCTGAACATGGTCATGAACATGTCAAACCCGCATGTGCCAGTGTGTGAGACTTGTCGGTAGACTGTGTGTGTGTGTGTCCATGCATTAATCACAGTGACAGAACAACCCACGTCCTCTACCGGGCTGTGGTCTCCCGAGAAATGTTTGTGACCTCTAGAACACACACACACACACACACTCGTTCTTCAACTTGGACTCTTGCCCCCCCCCCGCCCAAAAAAAAAAAAAAAAATTATTAACTACTTCAATCTATTTTTCCATTTGGGTGTTTCCTAATGCATGGGAAAAATGGATGAATGATAGGCCACCAGAATTAAGCATCACATCCTTAGTTTGTTGCTCTTTACAGCCAAAATGGAAGTGGGTTCAAAAAAGGGGGATTACTGAACCGAAGTCCAAGGTTTCTGCAATACTCTTGGGAAGAACCACGTCTCGGCACAAGATTACATTTCAGTCCAGGCTCACGTCAAACCATGCCAGGCGGGACAGGAAATTGTGTCCCTGTCACTGGGACGCTGGAGAAAAATGTAAATACCCTTCCCCGGAAAGGACACCTCATACGCACCCTGGGGTCCCATCCATAGCCCCCCACCTCAGGGTGTCCATCTTGTGTCAAAGCTGCCTTTTTAATACCACACTTATATTGTCTACTTTTTTTTATTATTATTTTTTTTTCTCTTCCACCAGCAGGCGTCCTGTTCGGTTAGCTCAAAGAATCTACTGTTGCCCGATGTGGTTTGGAAAGGCATAGCGAAATAAAAAAAAAAGGAAAAGCGCAGAGAGAGAAACTGAGAGAGAGAGATGGAGCTGTGACTGAAAGGCTGAGAGTATGAAGGCATGTGTTTAAATCCCCCGGAGAGTAAATACACAGAGCAATTACCATGTAAAAACAATGAAAACGGGAGCTGCCTGTAAAAGCAGGCCTTGCGGAGGAAATGTCACTTTCTTAAAGCACACCTCTCTGTCAGATGCATTTAAATGCGCAGGTGAAGCTAAAATAAACAGCTGTCCTGAAAAGAGAAAACTCCCCGTATCATGGAATTTCCTCCAAGTGCCCTGAAGCTTGCTCTAGAAGCTTTAAATGTCTCCTTAGACCTCTGAGAAATACAGTGAAAGAGAAAATAAACACCTGTACACAGTATCATCCTGCATCAACTTCACCTTCACATGTGGACGAAAAACCCTAAAATTCTCTGTTAGTAAGAAAAACCCTATCAAATCTACAGCATAGATACATACATCAACCAGTATCACGATCCCTGAGCACATTACTTATTACTTAAGATATTTTAATGTAATCGGACACATACAGAATGACCAGTTTAACCAGTTATTCCTGAGTGATTGACTCTTATGAACAAATTGATTTTAGTGTCTCAAACACAGAACAAAATGTGTTGTCAGATTCTTAAAGTTAATTTATTATACTAATATTATCATTTTGAAAGAATCACACAAAAAGTACTCCTATAAACCTATGTATTTTATAAAAATAAAGGAATGACTGATTTTTTTTTTATTTTTTTTTTTACGTAGTTATTATAATTTATTATAATGTAGTTTGTTGGTTTTTTAATCATTATTATCATCATCATTACTGGTGTTATTTTCAAGATTTAGCAATTGAATTACATTTCTTATTTCTAAACTCTTTCTTCAAAAACTAAATAAATCATTAATAATCAGCCAAAATCATTATTACAAACCAGATTTGTTAACTTTCTTATGATTTCCATACCTTTTTAGCATTTATAAGGTGTGTTTTGTGTCATGTGTCATAGGTGATGGGTTTAGTCTGCAGTGGGATATCGGGATTGGCAAAACTACATGTAGTTTATTTGAACATACTGTACACTAGCCATCCCAGTCAACACGCCACCAGGTGTGTCCGGAGCCCACTTTTGACGGAGATGCTTCCATGGCTGTACGAGGGAGCCATTTATCAATGCAAACGTAATAACATCCATTTGAATCTAACTAAAAATCAATATTTCATTACCAAATTGTTAGTGGGAATGAAGAGGGATGGCGGAAGTCGGGGCGGGCACATCGGGAGGAAGGCGTCAGAAGGTTCGATGGGAAGACGAGATGATTCATGGGACCATCAGAGGAGGCGAGGAAGAGGGAGGGGTGATGGAGGACGAGCGGAGGGGGAAAACTTGGAGAGGCCCTACTCCCCTATGACCTTGGCAGAGAGGGAAAAATATATAGAAGAAAATGAAAGCAACTGTCAACTCCCTACTGGCCAGGATCAGCCCATAAATCATAGCTAGAAAGATGAGGAGTGGGGTGGAGATGGGTGGGAGTGGGAGGGGTTGGGGGCAAATCTCACACCTACACAGTTCTCCTTATACACACCACCGGAAGGGGTTCTGAGGATTTGTTAGAGCACTCGAAAGGTGCTCATGCACAAAGGTTAGGATGCAAAAGACATTTTGTGTGTTTGTTTGGGCAGTCGAAGGGCAAAAGCGAGCTTGATTGGTTTCCTTGCGTGTGCAAGAGGGATCTTTAAGCCGCTGCCCCGTTGATTGAGAGCGACAGGACAGAGGGCTGTGCAGTACACACACAGTGAGAACTGATGCAACCGTGTGCTGCTTAATCAATGGATCATTGAGGGGATTGATTCCAGCCAAAAG
Organism: Enteromius radiatus; assembly: GCA_032357445.1. Taxonomy (NCBI): domain Eukaryota; kingdom Metazoa; phylum Chordata; class Actinopteri; order Cypriniformes; family Cyprinidae; genus Enteromius; species Enteromius radiatus. The sequence goes on from JAUCMS010000127.1 coordinate 19,452,339, forward strand.
ATGTACTCGAACTTGTGTATGGACTGCGTTGCTACATCTTGCATCACATTCCTGTTCAACCCCCCTCAGAGTTGGAGATTTATCATTTGAAGTCTTAGCTGTTGTGTCCAGTCGATTTGCATCGCAAGCTACTGCATTAGCGTTTTAGATTAGTCTAAGGGTTGTAGTACAGTGTATTTTAAAGGGAAAGTATCATTTATGTCCATTTGGTGGTGTTGAAAGACTTGCAAGGTTATTTTTATATATGGAAACCAGTACCCTGCAATCTTGATGTCTAATAACTAATTTGGAAATTAACCGTAAAAGTCAGTATGCTAACCACATTTGATTTTTCTACCGCTTTCAGGATATTTACCTCATAAAATATCTCTTTAGGATTTTCTGTTTAATATTTGCATGGACAAAATTAGGACTGACAGTGATAAATGAATTGCGTATGCCTCTCAAAATGAAACATAATTGTCAATTTTATCATAATAGCAATGCTTATTTGTTACGCAGGACAGCAGTATGGTGATTTTTATCAAGCGTTCCACATTAAAGGATCTTGGCATGCTTAATCCGTTTGGCAAGGAAATGAAATGTGAAAAGAAGAGCTGAGAAAGGTATATTAGAAGAACAATACACTTGCTATTTTTTACAGCAGCATCAGTCTCTTAATTTTGAAGAACCGTCCATGATATATATATATATATATATATATATACCTAAAGAAATAATAGCCATGCAAAAATATTTAGTCAGTGAACGTCACTATATTTGGAGCCTTTTGTTTATTTAAAATTAAACTTTCTTTTTTTTTTCACAACAGAACCATTTTGAGTAATAGACAATACTGACTTACCCCTGTTTCACAGACAAGGCTTAAGCCTAGTACTAGACTAAATTTAAATCTGAACGGTTTCAACTGAAAGAAACTCACACTGACTGATCTTAAAACATGTCAGTGTCTTTGTTTTGTCTTAAGATGAACACCAGTAATGTTTTTTTCTAAAGCATGTTTATAAAAAATACTTAAATGTCCTAATTAAGCTACAGCCTAATCTTGGCTTAGGCTAAGCCCTGTTTATGAAACCGGGCCTTAATGTTTTAGGTGAAAGGTTGCATTGTTTTGGTTTGATTTTATTGTAAGTCCTAGTAAGACTTTGCTATTACGTCTACCACAGCTCTCAGCCCCCCCTCCCTTGCACAGATGAGTGGGATATGAGCAGTTTTTTTTGACAGGGCTCCAGATTGTAAGCGCATCAGGTGACAATTAAGATGTAACAAAATAAATTGTTTGCTGTCACTTTCACTTACCCCCGCCGTCTCGCCATCCTCCCAGTGCCCCACAACAAAGCAGTGGTGTCAAATCTGCCTCCCTGATGTACCCCCAAGGTACCGGAAATGCTTTGTACACATATGCAAACACACATGCGAACATGCATATGCACACACACATTTGCATGTGCACAAACACTTACCGTGAAACCCTTAGAAACCTGAGATATGTATTTATAGGTGGGCACCATCTGTAAAACTTGGCTGACTTGTTTTCTTTCTTTTCAAAAGAGACCGTGACTTTCTTCACCCTACTTATCATTCCACATTTCAAACAATCCAAAAATGGCATGCGCACACTAAATAATTCATCAGCTGCTAACATTAAACAACTGTTAACACGCTCAAATAATTAGTTATGCTTGCTTGACATGTTTGCATCTTTAATAATTGATGCATTTGTCTTAATTACCAACAACAGTATTTTGGCCTTGTTATTCCTTTTCTGCCGAAAAAAGGAAAGAGGCAATTATTCCATAAATATTAATTGGATACCCTTATTAAAATCAAGACAAAGGGGCAGGGAGAGATACAATGGAGTATTTTCTTTGAGTTTAAACAGAGTTATAAATCTTTCTCTCTCTGCTGAGACAGGTATCGTCATGGAGAGACATTTTTATCGGTGGCCCTGAATAAAATATTGTCATATTTTAATATGTGCTTGGTGTGTGATCACATTTGGAGAAACATTAACTCTGTCGATGGGTTGAGATGATTAATGCAATTATTATGATAATGATATTAAGCAGAATTATAAATGCATTCACATTAATCAAAGATCTTCCTCTGTGTGCCGCTGACTGCGTTCACATTAGTTAAGACGGAATTCAGAGACAAAGAAAAGCAAAAGAAATCCTCCAAAACAAAGCTGAAGCAGAGATTGCTGTAATCATGTGCATTAGAGATGATAAGTTGTGCGGTGTTCAAAATGCAAGAAGGAACTAACTTTTTGCCACTCGGCGGCCATTTTGTTCTGACGGCGTGACGATCGGGCTCTGTAGATTTGTGAAATATTTAAAATGTGTCACGGGGAGTTTTCTCCTTCTTAACAACAGTGTTTGGAGGTATGCCAGTGATGCCTTGTGTCATGTTTAAACTTTCATGTGTGGCACCTCTACTGTATGTCGTGAATGGGGTAGGCACGCAAATGCTCACTCTCTCCCTGACATTCAAAATACAGCTGTCAGTGTGGAAGTAGCTGACTTTGGGAAGACTTTGACACTGTGAAAGACTGAGAGGGAAGTTTTTTTTTTTGTTTGCTGGTAGATTAAAAAGGCAAATGAATGACACTGCTCAACACCCCAAATCAGCCCCCGCTATTAATATTTCACACTGATGGCAGCTGTTTATCACAACACAGCGGCATTAAAGAGGTGAAGATGCAAGCAAGAGAGAGGGAGGGAGGGGAAGGAAGGGGGAGGGGAAGGAAGAAGGAAGAGCCAGGATGTGGCATGGCCTCAAGACTTCATTTAAAATGCTCCGCAAACAACCAAATTTTTCACTACTAAAGCTCTTATCAAAGTTTCACTCACACTTGGATTTTAGCGGTAAAACCCCCATTACATCTCAAGACTTGAACCTGTTTGTTCTGTCTTATTCAAAAGCCGTAGTCTCCATGTCATCAAACATTTAACCAAGCGCACCTACCTCCACTTTCCGATGAATTTGATTTTCATTATACTGTAAATTATGCATGTATGTGAGCACCAACAAGAATATCAGAATCATAATACAGATCAGAGGCAAATGAAAAACGATTTGGAGATGAAACGAGTGAATCTTAAGGTCAGGAATTAACCTCATCCTTCTTATCGGTGTATTGTGCCGGATAATAGCCATGAAACATGCAGGCTATCAGTGACACTCTCAATTGGAAATGTCCATATTAGGCAATATGCAAATGCAGTTGATGGGGTATAAATTCCAGGACAAGACAGTAAGCCCGCATGGGGCAATGATTAAAACGGGGCGGTTAAAGATGGAGAGGGGGTTGAAAAGGAAAAGGAACAAAGGTGGATAAACTGATATTATAATGAGCGACTGTAGAAGGCGATGACCATCGACTGAACCGAACCCAGTCAATGGGAAAATGAGTACATCCTTCCTTAAGACACAGTTACGGTGTGGCACAGTAATGCAGACAAGCCAACCTTTTCGATAGCTGTCAGTCTAAAACGACTGTGCAACACTGTGCTCACCGCAACACATCGGGCAACTGGAGCGCATTGACTTTTCAATCTCAGAATCTTCCTCATCACAGACACGTCTGGCATTATCATAATACGGTCTGATTTTTAGCCGTTGTGACTAACGGGAAGGTCACATTCTTCTCTCAGCCTGCGAGATGGGCCGAACCAGATGAACAAATAGTGATAAATAAACAAATAAATAAAACATGTGAAACATTTGAGGGTAGCGAACTGTTGGTGATGTGTCAGGTTTGCAAATGTCACAAAGGCAGATTTATGGACTGCTTTCGAAAGACATTATTTGATCTTGACAGTCTTAATCATTCACGCTTTCCCCTCCATCTCCCTTCTCTTTTTCCGCTGCCCGTCATGGATTATTGAAATAGAAAAATAACAAGTGAGAAAAGGGCCCAGGAGCTGAATCAAAATGTCAGGTTTGTACTTACAGCCGCATGCGGTGAGACAGGGTCAAGGGTTTCAATTATTTGTATACGGTGCGGCTGGGCTCTACACGAAAGGTTATGTCACCCCTTAGCTATTTACCCCCCGATTTGAATGGGGTTGATATTCAACCGCAGGCCCAGCGCCACTGATATGGAACAGATCTAGCATTTGAGTGGAATGGAGATTGTGGTCGAGATTGACAGGGAGGCTTGGAGGAAAAGGGGGAAGTATTGCCAGACTTCATGTCATTGTACTCGTATGTGAACAAGATGATTGCCTAGTAATGTGTGGCTGATCCGTGCAAGATTGCTCCATGTTTCAGATCCTCAGGGATGCTGGCGTGACAGTGTAGCCTGAGAGGCCTGTCATTTAAGGAACAATGGAATAATGTGCCGTTAGATATTACGATCAAGCTCACTGATTGCTTTTGTAGCTCAGCATATTTTACAAACTTTACACTCAAGAAAAGGCAAGAACAACCTTGTGTGCCAGCAGTATGTAAGCGGTTGCTCACGTTTTGTATTTACTTCCAGGGACAGTTCACCCACAAATGGAAATTTTGCAAGTTTTTTAATTGCACCTAATCTGTACACCTTTCTGTATGTGGAAATAATGTTTTGTGAAGATTGGTGTTGTAGACAATTTGTAAGTAAGTGCAAGCGATTTAATCGATCATACAGACTGATCATGAAATTTACCATTTGGGTAATATTAATTGATTTTATGCTGCACCTTCATGTACTTTTCAAAGCTTCAAAGTCTTACACCCATTTACTTTTTTTATTATATAGCTAGTTAAAAAACAGTTAACAGTCTTCAAATTGTCATTGTTTTCTACATAAAGAAAGTCATGTAAGTTTGGAGCAACCTGGTGGTTAGTAAATGTTGATAGAATTTTCGTTTTGGGGATCTACTTGTTTTTTAGCCAAGCCATGAAAATTGTTGTCCCCTGACAAGCTTCGCAGGGATGGTCTTATATGATTTTCTGTATCATCAAATGCATCAACCTCTTTCAATATCTATGACAAGACCTTCCTCATTAGGGAGTAAGGACCTAATAAAAACATAACTAAGGAGCCATTTTGGGAGCCGATACTCTCAAACCAGACCTTTTTATACATATTCTGTCCAACTTTATCACCTTTCAAAGACATTTTTCTTGCCTACAGCCCCTGAACAGAAAGGGCTGGGCATTGGTGTGATGAGGGCTATATCATCCCAAAAGACAATCATGGTGATCAATTAGATTTAATGCTGACCCAGGTTTGAAATGATTGCAGGTGGAGCGAGTGACATTAATGGCTTGCCACGGATCCTATCTTACCTCATGAAAGTTGCTCCGTGTGGGCGCCCAGCCCATCCTGCGGCCCCCCCACCCACTGGTCCCTGTAAAAATCTCAGGGTTATTGAGAGTGATATGAAATTTCTAAATGTCATTAATTGACACCTTTTCCCCCCTGAGCTGTCAGCTGGGAGACAGAAAGGTCACAGCTCGGGGGTGAAATATTTATATATATATTTTTCAGTCCTGTGAATTATGGCTGTCATTAACGAGAGGGAATGGATGGCAGGGCCCACTGAAAGCCTCCATCGATCGAAGCTATACGAACAGGGACAGCAGTCGCCTGAGATGGGACAGGGTCACCAAAGTATCCTGACTAAGGTGAAAGGTCCCTTGTGAAGGCTGAAGAGGTCTGGGCCTTCTCTGAGGTAAGCTTTTATTTCATTGAATAGCTCCATTAAACACAAAGTTACAAGAAGGATTCTGTTAATCACCATCACAAACGTCATTCAACAGAAGTACAATACACTCTCACTGGGCCAGACATCTTTGTACAGTACCTTGTTTACCCCTAGAAGGTTCATAATATTACCTCAAGTGTACATACTACCCTAATATAATAATATGCACAGTTTAGTGGTAAATAAGATATTGTATGGTAAAATAAAAGTTGAACTAAAAAAATATTGTGGCCTTCAGAGGTTCCGAAATGCCCTAGACAAAAAAGACACACTATTAGCATTTTTTATTTTTTTTTCAATTAACTGTTCACAACTTGATTGACAGGCTGTCTGACCGACCAATCATAATGCAGACTCCACCATCCTGCCAAACAAGCAAATCAGACAGGAGAGTATATTCATTTTGGTGGACTTAAACGTAAAACATTTTCATTATTGCTGTCTTTTTGCGATTTATATAAAATATGTTCTGACATTTATTCATGTTTATTTCTTGCTTAAATATGAAAATGTGATAATTTACATGGTGCTTGAACTAAGGCAATACATACAGTGATCTGTCACAACAGATTTAAAAGCCACAAAACAGTAATGATTGCTTGAATTTTTTTTAAAATTACAACATTTGAAAGCTGAGACCAGAAGTAACCTGCTCTGTCTTTTGTGATGGAGTGTTGTCAGTTTCCTCTTTGCTCCGGGATGTACAGCGTGGCAACATGATGTGTGGCATGAGCTTGTCGGAGATAGCAACGGTAACTTGGGAGGGCAGGTTTTTGCAAAGGGTCAATTGTTCTGATATCATTAAGTATGATGTAATAATTTAGGGTTTGTTAGGGCTAGGCATTATGTAGATTGTCTTATTCAAATCTGTTATAAACATTTTAGTTCACATAGAGTTTTATTTAATTTGATTCTGATTAATTTGGAATCATTTGAAATTTGAATGACCATTATGCCTACAATCTCAACATGAACATGATGTGTGGCGTGAGACTGGCATGGCTTGTCGGACATAGCAACAGTAATTAAGGAGGGAAGGTTTTTGCAAGGGGTGAATTGTTCTGGATTTGTTAATTATTATTAATTATTTGTTAGGGCTTGATTTTGATATATGTAGATTGTATTCGATTATGTTCTAAACCTTTCAGTTCACATAGATTTTTGTACAACATTTTACAATATTTTATTTCATTTTGATTTGATACTGATTAATTTGGAACTATTTGAAATCTAAATGACCCACAACTTATTTAACACAAACACTAATCTGTAGATTACTAAAGTCAACTTTGATTCTAATAAATTGTATAAAACTCTTCTGTAATCATATATACTCTGTGTATATATAAGATATAATCGTATTATTTTTGACTGATCTTTTTTTTTTAACTACTGCGCACCACTTTTAACTATACCACTAAAAACAGGAAACATTGACATAAGTGGCATAATGCCGAGGTTATATTAAGTTCATAATTAATCAGTGTGTTTATCCAGATTTTATGTTTTAAAGTCTCAATGTAAAGTCATCAAAAAAAAGTAAAATAAGAAGAATTCATGCTGATGTAGCCTTGGGCTACATGATGCCTAGGGTGCTTTGAAACTTTTGGATGGCACTGAGTTACAAAGTCTGCTTCTCTAAAGAAACTCAGGATGTAAATAAAATAACTGAGACTTTTTAGCAGCCAAGCAATATTAAATTAGACATGAAACCAGCTGAACATGGTGATCCTGCAGCGATCATAACGCCACAGGCACGCACCCAGCTAAACACTGCATGGAATGGAATGAGTCATAAAACGAACGTCCAGCGTCCAGCGTTGTGGTTACGCTGGGTGAACCCCAGCCTCTTATGGTTCCTTTGTTGTGTGACAGCTTTCAGGGCGCGAGGCGTTTAATTTCAGAGTGAATACCACACTACATAACCACATGGCATTTAACTTGAGAAATGGCTTTCTGCTTCAGCTGTCTGTGTTTTCATCATCAGGGCGGGCTGGTGGGGTGGAGGACGGGAGGGAGAGGAAATGGCTTTTTTTTCAGCTTCCTGATGCCATTAGACATCGGCGCGCAGCGGGCGCATGCGTCTTCTTGGTATGCGTGTAGTGTAGAGTGTTGCAAAGCATGTAACAACTGCAGAAACACGCTGGGGGAGGGGGAGGTGGTAGTTGAGATAGCTGAGATCTTTATCTGTGGAGAAGAAAAATGTATAAATAGGCAACAGGGAGATGGGGGGGGGGGGCGGTCTGCTAAAGGTTTGCTTTAAGACAAACCCAGCCCTGATTCAAATTCAGTTCAAATCGAGCCCAAGAGAGGACAGTCCCACTGAGGATGCACTCCATTATCAGTCTGAGCCACGATCTGAGAGGCCATGTTATACATCAATGTTGAACCGCAAATACATGAGCCTGCTGTAATTTATCTGTCATAAACTGTTTAGAAACTGTATGACAACTAACGTGAATGCCAGTTCACATGATAAAGAAACAGATTTCAGGAGCCATTCTCGAGTAATGACCCGTACGTCTGCATGCGGTTTGAAAAACAAGATTTTGGTTAGTAATTTATGTTATTTCGTAAAAGTGACAATTATGATTTAAGGGCCTTTCTTGGGCTCAAACAACAGTAAAGTAAAGCAGCGATGCAGAGCTCTGTTGATGTCCCGTAGGCAGATATCTAATGAGTTCATGATGTGGAGCAATAACTAATTACAGGCTTAGATTAGACATACAGAGGGGAGGTTGCCGACAGAGTCAGTCATTTTATATTTTTCTTTCAAAGGCCTTGCCAAATGGAGAGAAACCAATCTAAACAACATTTTATGTAAAACCCTAAATCTCATTAGAGACATGCAGAAGGAGGGGGAAAATGTTTGACAGGGGAAAATGTTGAATCACTTCCTGTACAGTAACACAGTAACTTTCATGTGGTGCACAGACTAATTAAGGGGAACGTTTTGGAGGGGCTCAAACTGGCATTACACTACCGAGACAAACCGTAAGTTACGAGACTGAACCTGAAGCCGTCCCAACAGTCCACCTAATGCTGGGTCACAGGCAGAATGCAGCCAACATCATTCTACCTTCTACATGACAGAAATATGGGCAAGGAATATGTACCCCATCAATAAGATTTAGGGCACTTGTTCGGTGGTGGCAGCCTTTGAGCCTCCTCCAATCAAGCCTCATGTCGAGTGAGTTTTCAAATATCTGTTCTGTCACAGTCAAACAACTCACTCTGTCGTGTGAAGTTAAATAAAATGATGTAGGGACATGCTAATAATGTTTTGCAATAGGGCTTCCGTGCACCGCTCCACCGTTTCACTTTTGTATAGATAAAAAGGGCATTAAAATTGCACAATATCTTGTCTAAATACTAGCAAGGCATGACCTCATCAGGGGAAATCAAGGCCAGACTGAAAGCAGATATTCCAGCAGTCATGTAATGTTGGGGCATTCCACCGTAGAGACTTGTCTCTAACTAACTTTGTGCATATGGGAGCACATTTCTATTTATGCATTTGGCAGATGCTTCATGCAAAGAGACTTATATTGCATTCAAGACTTTTTATTGGCATGTGTTCCCTGGAAATCAAACCCATGACCTCGCAGTTGCTAGCGCCACCCACTACTACTTGAGAATTCTCAAATAATGCTGTGACCTCACATTTAAAAGCACCACACAAAAAACTGTATTTTTTATTTATTTGGTTGAAAAGAATAAAATACCAGTGCATTTAAAAACTACGATAAGCAGAACTTACAGAACTTTAGGGTTTGATTTTGCTAAGAATATTAATTTGTTATCTTTACGTATTTATGTCCTGTTTGCAAAGAAAGAATGCGGGGTCTGGCTTTGCTATTTATTTATTTATTTCTAGTAATAATTTAGCATAATCTGTTCTGATATTTTGATCATATAGTCTACTTCAGATTCTCAAAAACATTTTCTTAACTTGCAATTTCATGTTATAACCACATGGTGATGTAAAGCCCAGAATTCTTTATTAACTCAGCATATTCTGGCAGTTACAAGCACTAATTCACTAATACCTGTTTAGAATTGCAAAATGATGAGAGGTGAAATGGAATCAATGTCTCTAAGGGGAATGATGAAACTCTGATAATATGCAGTATAGCTTGGATGCGAATCAAATTGCAAGTCATGTTTTCTTGCTTTATTTAGTGAGTGAACACTTAAAATCAGTCTTGTAGAAACTAGCACATGATGTATGTTTAGTTCAGAAGGCTTAAAGCAAACCACAGTGGGCTCGCATATACATTGTTGATTGGGCTTGTGTGAGAGGAAAAAAAAAAAAAAACTCACTGAGAATTAGTGGAGTAATTCCTGCAGTGGGACCTGCCTATGAGTGCGCTAATCAATTCAGGTGCCCTTGTTACGCAGAAAGATTTGAGCCGCTTGACCGCTGATGAGGAAAAGGGGTTAGAGAGATTGGTGGTTGGGGTGACGTGGATGGTGGAGAAGTAGTGGAGGAAGACAGGTTTTCACCGACTGACAGTTTTAACTCTTTTCAAAGGTTCAGAGTGATTAATGAGGGCTTTTTATGGTGAGCGGGAGCAGAGGTTTGGGTGAGTCACGGGCCTGAGAGTATTGACATCTCCATTATTTACTGAGTGATTGGGGCAGCCGAAGGGCCCCTGATTAGAAAACAATAAATGCTGTTATTGGTGATCTGGGCCTAAGCAGGACACTTCAAATGCATGTCTGAGGTTTTCTAATTACTGTGGCCAACTGCACGCTGGACCGTGATAAACCAAAAGCAATAGAGTAGTCCCTGGGGGGGGGAGTGGGCAGGGGCTGTGGTCTCTGGAAGAGTGTGTGTGTGTGTGTGTGTAAATGTGCATTGAGCATTAGAATGTGCATTAGAATACAATGAATGTTGCTGAAATAGATACGAAAATCCCCAGAGAACATATTCAGTGAATAGGTTTATTTTATATGCAGTCTTTCTGTTTAACAACTATAAATTGTAGTTTGAAAAGCACTTACCATTAATCTTGTGCCTTTATCAATGAATAACCACTAGCAGCTTATTTTCACTTTTTATTATTTATTTTTTTAACTCCAGGAGTAGTGTTGCGAATGACATGTCGTGATGAAATAATGAAATGCAGTGATTCTTTGTTCCCGCACTTTACGAAGTGGGGTTAGGTAATGTCAGAAAGATGGATACATTGTAGGATAGGCACTATTTATTTATTTATTTAGTTTTTGTTTACAAGCACATTTGATTAAACTGAAACTAAACAGAGTAATACTATGCGATTTAAACATTTAAAAACATATAATAACTTCTACACCCCTAGTGGCACCAACAAAAGCTGCACAAATAAGGATTCTATTCTTTTCTGTTCTGCTTTGTTCGTTCTGTTTATGCATTGTGCAGATACTTACTGAACAAGACATACAATATAGGAATTTGTCATAAAGCCAACAATATTCATAGTACACAATGCATACTCTGCTAGATTAGGAAACAAGCTTACAGGTGAATAGAAGAAGATTTTGCGTGTCAATGTCTTGTTTAAGGTTGTGGAGTGGGTGGGTGCTTAAAAATCTGATATACAGTATATATACTGTATATGTATATATATATATATATATATATATATATAGTATATTGGTTATGTAATAATTTCTGTTTCTGTTATGCTTTCTTTGAAATAGCTTCATTTAAATAAATACATATGCGTTTTAATATCTAAATCATTCAGTCGATGTGACAAATTTACGATTGCTGGACGCCGTCTGCACAGAGGCGGAATAGTTCAGCAAACAGAAGCATCTTCACACATGACATTTAGGCTTTGAGAAAAAGCCCACATCTTTAATAAGAACCAACCTTCTGATGCGATGAAATATTAAAGTCTAATTTTAAACATTATGATGGCTGCCTTTCTGTCTGATTACAATGAAATGTTTAAATTGTCACAAGAGGTAATTTTTTCCATATTAGAGCTAAGCGGGTAGCAATATTTACAAACTTTTGAAATGAAACTTTAAATAGAAGTCAGGTTTAATTTATTGTTTCTCACAAAGTCAAGTCATTTACTTTTTTTCTTGTGTTATTTCCATTCCTGTGTGCTATAATATGAGGAGGCATATTGTATAATTTCGTCTCAGACTTAATTATTTTGCAACAATGGTTTCAGTCACAACAGCTTGATTAACATCTGCATATTAACTATAAGCAAAGGCTAGAGCTTTGACTCCTCTTTTGATTTGTAGAAGGTAATTGAATTATTCATTTTGTGTAACATTCCTGATTTTGCCATATATATCTTATGGATTTAACTGAGTGAATTGAGTAGCATAGGCAGCATATAAAGAACAAAAAGTCAGGTGTTACAGTTGTTTTACAGTAGATAAAAGGAGTTTGATCAACACATAAAGCCATAGAAACACTATTTTTAGATGAACACAAGTCGAAACCTTATTATAGGTATAATATATCTATGACTTCAGTATGCGTGATCCAGGCAAGACTGTATACTCTTTTGATTTAGTGAAATATATATTGTAGGGAAATAATGTCTTATTAATATCTAATTAAAATAAACATGCCAGTATGTCATGAAAAAGAGTTGTACCTAACCCAGTCTTTCCTGTATGCCAAACTCGGCCCCTGCACAAAATTTCACATTTCGTTTCATGCATATTTTGTCTGTTTTAGCTGTTACGTCTCTATAAGTTAATGGATCTGCAAAGTCAAATCGACGGTTTCCTCCTTTCCTAGCTCAGACAGAAAGTAATGTTTCAGCCAGCTGTGTTAAAGTGATGCTTGATAACACCAGAATATCACTGCATATCACAAGTGACATCACAGATGGCAAGATGCATGGCATCTCATCATCAGCTGGTGACACAGTTGCCCAAAGTGACTAGGAAAGTCAATTATATAACGCCTTTTATTTATTTATTTATTTATTTATTTGCGAACCCAACACAATAACCCTGCTTTATTAACAGTGTATTGAGTATTCCAGCTCCGACAGGAAATTATAAAGAAAGCAAAAGTCCTGACACGTTGAACCTTACATATAAGTGCTTTAGACATGTGTTTGTAAAAATGTATTTGTTGTGTTTTTTTATATTTACTGTATCAGCTTTGAATATATTTAAGCTGACAAAATGATACTAAAATAAATAACACTTCACTTAAATTCCAATTACCAATTTCTATTAATCCTTAACACTTGGCATGTATATATGCATATTACCATTTATATTTGTGGTCAGTTAGTATTCATTTATTTAGTATGTATTTATGTTTGTATTTATTTATTTATTTAAAGTACAAATTCTACTGAGTGAATGTTAAGACATTTACAATATTGCATAATATTTCTATTTCAAATTAATGGTGTTCCTTTGAACTTTAAAATAATGATATTAATAAGAAATTCTATAAAAAGGTCTTCATTAAAATTTTAACCAGCAACAAAAATATTTGTATGAAAATTATTATATGAAAAAATAGCTTTTGATAGGTATAAATTGCATTTAAAAATCAGTTCATTTTATTCTAATTGTTAATCAAAGCTATATTTCACAATATTGCGGTTTTATTGATCAAATAGCTGTGGCTTCATAAGCTTATTTCACCAACATTACCTTAAAAAAAAGGCCATATGTATACTAATGAAGTTAGGATTAGTAGTTATTGGCCTTTTCCCTTGTCTAATCACAAGATTATTAGTCTGCTGTGAAGTGTGTGTATGTGTGTATGTGTGTGTGTGTGTGTGTGTGTGTGTGTGCGCAGGTTGGGAATTTTTTGAAACAGGCATCAGAGTGGATCTGTATGTTTGACTGTTAGGAAGGCAGGAGATGGAAGCTTTTCCACACTGGATTTATGTCAAGCCCAAGCCTTCCGAAATAGCTGTTCTCCACCCTCCCAGGATTTACGTGTCACTTAATGGGCAGAGACAGGCCCGTCCTTGACAAGTACACCTGTCAGCCAGCCGTGAATGACAGGGCCAAGTCACACCGTATCCTCAAATTCCCCTTGTCAAAACAGAAAAAAATAACATAGAAATCAAACCTGCAAGCAGGTACTAATCAACTCCTGCATGCCTTACACAAAGACAACAGCAAGTGAGTTTATATGAAGAATTGAGAGTGTGTGGGTGTGTGCCGCCCACTGCATTATAAAGGACTGATGTGCCACCGGATCTCGTCCATTTTATGAAGAGGGAGGGGCTCATCATAACATGATGGATCTTTCTACAAACATCTACGATACTAATACTTAACAAATAAGAAATTTAGTATGTGCATATATGAATATATGTATTTATACATTTATGTTAATTTCATATGATATTGAAAAAATAACTTTATTGGGATTTGGGTGTGGCTCGACAAAATACTGTAGAACAGATTACAAAATAATCACTGGATCCTGACAGTAATCATATTGTCACGCCCATGTCTGTGTTTTGTGTCTCTTGTTTAGATTTGGTTTTGTTTCATTACTTCCTGTGTTTCCTTTTATAGTCTTGTTCATGTTATTGTTAAGCTAATTAGTTCATCCTTGCCACCTGTGTTCCTCACCTGCCCAGCATCTTCCCTTGTGTATTTAAGCCCTGTATTCTGTCTAGTCTGTGGATCGTCAATGTTATTTTGTGTATGTATGGTTCGTTGTCTTGAAGTGAAGTAAAGTCTAAGTATTACCGCAACGCTCACATCTATTTTTTGGGAGATGCATAACCTTTTACAGTGCAAATTCATTTTGTTGTGTGAATAAAGAAATGTCAAATTACCTGATGTTTTAAGAGACTTATGGACCTAGACATAAAAGGTCGGCAGGTGTCTTTTTTTACAACATAATTTCCTTTCTTCTTCTTCTGCTTCTTTTTCTGCTTTTTAATGTTATTTATTTTAAAAAATGTTATTTATGTAATTGAGTTGTTGGGAAGTTGCATAACATTTCACAATGTGAACTAATTTTGACAATAAAAAGGTCAGATTAAACTGAAAAGTATGTATCATTCAGTGTTGTAGATAAAATGAAGATTATTAGGATACGTTTTACAGGAAAATACTATTTCAGTTTTTCATTGTGTTACTGTACTTGCCATTTTTCTTCTAATTGTTTACAAAATTCCCTAGCAATTTCTGAGGTACCTAATATTTTAGGAGACTTCTGGACCTAGACACACAGTCATTTGGGGTCAATATCTGCTTTTCCTCTGCATGTTTCTGCACAAACGGCTTGGCCAGACAAACTGAATTCATTTAAGTCAAAAACATGCTCATCTCAGAAGAGGTGTATTCAAATTGTTACATTCATGTCTTGCATTTGTAATGCATTACTGAATAAAGCATCCGATTATCACATTACTGACCCACATGATCGAATAATTTGTGAGAGACCACCACTCCTCTTTAAACAGAGCCAAGAGGCAGTAGCAGCGAGGAGAGTAAATAGCCCAATCCTTCCTTTAAAGAGCGCCTCAGTGTCAGACTCTTTAAGAGAGCTCTGCAAAGTTATCACATCATGACAGCAACAGCCAGGAGTGTCTCCTCTCTTTCGACTCTTTAAACAAAATATCGCTGCGCAGTAAAATTGATGACGCCGTTGTGTTCACTTTCTTCTAATATCTTCAAAGGAATGCTGCTTCACAGCACGGAAGGGGAAAGAGATTTTGACTCTGTTGGCTGTTTGTGTGTGTGCGAATGTATACGTACACCGGAGGAAAAACATACGATGGTGGCTTTCTAAAAGATGATTAACTAAAGATATAAATCAGACACTCTGAAACCTGTGCGAGCCAGTCCGATTGTAAAGGGCTTGTAGACTAAAGGCTGTCAGAGAGCAGTATCTCTTATTGTCAAGATTAATGAAATTCAGCCGGAGATCAGAGGAAAGAGGAGTTACCCTGAGCCCCTGATTTGGGATCAGACCCCCCACACCTCCTCTCAGAAAGAGTGTCTTTAGGCGTTATCTGCTGTAAAGCCATTACAGTGACATACTCATCGATGCTCGGCTCCTATCAGCACCCTCCAATGTCCTAGATGTCAACAAGACGCATCTCCGTGACCTGCCCATTAGAATGATGCCTTCAATATAAAGAGAATGTGCTACTCGCAGGGCATTCGAAATACAGTTAGAGAGACAAAGCGTGAGGAAGAGTGCGTCTGGGAAGTGTGTGTGTGTGTGTGTGCGCACGCATCTAAAGAAGTGTACGGGTGACACATCCTTGGCATCGCGCAGCTCACAACCTCCTCACAGAACGGCACACCAATTCTGTGGAGGGACAGGATTGACTGTGACACCCGGCAGCCCAGCCCTGTGCTATAAAAAGCCTGCATATGCTCTTCTCTTGGGTGGAGGAGAAAAAAAAGCCAAAAGAGAGAGTTAGAGAGATACAGACGCAACTGAGTGAGAGGCCGTGTATGTGCGGACCCCTCTGTTCCATATGGGGAGGCGGACCCTCGCACCGCTGATGGACAGGCGGGCCGAGATGGCCCATCTGCGCCTTTTGCAGGTGTTTCCAATGATTATATTATTAGCTCTATCCGCTCATCTTTGAGTTTTATGGGCTTTTTAGTGTCCCCGGCCTCAGTGCGAGGGGAGAAGAGAGGTAAAATATATCCAGCAACACCACCATCTGTCTCCAGCAAGACGCACATGCCGTCTTCAAGGAAACGGGGGCTTTATTCCACTTTTACGAGGGCATAGCTTTTGATTTCATTTTTCATTGCTGTGATTTTGTGTGTGTGTGTGTGTGTGCGTGTGGGTGGGTGGGAGCGTACACGTAGCCATATGTTGAGCGGGGATAAGGTGGGGAAATGTTTTGACTAGGCAGTGAAACCATTAGCATGGTAATGCTAAAAATAATGGCAAATTAATTAATATTTTCTGCTGTTGCTCTTTATGAAACAGACATCAGAGACACAAAATAAGGATCAACAAGCACCCATCAACAGCTTTTTGAGGCTAGGGGGACTTCGTTTTTTTTTTCTGCTAACTACCCATCCAAAAATAAATAACTAAATAATAATTATTAGTAGTAGTAGTATTATGTATATAATATATACATATAATTTATATATAAAAAAATGAATAATGAAAAATACATTTATTACACTATTTATTAGTCTATGTTAACGTTAGTTAATAAAAATACAATTGTTCATTGTTTGTTTGTTATTTCACAGTGCATTAACTAATGAGTAAATGCTAACTAATGTTAACTAATGAACCTAGTGTTATGAAAATGTTATCCATGAAAGAGACAATGTTTTGTTTGTTTGTTTTAATTAAACACTCATAACAGGTTTTTAGCAAGTTTGTAGTTATAACTCATAATGACATTTACACACATGTACATGTTTATTTTACAGATATTTGTATTCAGTATCTAAAATTATTCAGGAATTCTCATCATCAATAAAGGGTTTTAAATATATGATAAAAATGACATACAAGTGTTCATAATTATCACTACTAAACTAATAAATTTTTTGGGGAATATATAGTACTTGAAGCATGAAGCTGATACTGTAGGTAGATCACATGACCAGAAAAACACACCCACACCACTATAGATGTTAGTTAAAATAAGAAATTAATAGGCTACCACATCAACAAGGAAACCCCTAACTGCTCATATTATTAGTAATAATTAATAAGCTTTTGTTAATGTCAGTCCTATATATTAATGCAATCGTGTCACTCTTGTAGTGTGCAAAACACACCGCACTTTCTGAAGAGATGACAGCAACAACAAAAAGCTCTTTATAGTGGAATGCTAGTGATACAGTGAAGAACGCTTATAATCTGCTGCTAATCTCTGTGGATTACGGGAGAAAAGAGCATCTCCCTCTGCAAATTAGACGGAAAGCATGTTTTTGTTCTTTTGTTGCAGCACTCTTCCCGTCTTCATCCCCCTCTCTCTACCTTCTTTCTCTATCATATTCGGCAGCCGTTGATTTTGTATTCCTCTTTGTCACGCTTGCTGCTTCATGCTGCAGTGGCGGATGTTTGGTAATGGCCATTTAGACTAATCAATCGGTCCCTTTGAAGTCAGAAGATGAAAGAAGTGTTTGACAGCTAATGTGTGTCTGTCCCATGACGTGAACTGCATGCCAATGTCAGTGCTTTGAAGGCAAAAGGACGGGCACATCACGTTGAATTTATCCTCCTCAGAAAAGATACACCTCAGCTGAGCATTGCCGCAATAACAAGTGTCAGCCCTCTCTCTTCTTCCTCCCCTCTCTCTCTCTCTCTCTCTGTTTTTCTACCCCTCATTCCCCCTCTCTTTCTCTCTCTCTCTGTTATATATCTGTCACATACCTATACCTCCTATGCAGCTTGTGCCATCTTCTATTCCATGCTTTCCCGCCGAAATGTGTTCAAGTAAACATTTCACGCTTGCTTATGCTAAGGAGAAGTGGCAGCTTCAGGTAAGTGACAGGCTGAGATCTAACAGAGGTTTAGACCGATATTGATGAAGAGAGTTCTCTTTCTTCCCCCTACGCCGTTCTTTCTCAAAGCATCCTTGGCTCATCCACAATGATGATAAGCTCATTTCTGTCATTTAATTTTGGTCAACTGGTAAAATAAGAAAAGGTAAATGTAAAGGTCCGCATTTTGTCACACTTTCTGTAGTCACACTTTATTTTAAAGTCCAATTCTTCCTATTAACAAACCATTAACTATTAACTTTTACCTTAATAAACTCCTTATTTACTGCCTATTAATAGTTAGTAAGGTAGTTGTTAAGTTTAGGTATTGGATTGGATTAGGGATGCAGTATTAATGAACATCATGTTGATAATAGGCGTGCTAATAAGCAGCTAGTTAATGGTGAGAATTGGTCCCTTTACAAAAGTTTTATTTAGTATATATATATATATATATATATATATATGGTCTATAAAGTTTTTATTTAAACAGTAATTGTAATGAAATCATTTAAATTATTATTTCATCTAATCAAGTAGATCAAGTAAAAACAGCTTCACTTTCTATGAGCAGGGTGTAAATTGGGCATGAATGAAATAATCTTTTAAAATCTGAATATTAAAGAAGAATTTTTAAACTTAAAATGTTGATACAAATATTTATATATGCTTTATGTGACAAATTTATATTAAATAGTTGTATTATATGTTTATTAAAGCAGAGCTAACTGTATCTACTTGTGGTCAGTGACAAAATATTGTTTTGTTCTTATTTAGACTACTATATTTCATGTAGGTCTAAATTAAAGAAGGAAGAAGACATATTGTTTTATTACATATAATATATATATATAATATTTGTGATGTTAAATAAAACACTACTGTAAGTTTACAGCTGTTGAGCATTACCACAAGAGCCAGTTAGAGGACGCACTGCACAGCATACGCTCTGTTCTCTCCCCCTCTCTCTCTCTCTCTCTCTCTCTCTCTCTCCCTCCCTCAGAAACACATTATTAGCCGTAACTATGCGCAGACCGCACACACACCACGGTGGTCCCTGAACCCTGCGCAGGAATTCTGGGAAAGCAGAGGCCTCCTCCTGCAGAGAAACATGAGTGCTGAAGTATGTAAAAGGAAGTGATCTGTGGCTCTCCTACATGGTCGCCCAGCTGGGTGCCTGTAAGGTTTTTATGACTTTCTGTAGAGAGAGGCCTGGGTGCTGCTGTAGCACAACGCTACACCTCCTCCTCAGCGCCGAACAGTCTCTTTCTCTCTGTCTATCTTTCATTCACTACTTTACTGGCCCTACACTAGCAGCAGTGTCTCCACACCACAGTATAAAACGCTTGCGTAACCTAAACCACATGTAAATCACAGAAAGAGAGTATGAGAGATAGTGAGAGAGAGAAAAGAAAAGAGCAAGTAAGGAGGCAATTACAAGGTATAGACAGCAGGATGGGGATCTTAGGGTTTTCATCTCAAGCGTATTTGTTTATAGAAATGCCATATAAACATTACATCACTGTGTCTTTGCTTGTCTTGGAGTCATTTACGTGAATGTCCTTAACTATATCATCCATCCAGCAGGTTTTGTTCTGTAACTTTGGTAAAATAATGAGGGAGATGAAAAGGGTTTGCCTATTTATTATAAAGTAAGCTTGATGACAGATTTAAAAAAAAAATTGAAAGATGTGCATCAAACTAATTATTTGCTGGAAATGTGTGTTGCTAGTCTGATCTCCTATGGATATAAAAACATTTTTAACATGGTTACATAAAGAAATATCACATGAGGCATTTTCATTTTCCACATATCTGAACCGTATGAGATCTTGAATGCCAAATATTTTCTTAAGTGTCACTGTACGTGGAATTCCTCCATAGTTTAAAATAAACATGATTCAAAACAGCATTGCAAAACGTATTAAAAATGAAAAGTTTTAGTCTCTGCCAGGTAATACTACTACAATACTCACCTCTAAATGTTTCCCCAAAAGCTAATCCATGAAATTTGCTAATAGTCTTATAAAACAAGCTTTGCCATTGAGGAAGTCATAGCAGCATGTGTCGTATTTTTCACTCTTGCTCCACGAAGTCTAAGTCCCTCACACAAAAGAGCTCCGAATGGGGCGAGGATGTGATCGTCTGCTCTTTTTCTTAAGCACTGACTCGTTCTCGCAACATTTCATCCCTTTCTTTTACCCTCTTCCATAAGCCCCTCTGAAAATATCCCTGCGCTAGTAACATCACAAAGGCTTACTTATCTCTGTATTACCTATTAAAGGTTTAGATCCCGGCGTCTTTGATAAACACTCTCAATAAGGGTTTATCTCCACATCCTTATCAAGCTCTTGACGGTTCCTCTACCCTCACTAGAGTAATTTGCTTAATTAAAGTGTCATTTCAGAGAGGAAATATGGGGCTCGTCATTCAAGGAAAGATACAAAGACTGTGCGAGCGTATGTACGTATGCATGTGCGTGTGTTTCATATTTTCACTTTATTATTATTATTATTTTCAGCCTGGCTTAGGTTAAGCCCTCTTAGTTTGTTGTGGCCAGTGAGCTTTAAGAAGTGCAGGGACATTTTGGAGATCTCTCTAAAGAGTCCAGAGGAGAGCAGCAGAAGAAGGAGGAGGAGGAGGAGAAGATGAGACACACAATAAATAAAATGGTTGCTTTCTAAACGAGGCCCGCAGAGGATTGGCTTTTAACGCCCGCAGCCTCCGTCAGCACTTTGGGCGATTTGCGTGTGATTTCATTAGGGGTGAAAATAACACTACAATGAAGATGAAAATAGACTATGGAAAGTGTAGTGTGAAAGAAAGATTTAGGAAAAACAGTCAAGATAAACAAAAGTAGCAAATCTCTCAAACTGGAGCAGAACATTGTGTTTTACGTTTAGTTGCGAGCGTAAAAATAAAACTAAGCTGCAGAGAAATGACATAAACCGTGTGAAATGTAAAACTCATAAGCAAGGTAGATTCAAACTACATTAAAGCATTGTTAAATGTGCAGATCCAGTCAATGCATGTTTTGAAATACACCCCAAACTGTTGTTAATTTAATTTTTTTTTTTTTGTGATTAGCGAAGGTAGAAACGCATTCATCAGATCGCCTGCCAAGTTTTGTCACATCTGAATCGGGTTTTAATATATACCTGCGGCCACTTTGCTGTTCTGTGCTTTTTTTTTTTTTTGCTTCCTTACTTCTTCTTTGTTCTTTCTTCTACCCCGTCTCTTTTTTAGTTTAAAAGAGCTAATACAGGGTTCCTTGTGCCTTGAGCATCTTTTGGCCTGGTGACAAGGTGTGAGACGAAGAGATTTATGCACACGGGCGCACAGATGCAGGGGGAAAAAGATACGCGAGATCAAATGGAGAGGCATGATAACACATGAAATACGACTCCCTGGCCTCGTAAATTAACAGTCGGGAGAAGGTTGTCATTATCCGGGGCTGCATTTAAGACCATGGTATGGAACCCAGATGGTAGGGGAGAGATAGTTGGGCTGAAGTTTGAGTAATTGATGACTTAAAAATAAACCGGAGGGCTCATCTTGGGAGGGAAGGAAGAAGAATTACCCAACACAACAAACATGTAGCATTGGGGTCAAGAGCATAGCATGAGCTCCCTGACTCTTTCTCTCTTCAGAAGAGGAAGCATTAAAGATTAAAACAGGGACACTTTGGAAAGTGGGAAAAGTTATAAAACTTTCCTCGAGCTGATGCAATCGCATCCACAAAATACCTCATTGTTCTTGGCTTAATCGTGCATGGATTTATGGGCGTTTAAAAATTTAGATTTTAATGATGTCTAAACGTTGATGCATTTTATGAAACATTTATTATTATAAATTATTACTTTTTTTTTTAAATATTATATTATATTCATTTATAGTTGCCAAAGAAAGAGAGAAACAAAAGAGAGTGAGATAGAAAGGTTTGTAGATGGCACAATTATGCTTCTTGACATCTAAATAGGTTTTAAAGCCATTGTTTTATCTAAAAATTCACATTTGTAAAAGTTTGTGAGCTGTAAGTGTTTACAGTTGCTGTTTGTTTGTTTGAGTTTAATGCATAATGACAAGTCTCTCCAGACCTGACAGTTAAAGAAAGACTTGACATCTGCACAAAAAAAAAAAAAAAAGTAAAAGGCAAAAATAGGAGAACATCTAAGGAAAAAAAGGAGAAAAAGGCATATGCAATATGCGGTAACTGACGTATAGGCTGTCTATCATTTCCTTTTGATTGACTCTCTGTTGGATTGGTGTTTTAGAGCCCTGACATGTTATTAATAAAACAGTCTCTAATAGAAATATCATTCCCTTATTTTTCAATCAGCCAAAACATCGTGCTAAATCTGCAATGCGTGACTTTAATTAAAGATTGATGGGATGACCATTCATCTGAGGCACCGTTGATCCAGTAATTAAAATGACAAAAAAAGATTTATTTATAGAAATTATGTTTAACTCTTTTCCCTTCGCTGTCAGCAGGCCTAGGTTTCTGCTTTAATGAGAGAAGTCAGCAAATGTAATTTTCCTTTCTTTTTCCTCACAGTGAGAACTGGAGCATCAGCATAAGTTGTTGTTCATATTCTATTTGAGACATATACATACGTTTGAGTCCTTTTGAAAAGAAAAGCGATTCTCTTTCAAGCGGGAGGATCATACGTGCCACAGTTTCCATTACTCAATCAAATTTTTCAAATAAGTGAAACTTTGGCTTTCATTGACCTTAGTTCAGCAGTAATCATAAAGAAGAAGGGAATACAAACAAAATAGCTTTGCATTTTTATTTTGGTTAGTAATTATGTAGTCTCTTGGAGTTTGACAAGGCCTCTAATGAGTTCTCCGAGGACCTCTTTTATTTGTTTGTTTGTTATTTTTAAGCTTGATTAAGTCCCATGTATTTAGCTAGCACAATTAAACCGAGGGGGGATACAATATGAGCTTAACTTGGTGTTTCATTCACTTTTGTTTGAAATGCAGGTTTAGCCAAGTAAGCTAAATCATTTCTTTTGTGGGAATGACTTACCTCACTTTGTTCCTGTTTATAGTATGAATTGTAAAAGTACACATTGAATATTGGGTCAGAAAATTGACATGGACACATTTTTATGCCACAGTATTTTAATAGTGCAGTATCATGTTGCAGCACAAGTCACAACAAGAGAAGGCTGTAAAACTTTTTTTTTTCCTTTTTTTCTTTTTAATAAATGACTATTTTTAATGACTATTTAAGAAAACATAATAAAAATAAAACGAAATAATCATTGATCAAATAGATAATAAATGAACTAACAAGTAAAAAAAAAAACAAATCATTCTAGTATGCTGATTTAGTGTATGTGTGTGTGTGTGTGTGTGTGTGTATATATATGTGTGTGTGTGTGTGTGTGCGTGTGTGACTTTTGTTTAATTGAATGCGTCCATTTTGCAAATTCTCACTGATCTTCTTAACTCTTAACTCTTCCATTTTTTTAAAATGAGTATGTAACAAAATATTGGCTGAAAGAGGGTGTTCACCTGATGTCAAACATCCAAAGTCTCCTCCATCACAAATCTCTGTTAAGCTTTAAATTTTAATTGTAGTAGGTTTTCAGAAGGCATTAAGACACACAAACGTTTGGCAAATGATTTCTGACAAGAGCTGTGACTTTGATGGTATCTAAACTGCCATGGCCTGATTGACAGTGAAAAGGACAAGCGGCTCTTTTGTACCCTGTATCACAAAGACATAAAAATGCTTGGATATGCTACATAGCAATCTGATGTATTAATACAGATTTAAGTGGACAGCCATATTCTGACTAAAGACATTTTAAAACTATGAATAAACTATCATTAACTCTCACTTGTGCCACAGACAATGAATCAGTTCAGCTGAGTTCCAGCCACAGTGAATTAATGATACAGATCCACCATCTGTAAATTCCCCACAGACTCAGTAAAACAGGCAGCCATCATCGAATCTCTTTCCTACTGTTCGGTGGCAAACTTCCCATTCTCCTGTTATCCCTTTTAATGGATTTCTGCAACATGGTTAGATATGCGTTCGTTTCTGGGTTCTGAGTCAAAGCAGGAAAGTAAAAGAGCACAAAAAGATGTATTAAATGATAATAATGACTGATGATGTTTCTTCTTTTTTACCTAAAAAATGTCTTTAATAGCACAATGGTCAGATGGTTTGCAAGGCTGACAGAATTATTAAAAGAGAAAGACTTGAAGGATTTCCTTACATTTATCAGCCAGTACATCACACCCTCTCTAGCCTTTAATATATAAATGTAACGGATCCTGCCGATGTCTGTTTTATTATTTTCTGCTATTAAAGCCCTGGGCCTGCAGATCCTGAGTTAATTTCAAGACAGAGTTGGCAACAAAGAGTGGGAAAAAAAGCCTCAGCAGGATTTATAATCTTTTCCCTACACTTTTTTTCTTTCTTTTTTTTTTTTTCTCTCTCTCTTGAAATCAGGATAATAGAGGCAAGCAGGATCCTGTGCTGACCAGAGTGGAAATGGAATCAGTGGCTTCCCATCTCTCCCCCCGAGTTGATAAAAACATAATACGTCTTATGATGAATGTTGTTATAAAGCACACCTGCGATAAGATTCAAGTATTCATATTTTCCATCATGTTAATGCTGGAAGATAAACCGAGCTGGTCCCGCCAGTGTCCACCTCAGTGGTTCTCTCAGGCCCGTGCGCAGTTGCCCCATTTTTCTATGTCGTCATGCTTAACGGATGGCGCTGCTCCTGGGTGTAGATGTCAGGTACGTGCCTACACTGGACCAAGGTCCTATTGAGATGATGATAATAAAACTACGAGCAGGAAATGTTGGGCAAAAGCTGAGCTGGGTGATAGTAAATACCAGTGGTGAGCTTAATATTAAAAGAACATTTCTAATTTGATAGCTCTGCCCCACACATACCTAGCCTACGCAACCCAGACAACGATTAGTTCTGTGAAACAAAGTGGTACCAATATTACCATATCTACACGGGATGCAAACGGCTTGACAAAATACTATAGAAGTCATTAAAATCAGTGATGCTGTCTACACTGGATTCAAGTAGCGCAACAAATCTCTGACAAACGGTGCTAGCGTCGTGGTGCTAGCGTATCGCATCTGATGTAGACACACTGTTACTCACCTATCAATAACCAAAGCAACCTCAGCGTCGCATCGCAGGCCTTTCGCTTCTTGACTTCTCTCCAGCGCTGGAAAGCTAATACAATATTTACCTACTTCCAATATTTTCCTACTCCTTGCCTTATCATTCCACAAACATTTTCCACTTTTGTTTTTTATCTTTCTGTCACTCGGGTTGGTTGTTCACTGAACGCTCTCTCCTCTACATCAGTAGTAGACACGCCCCTTACTGCTGATTGGCTACAAGTTTGTTTTGGTACTCGGCACGACTCTGTTTTCTAAAGCGTTTTTTAAAAATCGCTTACCCTGTACTACACTAACCATTTTATCATTGTCACGTAACTTACCAGTGTCAGTTGCTTTACCGTCATTTACAACTGGCCTCATGGAATAGTAAAGTGTCCATGAGATGAGCACTTCAGATATCTTGCCCGAAGTCATTCGTGTACTATTTGATGAAACCTGTGAAATCAGACGCACTACTCCTTTCACTATGCTTTACTGTTTTTCATACTATATATAGTAAGGAAGTAAGCCATTTTGTAGTCAAACACTCACTTATTTTGTTTCTGAATTAATCACCTGAGTGTCATTTGTCACCACCTACTGGCATAAGAATTTAACGAGTAAAAAAAATCTTTAAACACTAATACACAGACACACACTGCATATTGGAACGCACACATTCGAGGCCTGGAGCGAACTGTTGCATACTTTTAAATATTTATATAAATGCACTTGTAGGCTTCTTGTGACTTTGAATTGAAAACACACAGAGGCATTAGGGAGAAGGAGAAAGACAAAGTGCGCTTCCTGTTTCCTTCGCTGATTTTCAACTGTTCTTCCTTTTTGTTTTTACGGGTCCCTAGAAGTGACACAAGCAGCTGTGCACTATAAACCAAATTCCCTTTTACCCTCTCACCAACTCTCCACGGCCTCAGAAACCCACCCCTTATCCATTCAAACTATAGCAAACAAGCCAACCCAAATGCTGGCAGCTGCAGATGTGAGACTCTGTCACCTGTGTCTCATAATGCCCCCTCTTACCCCACCGGCACGCTCTCATCAGCCCCCCTTGTGTGCCCCTCAGACTCGACTGGCGTCTGGCATGGTAAGAGGGATGACTCTCTCGGCACATCCCTTCCTCCGCTCAGCCCGTCTCCACATCAGCCCCTTCCCATAATTCCCGGCCTACTGGCATCATGGGCCCAATTAGGATGACACATCCTATCAGGGAGCTTGTTTTGCATAGTCGAATACAAATGACTGTGGAAGTGAAATGTTTTCATAAACTTGCTACAATGAAGACAAAGCCGGCTGTTAGTTTCTGCCGAGGCTGTCATGAGGAGAATGAACACGTCAAACGATATTTCAGTTCAAGCGATTTGGGCTTCTTTATTTTTACCCTTAACGTGTCTTTTTAAGCATTCGCTGTCGACTAGGGGTCTTTAAGGTGTAAACTTGCTTGCACCAAATATTTATTTGAATCTTTTTTTTCTTTTCCGAAATGACTCCTTAATGCCTGCATCAATCATAATTATAACAGAATGAATAATTTAATTACTTCTTCCTCGACTCACAAAAAAAAATCAATATTCCCCACCCAAACGTTTAGCAATTTTTAGCTTTTATTTGTCCTCTAAAACTGTCTTTAGCTAAATGATACTGACCCTTTGAATCTTTTAACAACGCAATCAATAAAGCATGTTTATGCAAACCTTGCAGAACCATCAGTTTGGGACTTTTGAAAAAATATGACGCTGGCTGCAGCTTGCTAAGTGCAGAGCGCTAGCACTAAATCTCGGGAGTTAAAGTTTTACTGGGGCGTTATGGGTAAAAATGCCTTGTCAGCCATCTGCCACATTCTCTCTCAACGTCCATATTTCCAAAGCCGCTCAACTCCTGAGAGGGACCTGTACCGTCACCGAGGGCCGCGCTCCACCATAACAGCTCAGCTATTGCTCCGCACATCCCGAACATCAACACAGTCCATTAAAGGACCCCGTGACAGGCTGAGAGACTTGATTCTTCTTTTTCTTCTCATTTTTTAAAGCTTTAATGAATAGTGATAGCGCTCTTGTCAGCATGACAACCTGGCATAATGTTTTCTAAAAATAGGACTAAATAAATAAATAAATGGCATTTCTAAAAAAAAGTCATGACAGGGCTGATTCCCACAGATCTTGATGAACGCTAATCATGGCTGATTAATCAGGCCGTAATCCGCTGATCCTAAAAGGTTATCCAGTCCATTGTGCAAAATTAGCTGCCTCTCTCATGCCCTTTTAAATTCTGCCATGGCAATCACGGACACTAGCACATTTTTAACGTGCCCTCTTTTGCCTGTCTCTCAGGACATATGTTAGAGATGTTTTTAAGTTTTGGAAAATCATGACTCACATTATGTCTTATTCTGTCTCTCTCTCTCTCTCCTCTCCATCTCTCTCTGTCTAACTAGTTCTTTGTTTCTCCCTCTGTCTCATCTACGGCTGCTGGACTCCTTCCAAGTCTGCTAAAGCTTGTCTTATCTACTTAAGCTTCTCGAGTGCTGATCAAAAACACTCGCGATTTGTTGCACTGATGCAGGCTTCTTTCCTAACAGAGTTGCAAGTCAATAATGCTTGACTCCATAGATATATAAAACTGCTTTTATTTGACTTTTTTAAATATATGGTATGTCAGGGTGTTTATGTTTAAGTTTTGGATGAAAAAAATGTGGCTTTGAAAAAGTTTGTCACCCCCTACAGGACAAATGAAGTGAAGTAATGGCCTACAATTTACATTTATGTATTAAACTGGACCATTATGTGTGCAAGTAATTATGACTGAGAAAATGTTAGAGAGAATTCAAAAGAGTTCAAAAGTCTGAGTTTTTAATTTGTATTTAATTTAATACAATAGCTCTATGTCAATCTATACTATTATGCATACTATTACACACTATTTGGATGCTCTACAGTTGTGTGTGTATATATATATATATATATATATATAAAACTTACATGTTTATCATTTACCTACACTAGACATAAATCTAAAATGGTTTAGAATTTATAATAATGTATTTTTTTTACATTTATTACTAATTAATTAGTATTACTATTTTTATTTATCTAAAACTGAAAACATAAAACTACAAAAAATTGACAAAATGGAATTAAATAAATAAATAATAATATTCCTTAAAAATAATAAAATAAAATAAAATAAAAAAACCTAAATAAAATGAAAAGTGAATCAATTATAAAAGTGAATAAAGTAAAATAAAATATAATACAATAGAAAAGTGAAAAATAAAACAACCTCTGTATGTTCTCA
Organism: Enteromius radiatus; assembly: GCA_032357445.1. Lineage (NCBI taxonomy): Eukaryota > Metazoa > Chordata > Actinopteri > Cypriniformes > Cyprinidae > Enteromius > Enteromius radiatus. Next base: position 19,480,935 of record JAUCMS010000127.1, read on the forward strand.
GAATTTTGGACCCTTGGACTTTTAGATGTGTCAAAATGTGCTCCTACCTGAAACAACCTTATCCAGATGACATTAAGGTAACATTCATACACAAACCTCTACTCTTTCTGTAGTGTATATCATAGTGTACAGTGTTTGTCTGCCAATGCTGTACTCAGTGCTCATCTCGGGATGGCTGAATTTGTCTATAAATTATCTCTAGGAGGGAAGAGGCACTATAAGAAAAGTGTCATGTCCAGAGTGTCGGGGCGTACAGCGCTAGCACCACCTTCACCAACAAAACATGCATGCCTCCTGCTCGGGCCGGCAAGAATTAGTGAGCTAAGCACTCGTAAATCACAGCGCCTGTAGCTCTCTCTTCCTGTGGCTCTGAGCACAAAAGAAAAAAAAAAAAACAAAACATGGACTTCACCATGTTTTGAGTGAAGGAAAAATGAGGAGGAGTGTCCATAGGTCTTGGGGTGCAGGGCTGAAGTAATATGCCATCAGCATCTGGGGGAAATCCAGAAAGGTGATCTAGTGTGAGAACATTGTGTCAACAGTGGAGTGAGAATAACAGTGAACAGAACTGGGATAATATGAAATGCTGATGATATGAATCCTATGTATTTTTTGACATATTTAGGCATTTTAAAATGCTTTAAAGGCAAAGCTAAATGTTTCAATGAGCTTTTGTACCTTTGTTTCTGAGTTCCAAATGATTAATTGCAGACTAATAATAAAAATAATAAATTACAGAACATTTAAACGTATAACCTTTTTTTTGTACATTATGGAAGTGCTACAAAAACTTGATGGAGCTTGAGTGTGTTGTCACCGAGAGCTTTGAGGGAGCGTTTATTGACAGTGGCAGCTCATCAGTCCAAAGGGGCTCAAACACAGTTATTTATATGGATTTCAGTGTGAAACAGAATAAACCACAATGATAAATGTATATCAAAAAACATGTAATGATGTCTGTGGTTCGAACGTTGCTTGATTCATTAAGTTTTAGTGGCTCCATCGCAGAAGATATTAGATTGTTGTGGTGAGGACTAGACACTTACAGTGCACTTAGATTAATGGAATATTTCATCAAGTTCAGTTCGAAATCTGCCCCTCGATTAGTAATAGATGCTGTTCTCTACAAAGACGTCTACATGAGGACATGTCTGCATTTGAGAAGACATTACTTTGACATGACATAACTGCACATGTACCACATGATAAGCTTTTCTTAAAGAGGTAATGTAAAACTGAGCAAAAACACAAACACATGTGGCTCGTGACAGATACCTGGATGCTATTCAACAGGCGAATGTTTCTCTGTCTTGTGGTTTTAAACTTGCGGCAAATGTACCTTATTTTCCACTGTGTAATAGATGAAATGGCAAGCCAATGGGCTTTTGCAAGAGTTATTGAATCTGCACAGAACGACTTACATAAAATTCACATTCTGAGGGGTGTAGATGGTGAACCCCCCGCTTGCCGGAGCAACAACTGCTGATGTAAAGCTTGCGCAGCTGAGATCATATTTGCTGCTAGCTTACAGTCTACAACCGCATTTCCTTAGATTTAGCCAATATCATGGTTAGTAATGAAATTCCTGAGGGAAAACAAATTGCTGCTGTCACATAATCAATAGACATATGGGAATAAATGTCAAACGCATGTTCCCTCACTGGTCATGAAGCATAGTCGTACCCAGCATGCTCATGTCCTGCAGTGCCCCTCCCAGCATGCACTCAAAAGGTTCAAAAGGTCTCTCACTTCCAGTTATTGTACACTGGCCATACTGCAACACGTGATTTCACTTGTAAGTGTTTGTTTAGCACTTGTCTTTGGCATGATTGTGTAGCGGTAGAGGTGAAGAGTGCGCGGTAATATAGCGGTATTCTTCTACGGTGTCAGTCCTCTTCTCTCTACTGCAGCTGACAGAACGCTCTCAAGTGAACCGGCTGGAAGGAGTCTCTTAGGTGGGGGCAAAACACGTTGTCACTGCTCCTTGTCGTGTGTCCGATAATTAAAAATCTGATTTATTGGCAGGCGTCAACAATCACAGAGGGCCTCTCTCCTCCTCTCTCAGCTTTATGATGTTCATCCTTCCTCAGGCTAAATTTACTTGACGAGGAAAAAAAAGAGGGAAAAAAGGGTGAAGGGGAAAAAAAAAGAGGCCTTTGGTTTCTTAGCCTCTGTCACCTCATCTAATCCAGCCCCCCTAGGCTTGTCTGTCACTCAGCTGCCGTGGCAACCGGAGCAGACAGGGAACAGAGGCCCTGACCAGCCTTGCTTTGGCACAGTTTATTCTAATATTTATTGCCACCCAGAAAATGAGCGTAATACAGGCAAGCAGAGGCAACAATTCTGAGCGTCGTGGGTAATGTCAGTTTTAACAAAGACCCAAGGGAACGCTACTGCAGCGAGAGAAAGCGTCTTGTTTGATAATTTAACGTGACGGTGCCATAAAGCATTTTTGATTCCTAAATTTTGACTTTGCTGGCTTGTGGTACACAAATAGTCGTGCATGTGTGATCTCAATGGGATTGAACATCTGTAATGTGACAATTTCAGTAATCAAAGCGAAAAACACCCGCAACATGTGAAATTGTCAGATTGTGTTCAATATATTTTGCTTTACAGTAATCTCCAAACATATGATTTATTTTAAAAAGGATAGAAACAATAAAACAATATATGACATATAATATACAATATGCAATAACATATTATAACACAC
>JAUCMS010000127.1:19483750-19517519 GCA_032357445.1 Enteromius radiatus
TCATGTATACGGATAACACTAACATACAGATAACAGAAAAAAAAAAAACACTATGATCTATTCTCTGACTCAGCACAAGTATGTTCTTTACAGCTGCATATTGTATTGTATTTATAACTTGCACACTAAAATCTGAAATCATACACCTTGGAGTCCACAATTTAGAATCAAATTATCCTCCGAGGGTGGTTTGATTGGCTGGAAGCATCTGGTTTTCCAACACAATTGCATACAAGGCATACAATACACAACTGTTGTTTTGTCTACAACAGATTTAGATGTGATAAGTTGGAACAAAGCAAGCACTAGTCTATTTATTCATATTATCATTCTCTTTCTTTTTTTCAGCTGAATTCCTGCTGTTTTTGGGAGCTGCTCTAAATTTTGAAACATCACCCACAGAGAATTTGGGGGGGTGTTGTAGCGTATCACACTCACAACAGAAGCCTTACACCATTTTTCAAGTCATCCGAGCCACTTCGCCAGAGTTTTCCTCTTCTCCCAGTCTCTCCCAACCTGCCATACACATACTCAGCCTCCCACACTGTAATCAAATTCAGAACCCAAAAGGCACAGACTAAGTCAGTACTGGATAATTGCTCAACAACTCCAAACGGCTGTTGTTTCAGACTGATAAAATATTGCCAGAGAAGCAGCCTTCTAGAATTCACTCTATTAAGAATGCTGGTGCTGTCAGACGATTGAGACGGCCAACAGAGCATGTGTGAGATCAGGAGGTTGTTTCAGTGGACTTATATCTTTGACCTTCTATCATTTCCCAGCACATTTGACCACAGCTTGTCCTGCAAAGTGCCCATGTTTGCCATTACCGGGATGCTATTTTAAATGTTATAAAAACCAGTTTGGGGACGAAGGCTGGCGTAGGGTTACAACTAGGAGCTCTGCGATCAATCTAGGACCATTTTCCCCTCTCGCTCCATCTCTCCCTCAGGTTGTTGAAACACACATAAAAACCGCATATTAGGTAACATAGACCCATTTAGAAAGCAATTTAAAGCACTCCGCAACCGTCGCTGCTGGTGAAGAAGTCTAGCCTCTTAATTATCCTGTATCAGTGTTACAGAAAATGCTTCCAAATATTACTCTTTGTGTTCCTGCTGTCAGCCTCCGGCTTATGTAGCAGGCTTTTAAGTATCTTCTTGTGTTAGACTAAGGTTTCCAACATGGAGAGAAAAGGCAGAAGGTCTCGTCGTTTGCCCTATGGCATGAACTGCATTTCATAGGCGTTCGGTTTAGCGCAAAGATAGGCCGATGTTGAATAAATCTTTGTGAAGAATTTTAGATAAATGTAAAGCACGCACAGCTCTTCCGTGGATATTAATGAGATTGTGCTTACAAGCGCAGGCCTGTGCGCTAATGCACTTATCTATTCCGCGCATTCCATGTCGATGCTCCTTATTCCCATTGGCTGATCATTTTCACGTGTCATTCCCCACTCAAAACCATTCCCCAAACATCAAGGAGAAATGCTAAAAACCAGGCAATCTAGCAGCCACCTACCAAGGAGGAGCACTTTCAATCTGCTTAACTCCTACCACTGAATTTAATTTTAATTAAACAGTTAATGAGCCATGGGATTAATGCCAATGGCTTTTTAAAGCAAACATCTATAAATCATTAAGGCCCCATTTGGAAGGGGAAAGTGAAATGTGCCTGTGGCAGGCTGGGATCCTCTCCCCTCTCTAGGGCCTGGTGAACCCGAGCCCACACGTCCACAGTCCTGACACTGTACAGGCAGGAGTATTGAGTAGCCCATGTTTAGCACGCCGCACAGGCATCGCTCTCTCCCTCCATTTCACTCACGCAGCAAGAGCTAAAAAGAGCTGCAGATGGGACTCAACCACAACAAACCTTTCTCTGTGACATTGCCTCCGCACACTGAAGGTCAGCAGCGGGGGAACGGCATGACGATGGGGGACCTACTGGGGCAGCGCTGGCAGGGTTACCAAATGACCAAATCAGCTTCCTATCCACACTGCTGGAGCCCTCTGTTACAGACCGAAGGGAAAGTGTATGAACACTTGGTCAGACCTTTCTGTGAAAATATAGCGGTACATTAGTGTTGCATCAGGTTGCTTCTTAGCCAAGACCAACAAAACATTGCTGTAAGTACTCCAAAATATGTTCCATTAGTGTGCCTTGTTTTTCTATAATATACTGTATCACATAAATGAAATGATCTTTTCATGAGAAATAGTGCTGCTTTTCCTAAAACTGACGTAATAAAGCAAGTTGAATCATAAACAGATAAACATCAATATTTTTGTACATTTTAATGAAAATCTGGTTATGACATTTTTTTTTCTTTTTTTAAATCAAGAAATATCAACTTCCCCAAAATGCCCACACATCATATTGCCTCTAAAGGAATCCAATCAACATTTTAACGCTATGTCCAATGGGGCTCTCATTTGTAACAATTAGTGCTCAGTCACATGCATGCTTCATGGCTTAAATTCAATTTAAAGCATCAATGTCTTAATAAGTCAGCTTCTAATCATAACTGCTGGCACAGCATCCAATTCCGTAATGACCCATAAATTCTGCTCCATGACTCCATTGATCATCACCACCAGACGAGATGAGCCAGTTAATGTTATCAAGATGTACTTTCATCTGAAGTATTCATTCAAGATTATACTGCACATGTATCAGCATCACTGGTTAATCACTAGCTTGTGGCTTTTAACTAGCAGACACATATATACACAGTCACTCAAAGAAATCGATTTTAGACTTACAGCCCTTCTTGCTCATATTTTGAGCTATTATTTAAACAAGGCTCTTTTTATTTATGTAGTCCATCATATATTGTGTAATATATGGGTCAGACAAGAGAAAACCTGTTGCATAAAGCATACTCAGAAAGTCTAACTCACATTGCATTATCAAGCAATATGCAAAAAAAAACAAAAAAAAAACATGTGCAGCAGTGTTTGCTTCAAGAAAAACGTTGGAGATTGCAATAGAAAAAATAAATAAATAAAATAAAAAACTGAAAACAAACACTTGTATTACAAATAAATTAATAGTATATATTAATAAAAAATCAGGAGGACAATCAAGTGTTTATATAGTCTTCACTATAGACTGCAGCTCCTCTAGCTCAATGACAGCCTGTATATTAAAGGAAATGTAGCCTCAAGGTAAGCATTTGTACTCTTGGATAAATTGACCACCAAGTTTTTATGCTACTAACTTAAAAAGACCAGCCTTTTTAAGCTTTAAACAACTAACTTGCAAACTAATCTAAAACAGATTTTTGCAACCGGCCCCTGATTTCATTTTGGAATTGGCCTTTTTTTTTTTTTTTTTTCAGCAAGCTCCTTTGATTTATTATAACTCAAAGTCTGAGTGTTCATTGGATTTCATGCTGCTAAATTTGGATACCAAGTACCTGACAGCTCACACAAATGCACCACATGCGCACAGAAAAACAAACATAATACCCTCACCAGCCAGGCTGTGTGATGAAGGCTCCTTATGGCTTCCAAGCGGTTTGACTAGTTGTTGTAAATTTTGCATTTTAGTCCAAAAAAAAAAAAAAAAGAAAAGAAATGGGAGTTTAGAGTACAAAAAAAAGAAAATCAATTTCAAACTTTTAAATTTGACAGATTTAATGACTGTAGACCCCCCACCACCCACCTGTGGGTAATATATTTCGTGTTTTTTACACGGAGAGCTATTGTATTATAAGAAGAATTGAATTCCCAGTCTCCAGTGGCCTGTGCTAAATTTACCTTAAACTAAATCACCAAAGCCTACTGGTGCTTGACAGTGAAGGCAGGTGCACAGCCTCCTCTGCCGCTGCCAGCGAAGGCAAGCCACCCCTATCCTTTTTTTAAAACCCATCTTTCATACATTATCAATTTAGCCTTTCTTTTTTATTTTGAATTTCAACATTCAAACAGTCAAAAAACATGTCACTAAAACCATTTTGCATATACACATAAATAGTTGTTACATTCACTTGAATTCATTTCACAGAATACAGAGCTCTCCTCATTTCCCCCCCGCCTATTCCTTTTGATCTCTCCTCTTTTGCGTTGACAGTCCATGGCAACTTTTGCCGGTTCAAGTGATTTTCAGAGGACAGGCTGATTCTTCCAGCTTGCCGTCATGAAAACGGAGTTGACTTTGACTGAAAACAGCATCAATGGCCCCTGCTTTTTTACTGACGAAAGTGGTGTCTAGTGAAGTGTTAACAGTCCTGACACTGCTAGTTTTATGTGTGTCTTGGCATGTCTTCCTGTGAGTCAAACCCCTGACGCATATTTTGTGATAAATAAATAAAGCCAGTGGAGAGGAACAAATACATACTCCAAATAGAAGCTGACAGCTCACAAACTAGTAGATGGAGCCCTCTCTCTTTTCTGCTGACTACTACAGGCAGATGAGAGCGGCAAACAGAGTCTTGAATGAGTTTTCCAGGGCCTTCTGTCCCACTCATAGGAATGAAACAGGCCCCAGGAGACTGCCATGCTACTATTAAGTGGCCCTCGACAAGACAACAAGCCATTCATGTAGAGATGAGCACTCCTTCTGGAGAAGGTGAAGGGTTTAAGAGCAGAGATGGATGTTTTAAATAATAATGACTCACTTTTAGGGTTTATCGCTCCATTTTTTCTTGTCTCCCATTCCCTGCGGGAGGGTGCTCATAGTTAAGCATGATGATTGATAATCTAATATCGCCGGCGCTCTCGTTCACCTTTGCTCTTGTATGCTGAAGGACTAATTGCGAGACTGTCATACAGATCTTGCGCCTAAACTCACCATTTTTACAAACCTGCCAAAAAGTGAGAAGCACTGCATTACACGGACGATTAGCTATAATTCCCCTGTTGAAAAAGGGGACCTCAGGCGGGCTCCATAATCTACACTCAACACCCTCCATGCACACCCCCATCGCAAGGCACCCAGCTTTGTCATACAGTGACATTACAATATGCCTTTTCTGACTTGAACTGGTGTCTTGAGACTGCCTGGTAATGGCCTTGTAAATCACACATCAACTTTTACACTTCCTCATCCGATAAACAGCCTCCCAGATGATTCTGCCGGAGCAATATCCAGCAAAATCAGAAGCTGGAACACTGGTCTTCTTGACGTTCAAGATCCTAATGTGCTTTGTTCAACAACTTCAGTGTGTTAAAAGTGTTCCTGTAGCTCTGACTGTACAGAGCATATAGTGCTATAGCGAGACCAAGGTCATCGGTTCAATTCCCAGGCAATGTATATTCTGATTGCAATTTTCTATTTTATATGCTGTATTTCAAATTTAATTTATTACCATAACATAACTTATTTTGTCGATGGCAAAGCTGTATTTATAGCAGTCTTCAGTATCACGTGATGCTTCATTCTGATTTGATCCTCAAGAAAAAAGGAGTGAATGTTTTTGCTCCTTGACATTTAAAAATGCATTTTTAAAGAATATTTTTAAATAAAAGTATGAATTTCGTAAATCTCAGGCATTAAGAAGATAAATGAAGTAATAAATGTAAAAATAAAAATAAATAAAACTCTCATCTCAGCTTTCAAAATAATAAGGGTTTACCCTAGTGACAACAATTTGAGAGAAGTAAAATTATTTTAAGCCTTTATCCATGACTAAGTGGTTGATTTAACAGGTTTTTGAAAAAATGCATACAGAAGACCAATATTTTATGGTCAAGTTTTAAACTCTATCCACGTTCGTCCAATGCGTTTGAAACACCAGACAGAAATTGGTTTAGACACATCAGAATGCCTTAAAACTTCTACAGAACAAAGTCCTCTATATTTTGACAGCTGGGGGATTTGAAACCGCCATTGAAACAGTCCAGCTCTTCTAAAATATCCTCCATGACATTTATGCCTTTTATTGGGATGACAAGATCATGGCAGTTGTGGAATAGAAGGACAACCCGAACCTTTGTGCAACCATGTTCTTACAAGTCATGTTATAGAGGCCTTGCGATTCTGAACACTTGCCGTCTGTCACAGCGGTGGATGTTAGTCATAATTACGCTGAGTACGTCTTTCCGAAGCCACGTGCACTCTGACTGTTCCAGTCCTCGTTCGGACGACATTGAATGAATGTGTCCTCATCTGTGATGTTGACACGATTAACTTTCACCCACTGCATGCACTGTGTCACTACAGTCTTTAATCATCCCTCTGTGCCTGTGCCCTCAACCACACCTCTTCTCCTCCCCTCTAGCACATCAGCTCTTCAGAGGGCATGCCCTTAAATATTACCTACCTTTAGATCGGGACGGCAGAGAAACCGCCAATTACCCATATTCATGCTCCCAACAACACAATTGCCCATTATTTATGTGCTGCTCTTTCCATTGCCACAGCAAGACAGCTTCTACAGGGAAGAACAAATCTAAAGTGAAAGCTTAAAGCACTTGAAAAGGTTCTCCCTCTCTCACCCAATTTTACCTTTAGTCTTTTTCTCTCTCTCTTTTTACACCTTCCTCCCCTTTTCCCTTGCTCATTTTTCCAAAGGTGTGCTGTGGACCGCTTCTCTACTAGCCCGCTTATTGTGCTAAAGTAATTACTCCAGAGAAGAAGCTCATGAAGTGGAGAATTTCAAATGATTTCTCCATATTCATGGAGAGTGAAGCATGGAATATAGAAAATGATAAATTAGAAATGTATTTACAGAGAACCTGATGAGGAAGGTTAAAACGATTAGGCCCGATGGCTTTGCCAAGGAGTCCAAGGCAGGCTCCACATGAGCTCTCTCCCTCTGATTGGTGCCCCCTGCTGAAAACGGTAATAACGCGGTTCTCTCCTCACAGTACTGAGCATCAGCAGGATATTTACTCCATGCAGGCTTCTCGGGTTATTGAGAGGATATTTTGGCACAGCAATGTCCTATCTCGCATTTGGAAAAGGTCTCTCTACTGGATGGTTGGATGATTGCTTTCCTACAATTAACCCACTTTTTAAACAGAATTTTCATCCGTAAAGTGCTGTAAGTTTTATTAAAAATAGTTAATTTTCCAAACCTGTGAATAAATGAAATGTAATGTGAATACAATTCACGTGTTTGCCTATTGTACTAAAAAGCCTAGAGGCAATCGCACGAATGTTAATTGAAATTATGTCTTCTTATTATTTGAATTTCAGCAAGCAATATTAAGAGAGCATTAAACATGTGCATGCACGCATTTCTCTTTATCCCATCCCTCAACTTCATTTCAAACTCATTTCTATCTCCCCTGCACATGCAATTTTCAATTTTCCTCAAAAAAAGAAAGAAATGAAATAGCCAAGGAGTTTGATTTATGTAGACGTAAAATATATTACATCTGTCAATCAAGGGTGAAGGTACATTAAAAGTCTATAGCATATTTGGACAAAAGCCCGGTGCATACACGTTCATCTAATTTTACTCATCAGGTCTTTTAAGGTAAACTTTAATCCATATTGGATGTACAGGTAAATTATGTTTTTAAAGATTAATGTGAAAATGTTTATTTCTTAGTTTGTATTTGTGCTCTAAACTATTCAGACACTGTATGTCAGAATGAGCATGGATGCAGTTTCAAGTATAAACCTGGTAGAGTTGTAGTATGTGAAGCTGAAACATCACGTGACCCGTATAACATTAAATAGCTTTTACTTTTTATAGAATAGCATATGAGTAAATACATTTTAATAGGATAAATTACCAAAAAATGATGTCATCATTTACTCACCCTCATATCATTTCAATATTTTTTTTATTTTTTATATTATACATAATAAAGTTAATCATACAGGTTTTGAGAGACATGAGGGTGAGTAAAGGATGAACTATTGTCTGTGTGTGAACTATTTAATGATCTTACAGTATGGTATTGATGGCCTTCGACTTACCTTCGGTATTCGAGTATCAAAAAGAACATGCCTTCACAAAGAACCTTCTTCTGTGGAATATGATCATACATAATAGCACCTTATTTGAATCTTAATATTGCCGTTTACCTGAGCCGACATGATTCATTACCCATCATACTGTAGGATTATTAGGATGCTGTTGTAGATCATTTGCTCTCATAAGCATCATAACAAGCACAAAAACATGGAGATCTCTAACAATACAGCAAAATTCAACCATGGCTGCAATTTTAGTTTCATAAATTGAGGTTGTTATATGCCAAGAACAGATTTTAGCCAATTACAGAAAAAAAAAAAAAACATTTATAGCCAGAGAAAGTGATAATGATTATTTGTCTACTGAATGCAAAGTAACAGAGAAGCATTTAGACATCATAACACGTTTTTCAGACGTTAGAGGTATAGCATATATATTTTTTAAATAATAGCAATGAAATGAAGAGCCATAAGAAAATAGCTTACTGTCTGCAACCTTGCTGACTCAAGTGAGGTGAAGACCACGGCATCATCTTCCCGCTCATTAATTTCACATCTATAGTTTGCTTAAAATGTAATTAACAGAATAGTGTAAAGATCAATGTGTCGTTAAATTATGCTAGCTCTCAATGCTGTCCATGTCGAGTGAGATGTCTAGTCAGCTCTTTTGAGCATGTATTATTTTAACCAAGCCATTTATTGCAAGGGCACTCCATGACCGTGGCTCAGCATGACTCATTACAAAACCAAACAAATATGGCTGCAATCCTCTCCACAAAAACGTCTGTTAAATCTCTTAAAGAACCAAAGCAGAAAAAACTCCAGCAGCAGAATGATAATTTTAAGGTGCACAGTAGAGCCGCAACAACTTTCTGACAGTTTCATCATACGTTACTCCACCATCTCTTGAAATTGACATTGTTGGCTTTGATCAAAGCCAAAACAGAGCCATGATATTCTGAAAGAAGTGTTTCGTATGATTTCTGTGACAGACTGTATATCTTCAAAACACTACCAGTGCTTGAAGGGATATACTCTGTGTGCATGTGATCCATTGTAGAGAAAGAGAGATGACAGAAAGCGTGAGACGGAGAGAGAGAACGGGACGTGACTATGCTAAAAGCAAGATGTGAGAATGAGACCATTTGTAAACACCGAAGAGAGACAGTGGTCAGTCTCAAACGAATCCCAGCCCATTTGTATCACCAACGGAACGAGAGTCTATTTCTTACATACACATGATGAATATACAGTATTAGGGTCTGGACACTGAAAATGAATGGCTTACAATACACTGCGACAGAAGCGGTGATGTCTCCCCCCACAGTGTGAGGACTCCAGGCCTCTTGTGTTCGCTCTTTCCATTCATCATGATCAGGGCACAGTTTGAGGCACTGACTGGGCGCTGACCTGATTGGTGCTACATCTCCCATGTCACTCTGGAGAATAGACACTTTCTTTGTCACCCGGGCACCAGGAATACCATCAAGCTTGTTAGGAAGAAGATCACTCTCCTTTAGTGAAAGGGGAGCTATCTTGGGAAGACAACTCAAAAGCGGCCTTATTGCAACATTGTTATTCTATTGCTCTTCTTTGTTCCTCTCACTTTGTTTTGTCTGCAAAAAAGGATTTTGAAGAACTGTGATACAAAACGCGCTGCTGCCTGTGAACACAGACACAGATGTTTAATTACTAAAGAACCTCTTACCGTCTCCTTGGTCTAAACCGCTTCAACATTATGATTAAAATCTCGAACATTCCTTGAAATCAGCGTTAAGGTCAACAAACAAACAAAGAGTTCTTTTGTATTTTATTTTATTTTGTTTTATCAATGCCGCTGAGATGCAAAATACACAGATCATAAATCCAAAAACATACATTCTATATAAAATTAATTAGATCATGTAATATTACAAATGATGTCTGCACAAATTCATGCAAATGTGCAAGTGGTGCATTCTGGTCAGAATGTATGACTCACATTACAAATACACTTTCTACACAACAACGCTATAAGACACACATAATAAATAACTCAATGAACTTTTAAGAGTTCTTTCACTATATTATTTATTCCAGTCCAATCTTCTTTTCGTTGCAAATGAACACACATGAAATTTGTATTTCTATCATTTTTAATAATGATCCCAGTCTCACATGAGAACTTGCACATGTGACCTCGCGTTATTTCCATGTCACTTATCTGCAATTTCGTAAAACCTGTCGGTGAGTCAAAATTGGGGCTAAAATCATGCAGTCTGAAATAGCCATTACTGTCCTAGACCAGGGGTGGCGAACCTCAGTCCTGGAGAGCCACAGCCCTGCAGAGTTTTGCTTCAACCCTAATCAAACACACCTGAACAAGCTAATCAAGGTCTGAATGGTTACTTAAGCTACAGGCAAGTGAGTTTTAATTAGGGTTGAAGCTGAACTCTGCAGGGCTGCAGCTCTCCAGTAATGGAGTTTACCACCCCTGTCCTAGACAGCATGACAAAAATACATTTAAAATGTTTTACTTTACTTTTTGTCAACTAAAATTACAGTAAAAGTGACTTAAATACATGGAAATGACACGTTAAAATATTTAGTACATGTATATTGATGTACATGTATTGATATTTCTGACAAAAGACAATAAACTAAAAAACTGCAGAAACGAACACAGCTTGAAGTACAATCTTGGCAGAAGGGAAATGGTTCTTTTGGAAGACAGTGTAAGATGAGATCAGTAACCTAAAGGATCATCAAGGGGAAAGCACTGTTGCATATCTCAACATCAGAAATGGCCTATGGGCTCCAGCACCTGTGAAAACGCTGTGTCTGGAGCACACTTCAAGCACAAGCACCTTTTCCCAGATGGTCTCTAGGAGCAGGGCTTTGGATCTGAGGCTGTAGATTTAGGCATATAAATGGTTCCGACACCTTATCGTCTGCCTTTGTGCTTTGTGCTTTTCCCCCACTTGTACCTGATGTGAATTTCATATCCTTACTTCAATGAGCTCAGCACCCACTTTGGCCTCCTCCCTCATCACCTGTAGACAGACACAACTCTGCCTAGGGACCAAGCCGCTGCGACTAGATCTGTCATCCTAGCAGAGGGCGTAGTTAACTTGGCACCAGAAGCCTAGTGGTACAGAAACTCTGCCATTTAAAATAAAAGAAACATGAAATGCCTTTTGATGTCAGAGAGGTTCACCTTGCTCTGAACAACAGCCCACATGGGAGCGACACGCCACGAGACAGTTTGTTTGAGGGGAGCGAGATGCTCAGTTAAAGGCGGCATTCAAAAAGCAAAGAGATACAAGGGCGACCACACAAAGACGGATTTAAACACCCAAACATTTATCAACGTGCATCTATAGAGGGACGTGAAAGAACTAAAGCTTTTTCCCTAGTTTCAAAACAGAACTTAGCTCTGACTTTGGCTTTTCTAATAAAGTTTGCTTTATGGGACGAGACAAGAGTAATCCGAATGGAATGAAGTTGTCTCCCTGAACAGTCTTTCTGTCATTACAGAGCTTGAGGGTTGGCTCCATCTGTCACGTCTGTCATTTCTGTTATTGTGAAGAAATTGATTTTTATATTGTTTCACTGGAAAATGCCCCCAAATTCAAATCACTTATAGGAAGGAGACACACTAAATATACACTAACTGTCGTGCACGAACGTAGACCGCTTAACTGTCTGAAAGAATCTTGCCCAGCAGTTCTGTGAACCCTCACAGACGTACAAAGAGTTGTCAGAACAGTGAGACATGTTTTCAAAACCAATTGTAGTGATTCTGTTCAGGATTAGAACAGACCTCACTCGCATCCAAACATCTATAGGCTGTAGGAAGCAATAATAAGACTGCATCAACTCAACTGAAGGTGTGATGGTAACCAACCAGCCTGTCAACCATAGAAAATTAAACATCTTTGTTAAAGAGATCAAAAGCCTTCAAGTGCTATATTTAAAAAGCAGCTTGATTTGATTTAAATCAGTTTTACACCCAGCCAAATGTAAAGCACTGACCATCTATATCTACAGCACACTTTTAATGACACAGACACATACTTTATTAGTTAACCCTCTGGGGTCTGAGGTGATTTTGGGGTCCCTGAGATGTTTTGACATGCTCTGACTATACTTTATATAGTAAATAGTGTTGGCATATTCAAGAAGACTACTGATATCTAAATGAAGAAAAAAGTTTGATACTAAAGCCATTTCTTATGTAAGTCTTAAAGGAATTACAAAGCTGGCAATTATTCCATCAAGGTGAATTGGAAACAGTATTTCAAGGTTTTACAAAATTTATTGTACAATGAGTGTATAAAGTCTTCATCTGAATGATGTGCAATTATACGTCAATGCATATTTAAGTAATAAAAAGAGTCTTTATTTTTCGGAATAGAAAATTATGGCTGTAAAAAAGCTGAAAAGAAATAGTCCTACTTCCTAGTGATTTTCATTATATTATAGTGAATGTTTTTTTTTTTTTTTTGTAAGGCTCTTAAAAGTGTAAACTGGCCTTTTTTCTCCTTTTGACGTCACAGTTCATTATAATTAGTAGGGTTCGGGACAGTGTGTGCTCTTGTACTGCAGCTGACCAATCAAACTGAAGTATCTGTGTGTGTGTGTGTGCGTGTGTGTGTACTGTATACAATCACAAAACAAAAAATAAATGAATGTTGAAATCATCAAAATCATGAAAATTAATATCAAACTGCATGACATAAATGCTGTGCATTAACTACAACACTAAATTAATGCATGCATTAGAAATAAATAATATATATATATATATATATGTGTGTGTGTGTGTGTGTGTGTGTATATACTGTACAATATGATGCCTTGCAGTCATTCAGCTTGACGTGTGAAATGCTGATTGCCTTGACATCAGAGGCAGGCAGTAGTGAAGTACATTTACACTGTACAAGTACACTTTTTGAGTATCTGTACTTTACTTGAGTTTTATTTTTTCTGGAAACTTATGACTTTAACTTCACTGCATTTGAAACACAGATATTGTACTTTTCACTCCACTACATTTCTACCAGGGTCCTCAAAGTCGTTTCTATGTAGCAGCTTTAAAGACTGTGGGAGATTTTTTTTTTTTTTTTTTTTCTCTGTAAATGTGATTTGATGATTTACAGGTGATAGAAAGCCTATCGGTGACCTGTAAGAGACTCATTTGCTTTAAAAAAAAATAAAATGTTTAGCCGACACGTAAAGCAGTGTTGCTGTTGCATGGGCAGTTATTTAGGCCTAGCTATGGTTGTGTAGTTGAGTTAGCAGGCTGGATTATTTGTTTTATTTGTTCAAATGTGGATGAATGAATACACTTGGATGTGTGTACACACTGCTACAGCATAAGAACACTACCACACTGTTTTGTGATGGTGGGTAGGAGTGTTAAAGCCACTTCTCTAATTTATAAAGAGCAATAATCTTTTGCTGCACATCAGAAATATATTCTTTTAGGTGTTAGGTATTGCAAGTATAACATAAAACAACTCAACAATAATGAAACTATCCACTGGAAATTTACTCATAATACTTAAGTCTTTTTAAAAGCAAGTACTTCTATACTTTCACTAAAGTACTTCACTCAAGTACTGGACTTGTGTACATTGTCCACCTCTGCTTGACATACAGAAACCCATTCAACAACTAAACACTCTAGAAAAAAATGTAAGCATCTTTTTTAACTCTCAAAATAAAGGCTTAAACAAGTGTACATGTGAAGATGTTTCATGACCATGACCTTAAACTTAAACAAACAACCAGGGAAAAAAAAAAAAAAAACGTTTAGGACTTTAGGGGACTTAGACCTCAGAAAGATCATTAAATATGACAATAAGAATTATCTCAAAAAACAGTACTATAGTGATCAACAAGCACCTCCTGATTGGTCAGCGGACAGAGTGAATTGGGATTTTTGAATAGTGCATTTCAAGTTTCTATTTGGTGTGATATGCAAAAACTGACTTTGGGGGGGTTAACTAAGGGATGTTTTAACATAGTTTCGGGAAAAGCACGCTGAATGTCTGCACAGCCGGTAACCATTGACGCTCATTAGTATTATCACCCTCTAGCCTATTACTAATTCGTAATTAAATTATCTGCCTCGGCATAAATACCGGCGTCTCACTCACCTTGATATCTAGTTACGCATGATCCGTCCCGCCGTCCTCCCCTTCTCCGCCTTTTCCTTTGCACTCTTCAAAGGGGGGCGAACGGGACCGAGCCTCGCTCCGAGCCCTGCCCTCGCTAGGGTTACTGTCAGCAGGGCTCGGGGTCTGCTGAGCTCCTGGCTAGCTCCCCGGACAGCACGCCAAATTTGCTTATTTAATATAATGAAGAAGTGCGAATTGCGAAGTGAAATGGTTAGGTTATGGGAAAATAGTGATATTGAAACACATTTTCAAGAGACCTGGCATGTTGTCTGTTAAGTGCGTTACATTGAAATATGTGTGTGCATATTAACGTTATATCACAGCGGTGATTATCACATCAAGATCAATAAACTAGCGAGAATGATAAAGTTCTTGAGGAACCAGCACTGGCCCGATCATTCTGAGAACTGATTATAGTTTTAGGGGGGCTGAGACAAGAAATGAGGTGCTGAAGCCCACCTAAAAAGGGTCTAGAATCATCCCTGGTTTAGGAACATAAAACAAGTTATGCAACACAACAAAATAGTCATGCAATTCAATTTGCAACACCGTGCCACCATTTAATGGAGCTCAAACCCACCAGCCACACCACAGAGAAAGACCATTGCTGTTTTTTCTTGATCTTAGACAAACTACAAGAAAGAGTGAGAATTTGTGCAAATCATGCAGCGGTGCAATAATAATGACGAAAACATCACATTACTACAAAAGCCCTTTAAGAACAAGATGTAACGCAGTTCTTCAAGCACAAGGAATGACCTAAAAATGAATAAGCTGAGAATTTAACTGTGAAGATAATCAGAAGTAAGCAGTATCTGTCAAAGTGGGATGAGTAAGTTCACTTTGAACTGGCCTGAGTGATGCATTTTTGCATGTGTTGTAACTAACATTTTGTAGTCATAAATGTTGGTACGCTCTATAACAATACAGTCCGTTGTTGTTTTGTGTTAATATAAAGGAATTTTCAGTACTGATATTTTCTTCAACAGCTGTACCTGTATTGTGTAATTGCATTGTGTTGTATTTTAGGTTTGAAGGAAATATCTGCAAATTTAATGGAAAATATACTAGTAATTTTCTTGCCAGGACATCATTCATATTTTTCTAGATATGTTTTGTGTGTGTGTGTGTATCATAATTAGAGGCGTGTCCAAAGCCGAATACTATAAAATAAAATATAAAATATTTGGAAAGTCACGTATAATGGCTTCAAAACTAATAAAAACATAATTAATCTGAATAATATTCGGCTGAGGCTGACACAGAGACTCTTTGTGTCTGCTGGTTAATAGGTGATCCAAGGGAAAGCAAAATATTACACATAACCTCTAAAATCACTATGAAAGTGTGTGAGATGAATGAATGTAAACATAAAGAGTTTAAATCAAATAGCCAGTTGCTGCATCTTTGTGTGTCTCTTAGAAATCAGAGCTTGGCAGAAGTAAATCAACTAAAATAGCTACTACATCATACACGTCATTTGATACGTATACCTACAGTAAATGATTAAAATATTTTCTATGATATGACATACAAATGAATGAAATATGCACAGTAAGATCATAAATCAAACAGTCGCATTCCCTCTCTGTGCATTTCTCAGAAACCAAACCAGCTCTAACCTAATAATCTACTAAACTAAACAGGCTACATATACATTTTCTTCTACTTGATCTATTTAAATGTTTTAAACCTTGTATCATAGGCTACATATTTCTCTGTTATACTCCCTATCTCTGAGACAGAATTTAGGCAGGTATTTACACTATAATTTAGATTTGCAATTGTATGCCAGGTCATATGATGTTGCAAAAAACACTTTATTTTCCACATACTGTACATTATTGTTTCTCCTCTAAGCCCCACCTTCTGAAACAGGTTGATTTGTACAAAGCTCATTGTTCTAAAAAAGCAAGGTGAGCCACATAAACATAACACAATGTCTGCATTTGTGATCAGAGAAAATACAAACAACAAGCACTAACACTACCGTTCACTGCTCAAAACTCGTGTTTAAATTGGAAGTTGCACATTCTTTTAAGAAGAAATGTAACTTACTTAAAGGTTGTGAGTCAGAAGTTTTAGACTGTCCTTGTAAAGTTGGAGTTTGTTCCACTGTATAACTTCTGTGCACAGCCAGCAGGGACTGCTCTGCAGGTTTTAGGAATCAGTTCTCCATCTAGGGACATGTTTAAATGAACAGTTTTAGGGGGGTGTGGACAAGTGATAACTTTTATAAAGAATATATGTTTGGTTTTGAAACTTTAATCTTTGCAACTTTAGGGATCTTATCTATGCACTAACAGCTTGTACCACTCCAAAGAGAAAGAAAAATTTGAAATCGCATCATACAATTATCATTTAATATATGAGGTTTGGCTTTTGTTATTTGTTTCAACCTCCATGTTCTCCAATCAGCTGTTTATAGAGTTAGACCCGATGCACACGCACAGAGTACTGTGTACCAAGTTGTTGATCCCAACAGTTAGAAGATATTTTTACTCACTATGAAAAACATTATTTTATCATATTTACCATGTCAGGTTTGTTCAGTGATAACTATGACAAAAAGACCACAAACATAGCTTCTTCTTTTTGCTTCTTTTTTCTTTTTTTTTTAGCTTCTCAAGCCCCACCCATTTGTTTTGTAAACTGAATGTTTGTTGGGTTGATTGATTAATGAGATTGATTTCAGAATCAACACAAATGGCGATTTTAGGTGCTGAAAGCAGTGAAGATCTAATGGCATGTCCTCTTTTTCTTTTTTTTTTTTTTTTTTGCAGGAGACACGATTAAAGGCCTTTTATCCTTCTTCTGGCTGGAACAAGACCTCAATCTTGAGGTATCTTCACTTTAATCAAATCGCTGCTTTTTCCCTGCCACAAAACTGTCACTGGCTGAAAATAAGCCCTCCCTCATCAAAGAGGGTCTTCAATTGATTTCTAGGCAAGGGGAGAATTTTATTCAGAAAGTTGGAGCCAAAGATGGGAGGGAAAAAAATCCACCTGCATCCCACATCAGCCAAATTACTTCTGACTTTTAATTTATTTCTGCAGGAAATGGAAAGCTACATCCTAACCACAGTCAATAGGGGAGCCGAAGAGAGGGGTGTAATCAGGCCGAGATCCGACTCCTCCACCTCGTCCCTGTCAGCTTTAATAGGCTCTCCAAGAACACAATCTGCTCCCTTCAACACACTCCCACATCTCCTAAAAATGGGGCCCTCTACCCATCGGCCCCAGGCCATGTCCCCCTTAATGACAACTGATCATTCCGAATGTCACACCATGTTCAGGCTCAGACATGACGAGTCCCCTGTGACGATTTCTTAGCATTCCTTAACACTCCAATATACTCCAAAAATGTAGACATCTTGGAGCTTTGAGCAGATTTTCATTAGTACATCATCTTCTGGAATATTAAAAACATTACCATTACCAGCAAATGAACTGATGTTAGTTTGCTAATAAGCTAATATTCAATGAACTATTTTTTTTTTTTCCAAGTGGAAAGCCATAGCCACTACATCAAGGTCACAAATGACTGGTAGCACTTGCACACTTGAGGCTCTCGCTCCTGAAGGAATGTATTTGTATGGAAACCCGTTCAGTGTCATTCAGGGCGGGGGGGAAAAATGGTGCCATAGATGGAAAATAAAAAAGTTTCTATCACCTCAAAATGCAAAATGATCACTCAAATTGAGAATGAGATGAAGAAGGGGAGGAGTGGAGAAAAAAAAATGTATGAGCTGTTCTTTTCATTTCATTTGAGCAAGAAACAGAGCAATGCTTTTGATGGTATAGCCGCTGGGCGTAGAGCTGAATGGAAATGGATTTGTGGAGTGTCCCTGACTCACAGATCAGGTTTTATCTTTGTGCAGTTTGCTATCCTCCAGACTAATGAACCATTTTTGAGAGGAGATTAAATGGCAGGAAAAAACAATCACAGCCCCTGGTCACTTCCATTCCGCCTGTGCTCTCGGCATATCACAAACCCTCTTAGTCTCACATTGGACTGCCTGCTGTCTAAGTGCTGCGTCCGTTTGGGGCAGACTACCACTGTGAAACAAACTACCAGAAATGTTCTCCTCGAGTAAAATGAGTGTTTCGAGCGGAATGTTTTACTCCATGATTCTTTTCGCAGCTGTACGACACATGCAAATGGACAAGGATAGAGGAAATGAGGCCCTCCAATTGTTATTGTCTCCTTTCGGTGAGTTTTTCCTTCCTTGTTTCTAGTTGACATCTTCTTTGTGATGGGTCTGCGTTGAAATCTGGGCTTTATGTGGGTGGGTGGGTGATGTGCTAGAGAGTTTCCGCTTTGGTCTACACTCTCGCTCTGACAGATGCACCCAAGGGAGATCGGCTGATGTCCAGGAGCACTCACCTGTCAGAGAGTTTGCATGCGGTCTGTTGCCTTGGAAACCAAAGTTCCCCAAACAGATGTGCTGAATGAAAGGTGAGGAGGTAAACAAAAAGCTACCTTTTTTATGCATCTGCCCACTATTTTCACATTCATCCTTCACATATAGTCTCCTGATAGCTTGTTTCAGCAAGCAGATGCCCCAGTGCTGCTCATGAGCCACTGATAATGATTGTGTGCTATTAATAGTGTATGAGATGAGGTCAGCCATCAGTTCTGAGTTAATGAGTGCTTTACCACGGCATCAGCATGGCTTCAGTAGAAGAAGTTGAGGAAATCTTTGTTTTACCTCAGACATAGTTTTGTTGTTGTTTGTTTGTTTGTTTGTTTTTCTTCATTTATTTGTTTATTAATGCATTTTCCACCCTGACATTGAACAATAAGTCAAAGTCTTGAGACTGAATGCCATAGTACTGGTGGGGAAAGTCAAGAGTCTGTTTCTCTGGAAAGGCTTGAAATTGATTTTTCCCTTCTTATTTTGGCATATTGGAGCTCTGGAAAGCACAGGTTTAGCCAATAAATGCAGTGAGGAATTCAAGTTGCTGACATGAGCTGTTCATAAACCAAGCCAATGGATGATGGTAGTGAGTTAATAGAGCCACAGCTAGTTGTAACTGAAGGGCCGTCTAACGCACTTCACTCTCTTATAGGCTTATTTTGGTGTACCAGCCACTTTAAAAAAGTTTTGTTGCTGTTGTCTTTTGTAAATGAATTTGAGATCGTTAATGTCTAGCTACAGATTATTACGGTCTAAATTGCTTTGCTGGAACTGTGACCTTCAGAGAGAGTGGTGGACCAAGACAATAGGAGATCTTAAAAGAGTACATACTGTATGTCTGCGTGAGGCGAAATGACTCATGGCCCGACTGACTGCCCCCCTGCTATGAGACCGCTTTTGCTGACGTCATCAAAAGAGGCCTCGATAATCTCCTGGCCTGCTGCATTAGCTGTTTGGTAATTCACACAGCCACCCAGATCAAAGTTTACAGACTGCTGCTGGCACATTGCCAGGTTCAAGGGGCATTTTTGAAGAGTTTTGGCGTACTTAAGAGACAAAATTAGATCGGTGTGGACTTGCTCCGAGGCAGTCATCAGCCCGTTTAGGCAGTTCCTCAGTGGGAGGAATTTGAATATTTGACTCTGGAGGTGCCTGTGTCTGTCTCATTAAGGCAGTCTGATCACTGATGACAGGCAAGTCTAGTCACTTCTCATCTATTTCTGTGTCTAACAATAAAGCCTAAATATTTAAGCACATTACCTGGGCTCCTTGCCGGGCTTCGGAGGCTTAATGCGAACACGAGCAGAGTGACATTTAAATAGTCGTCCCATGACACATGATGTACACGAATTTGTACATCGACTGCATGTCGGTGGGATGCCTTTGTGTTGTGACTGAGGGAATATGTGTTGTCATTATATGGTGTTCTTGATTGAGCAAAGGGGGGACCGCACAAGAGCCTCTGTAAATCAATTTTACTGATTTCAGCCAAAGCCTCTTCATACCACTTGTTTTATGAGAGACTGAACCTCAGTTTCACACCATCCTCGAGTGCTGTTTTCATCACTGGCTTTATTTTACGAGGAAGTGTCCGGGTTAATTCCCCCGACTACCCTTCTCTTCCTCTGTCCTGTGAGATCATTTTTTGCAGCATTAGGTGCTGTGAACCCTTGACTTCAATTTCCTCTCAGTGGCGGAGTGAGATCAGGAGACTACTTCAAAGCTGGATACCATGCTCCAGCACCAGCTCATATGGCGGCGTTAAAAGCTGGGGCGTCTTCGAGGGCCACTGTGGACTCGGTCTGCACCCGCCCCTCTGAAGTCTTTGCCGCTTGTACTTTATATGTTGAAGAGCTTTTGACCTCTTTTTTCATGCCAGACGCCTCAGCATTTCAAATGGTTCATTCATTCTGAATGTGATGATCAACTCATTTCACCCTAAAGGCCTTGGTGAAAAAATAGCGCTGGTTTAATTTTGTAGATTCCAAAGCACTTGGAAAGCAGGGTGTGTGCTTCGTCCCAAAAAGAACCCTCTTGTTGCACAGGTGCTTTCTCTCCCTTTCTGCAAACACACACACACACACCAGCAGGCAAGCAGCAACACACATATTCCATTGACCAACAGCCATTAGGCACCAACCTGGCGCTCTGTGTTCATTGAAGCTTCACTAATGCATCAAACACATCTGTAATTTATTGTAATTAACACCATCTCATTTGGATAAGTAATGACACAGCGACTTTTGATGAATGGCGATTACCCATTTGGTGAATCATCTCAAAAGAACAGGTGTTGATTATTTATATATTTAGTAAAGAGTCGGTCATCAAAATGCAGAAATCATCTGCCAGTGCCTCAGAGAGCGACTGTTAATTGCTAGCTGGTTTCATTATCTGAAATGCACCCGAGGAGTCAAACATATTTTGGAATGTATTTACATATTTTGTAAGTTTACCTATCAAGATTAATCTAGCAGTCTGGTAAAGCTGCACTCTAATAAATCAGTCAATCAATCAACCAACCTACCTACCTACCGACCAACCTATCTGTCTGTCTCACTGTCTGTCATCTTTCTGTTATTAATCTACCATTAATTCTATTTTATTATACTTCAAATTTTATTTCTGTGATGCAAAGCTGAATTTCCACCAGCCATAACAGAAATCATTCTTTATTCATGATTTATTATTAGAATTATCAGTAACACTTTATAATAACTACACAATATGAATCATTAGTTAAGCATTAGGACATAGTCAGTTCATCATTTATAAACCATTGTTCCAACATTATTATGCATTAGTAAACAGTTTACAAGTGCATCTATAAATGCCTTGCGCTTGAGCATATATATATATCATGTTTAATACTGTATTTTCATACTTTATTAATGATCAGTTTATCTTTTTTTTTTATTATTACATTATTTACAAACCAGTTATTTAGGAGTGTTCAGTGTTTAATAAGATCATTTAGAAAGTCTAATTAAAGGATTAATAAATTATATAAATTTACATTTATAAATCGTATTATTTAGACACATGTGTAACGGTTGTGCGGAGGAATGATGCGGAGAGTCACAAAGTAATTTTCAAAGACAATCATATTTACTCCAGAGAGGTATTCAACACAAGGTACAAACCACACTTAGCATATACGATGACGGACGAGGACTGAATCACAGAGGGCAACTTATAAAGGGAAGACAATCACAGATAGTGAACTACACACACCTGAAAGGAATCCATAATCAAACAAAACTAGGTCACAATGAGCACGTGGGGAGACACAGGTAAACATTGAACACAAACATGGGCACGTGGCAAAACATACAAACGTTACAACATGATAATAGTTGCTCAGTGTGTTAATAAATGCTGTAATTCATGATTAAGTCAGGTAGTTATAAAGCATTAGGTAGTTGCCAGACGTCTTTTTTTGTGAGCTCATCTAAAGTGAGAACTATTTATAGCTTGTAAAGCATTTATAAAGCAGATGTAAAGGCTCATTTATAAACAGAAAAGTTAAACAAACACAACACAGAGGGATACAGAACACAGAAATACTAATGACTATTAATGTTGGAACAATGCTTTATAAAAGATGACCTGACTATTTGCTAATGCTTAACTAAAAACGCATAGCATGTAGTTATTATAAAGTGTTACCGAATTATCAATGTTGGCTAATTTGTGATATCTTTTTTTTTTCCAAGATTCTTTGATGAATAAAAAGTTATAAATAATAGCATGAATTAAAAATATGAATCTTTTCTAACAGTATAAATCTTTGCCATCACTTCTTACGAATTTGACATATCCTAGCTGAATAAAAGTTTTAATTTCTCTCAAATAAAAAAGAATAAAAAATGTACTGACCCCAAACATTTAAATGGTAGTGCATATTGTTAGAAAGGATTTTATATTATAATAAATTTAACATTCTTTTAATGTTTTATTCATTCAAGAAAAAATATCACAGGTTCCAAAAATATGAGTTATATTATTATATGATTATTAATAATATATCAGTATACACACACATACGCAGGCACACACACACACACACACACAGAGACACATATATGCATAGGTGTGTGTATTTTTTTCTCCAATTTGGAATATTTTAAATTGAAATATTTTAATTGACTGATTTTAAATAACAACATGTTAATGTAATCTCATATTTAAGTGGAACTAAATAATTAAAATAAATATAACTGTAAAACAATAGACAAATAAATGTAAGGAGTTGTTTTTGTTTGTTTGTTTCATGGAGGCTTGCATTTGCAGCAGTATTTTTTCATTTACAGACATATGTTTACTGTGTACAATTTACTTTGTGATTTCTTTTTGGAGGCTGCACCTGTGGGCTATTCATTTTCCTAAGACTAATCTAAAGCTGTTTAGAGATCTGTAGAGGTCTTTCTGGGTACTGCAGTCATGTAAGTACCAAGCTTTTCCCTCTCACCTCCTCATAAATAGAAAGAGGCAACAATCGACTTGCAGGTATCCACCATGAAGAGGAGGCAGATGGCAAGCCCAGCTGTTCCCAGGTTTTGGAGGCAGGCAGGATCCTGACTCATTCTCCCCAGGGCCCCACTGGCTTCTGTGGGGAATTTACAGAGAAGCTGTGTGTATTGGCGGCCTCTCCTGCTTTACTGGTCTGGGGGCACTCCCCACCTCTCCCCTCTGCCTCCTACTCTGATCTGCTCTGCCATAAGCGTGTGTTTAATGTTTAAAGTGTTCTATATTAATGAATGTAAAAGCAGTGAGCAGAATTGCATAAGCCTTGCGATAGTACACTGTAGATACTAGCTCTTCAGTTTCACCATTGCTTCCTTGTAAGCTTAAATTGTTTTTGGCCATCATATAGTACTCACTAGAAATGCCATATTCAGTTTAATTCAAAATCACTGGGTTATTAAGTCTGCAATAGTATACAGATTGCACACAAAAATGCAGAGTAATTGTATTATATTTTATTTTATCCAAATTGGGTTGTTTTCAATATTTTTGCCAATGTGATGGGTAGTTTTTCTGTATTGTTCTGATACCATAATACATTTATATGCTGTTGCCTAAAGCAATAGAAATTTTAGAGCAAAATAAGTAAAAAAGCTTGTGTGTGTGTGTGTGTGTAATTGCTGTCCCAATGGTTTATTGACCTCAGCTGAATAGACTACTCAAAACCCAAGCACATCTGTAGTCTACTTACGATAATGGAGTGACTTATGAATATCATAAACGCATTTGATAGCTGCACCTCACTTCTGCTGTTTGTAATCACAGTAAAAGGTCTTTGGCTCGACCACGTCTAGACTCCAAACATCAGAAAAAAACGCAGTTCTACTTTTTCTCAGTAAGAGCTCTCGCTGCTGTCAGCCCACGTCAGTCAGGCCTGAGATCCTATGCATTTGCCAATCGATATAGAGCAAAACGGATACTTTGAGCAAAATGAATTTGGTCATGTTTAAGGTGCTATTAAGTTATATTAAAGCTTTGAGATTTGATGTTTTAAAGAAAACATTTTCATTTATCAGACTACTTTATGCTTCACATGGAAAATTCTCTTGCTCCCCAAGGTAAACAGTGGAGCAAAATAGAAGAGCCTTTATAACATTACATATCAATCACAGTTTAAGCATTGAAATGAAAAAAAAAAAAAAAAAAATCAATAGCTTTTTACTGCAAACAAAGCTGTAGGTACTGTAGAAGTAAATATGTAAGTAACTTATATATATATATATTTTTTATTTAAGAAAAAGCATTTATTTAGCTGAAACACGTTTTTCATTAAAAACATTACTCAATTACCAATATTGTTAGCTCCTTTTTTTGTCATTTTTATGAATCAATTATTTTAAAACGAACAATATATTTAAATGATGGGTGTTGAATACTATTTTTCAATGATGATGATGATGATGATGATAATAATAATCTTTTTTTCCACACTGCTTTATCAGTTTTACATGTGGGCTGGCACCTAACATGTTTTTATAAACAATGATTTGAAAAGAAGGATGTTACAACGGGCTATAAATAATGTGATTAAACACCAAATGGCAAACAATGAATTACAACTGAAGACAGGAGGCATGGGATAGGGTCATTGGATGTTTCTGAGACATTAGGGAGAGGCAAACTGTTTTTGTCTCTGTGCATATTTATGTGACTTATTGCCCCTTGGGGAACCACTATAGATCCAGAGGCCTACCGATGGGTGACATCGAGGACCTAGATTTTGCATAGTTTATAGGCCTGTCTGTTTTCTGATGGATCTCTCAACACAACTTGCTCAGATTACCTCATTTATCAAAGCCTTCAGGTATGGCCATGTAGATCCAGAAAAAAAAGGTGAGTCACATGCAGTACATAGTGCAAGACAGACAAAAGGACTACCTGTAGACTATCAGCAGTAACAAGGAATGCTGTTTTGACTGAATTGCCTTAATGAGCATTTTACCATGCGTTTCTCTCATAGCAAATGCTTATACTGACCGTATACATTATGCAGGCTATCATTAGTTTAGTGACTGAGAAAAGGAGTAGAGAAGAGAATAAGGGTGAGTATGGGTGGGCCTCATTTAATCATATAACAGACATATACAGTGCATTATGTGTAGAGGAAAACTACATAATTAAACAGCTAAACGCATACATTCTGAGCTGACTGTGCAGGTACTTTGATGAAATATCAGCCCAAATGAGAGAAAAGGAAATGCGCAGAGGCTATGGGCACGGTGGGTAGTCCCCTAGAGGCATGTCTTTGCAGGATTTATGCACAAAGTAACAGCTATAAAGCAACACTGGTCGCAGAACAGAGAAGCGGGGTCGACTGGCACAGGTTTAATCATTATGAAATCAGAGCACCTCTGCTGAACAGATTAAAGCCAAACCCTCCACTCTGCACTGATCTCACACTTAAGAAAAAAAGAGATGCCATTTTCTAGGCCCTATTTGAAGTCTTAATGGGCGAAGCTCTTGATGAAATCAATGTCATGTGAGCAGTTTACTATCAAGATATTCTTAAACTCCTTTAATGGGGTTTAATCAGCGCCTCTCGCTGTCAGTACAACTGCTATTCTAAGCAGAAATTACTACAGTGCCTCAAGCATCCTATTATATGAAATGCTATGATTAAATTTACATACTTTCAGTTTCACTCTTCCATAAACAGACTTTTACACTGCAGCACAGTTGCAAGTGTTGATCTTGTTTGTGGTGCTGCATTCACGCCCAATTACTTTATCGGCTTATTTTCAGAAGGAACATGTGAATATAGATGTGTATTATAGCTACAGGCACTTACAGATAACAGATCATATGTACAATACCCAGAGAGTTCCATAAGACAATTTTCTTATTTTCTTCAGCACATTACACCTGCAAAATGATACTATGGTTGGCTTGTTTGTTTGTTCATGTTTTCTATTTAACTCTACTTGCTTTAAAGGGCTAGTTCACCCAAAAATGAATTACTCACCCTTGAAGCATCCTAGATGTATGTGACTTTTTTTTTTTTTTTAATGATTCCAATAGGAGTTATATTAAACATTGCCCTGGCACTTCTAAGCTCTATCATTCACCTCTGTCGTATTTTTTTGACATTCTGACAAATTTCTGGTCAGGTGTGTTTGATGCATTCAGTAAAGGTTAGAGTGGTCATTTGTACAAATTACACCTACTAAAATACGTTTTAATCACAGTGAGATCAGTGTGGAAAGTCCATACTGCATTTAAACAAAACACAAAGCAGATGCAATACAACACTGTCATTATTTTTACGCCCACTAAAGGGCACTTATCTTTAACCCTCCTGTTACCCTAAAATCCGCTCACACCTTTTATCCTCAGCAATTTAACCTCCAGAATATGATTTTTTTCTTTTTGCTAAAAGGTTAGTTTCAGGTAGTTGATGTCTTTGTTGACTACTTAACAACACTCTGAAATACAGAAGGATCCCCCATGGCATGGGAAATATGAAAGTCTCTAGTGAGAATTAGGATTCCCTCTACCCCCATGTCATATGAACTGTCAGTGGTTCTTGAAATACTACAGGTATGGATGTGTTGGTGTTTTTTATTTGTATTATACTTAACATATAAAATTATAGTGCATATTATAAAATCATATAGTGACCTCAATATCACCCAAAACAAATGTGTGTAATTTTTTTTTATTATTTCTTATATTTTATACAGCTAAAAGACCCTGGGGAAAACCGATGTGACAAAATGTGTACAGGGCATTGAAAAAATAATATCATGTTAATTTTATGTTTACCAAGTTTTCCCCATTAAATTAGGAAAAGTCACTCAATCTGAAGCAAAAAAAAAAGTTAATTATATATGTACATACGTTAAACATTGAATGGTGTCAAATTGATAACAGGAGGGTTAAAACGTAAATATAGGTCGTAATACGGTACTCTTGACACCTCTGGAGTCGTTTTTTTTGTTGGAGGACAAGCTGGTTTTCGTATTTATACACACATTTGAACTTCTCACGAAAACTTTCCGCCTAATTCACAAAACGTGCATACACACATGAGCTTGTTCTTAAACTCGTTCTTGTGTTAGTGAATTTGGAGTCTTCTAAATGAGCACCCGTATGCACAGTGTCACAATCAGGAAGCGAGGATACGAGCAGATTTAAGTGCAGGCTTTATTTAATGTCACACAGAGCGTAAATAGACAGGATCAATACCAGCGAACAGGAGTGTCAGAGGCGAGGCTGAATTGTAAACAAAGTCTGTAGCGTGGGTTGTGCGAGGGGTAAACAGTATCCAGAGGGCGAAACAGAAACGATAATCGGAGGTAGGCAAGGTTGGCAACAGAAAATCCAGAATAACAATGATACACGAATGAAAAACACGATAGAATGAGACAGTACAATGAACCGTGACAAACACTCAAACATCCGGGGATTTTATACTTGAAAACTGGGTCAGTGGGTGGAGATTTGCAATGAATAACTATGACAACAGACAAGGGAGTGGAGACAAGAGTTCATTAATGAAAACAGACACAAACACACACACAGTTCACGGAGAGCTGGAGTGCCATCCAGAGCTGAGCTGGCACATCCAGCTGATCGTTACACACAGGGTTAGTAATTTGCGTAATACACATACTGTCTGTGCATACATCTGTGCATTAGTTTTAGTTTTACAGACTCTTTCTGCAAGTTTTCAGCAAGGCAACATTTGACAAGTGTCTTTATGAGTCATAAATTCATCCATTACACTGATTTGGAACAAAACAAGTCACTTTTTAAGAGTGAGTCACTGAATCATTCACTTGACTGATTTGTTGAAACACAGCAATACAGCAGCTTGTCTGTCTACAGACTTTATGGACTGTCTACAATGGATGTGACAAAGCGAACATTCCAAATCCATTAGTCCTGCTGTTGAATGTACAACCACGTGGAGGATGTCAAAAATAAAATGGAGCATCAGTTTATTGTCTGTATCTTGTCATGACACATCCACTGTAGACAGAATCACTGACTATAATTAGCCTATTTCTATTTGCTTTTGACGCAGAGCAGCTGGTGTACACACAGTGTTACTATTTTTGCCATATGTTTATATTGCAGAAATAGTAAGAGTCGTATGCTATTCCAATCAATTATTGACTTGTTTATTTTTGTCATTGATTTTATTGTCTTATTTACATTCAATTTATTTATACATATGGTCTGCATCTGTGCATATGGTCTTAAATAAAACATGCTTGACAACCTTATATGTTGCTATATATTTCTTTGTTTTTTAAAACCCATTTTGCTTCAGGCTAACATCTACAGTCTTGGACTGGCAGTATTATGTGCATTTTTGTTTGTCTGTCCAGTTGCCTGCGCAGCTGTCTTTCTCTCCTTCACCACCACACACACATAAACACCTGCCAATAGCGAGGCCTTCAAAAGCAAGGTTTTCAGAGATTTCTCCTTGAGCACAGGTCAGATGGAGTGTTCCACTCTGAATGGAAATGAGTAACTCTCACTGCCACCAGAGAAAAGATTAAAGTGGCATTTAGAGGAAAGGCATTTCTCCACTGGGCATAATAATAAACCTCCTCATCCAAAAACAACAGTGGTGAGAATAGAGGGTTGAGCATGTAGACAACTGAGACCTCTTCCAAGTCTCTTCACAATTTAAAGGGCTCCAAACTGCATCTCCAAAC
The DNA here is from genome assembly GCA_032357445.1 of Enteromius radiatus. Lineage (NCBI taxonomy): Eukaryota > Metazoa > Chordata > Actinopteri > Cypriniformes > Cyprinidae > Enteromius > Enteromius radiatus. Next base: position 19,512,400 of record JAUCMS010000127.1, read on the forward strand.
AAAACACAGTGCAGGCTTTTTGTTAAGTATTAAGTGACAACAGCAATCACATTCAAGTTGTGCTTGACTTAGCAGTTGTAAAAGGAAGAGAAAAAAACATGTTCCAACATGCTTTTTGGAAATGTAAAGCGCAGCTCTTGTCTGTTTGTTTGTTTTTCTGTTTAAACTTTTTTGTCTTTGTGCGATCCATTAAATGCAAAATACTTCAATCCAGAGCAGTCTAGCTTTGGACGGCTTCCAATTGTAAACTATTATGGAGGAATTACAAGAGAAATCGATGGTGTAAAATGTATATTTAAAATAAAGTTACATTTTGCTATCATTAGTTAGCAATAGCTAATGCAGTTATACTATTTTATTGAATCTACTTTGAATAGTAAGTTAATAGTCATTTCTACTTACAGAATATTAATCCATTTTAACCTATATTTCCATTGGAATCAAGTATAATACATCCAAAGGGTAAGCATCTTTCTGTACGTGCAGTGTGTGTATGTATTGATGATGATAATAATGATAATAATAACAGGAAGTACTATTTAAATGTACTTGATGTTCAGATAATGTAAACCACACTCAAGTACAAATAACAGTGTACTCTCTCACACATAACAAAAGACAGTATTTCAGTAAGTCATTTAGAGATTGCCATTCAGAAGCTGTTAGGTGGAGCCGAGGGCTGGTCTGGAGAGGAGGGTTTGGGGCGTTGAATATTGAAGGAGAAAGGTTATACTGCAAACCATTTTGACGGTTCAAAGGTTACATTTGCATGATGGCCACAATGAGTCCCCTGCCACTTTGTCTTCTACATCTTATAAAAACAGTAGAACATGATTATTGGGAGTGTGTGGCTTTGTGCATGTGTGTGTTTAATAACTACAGGGCAGACCTTCCATAAGCAAGTATGCTCGATTGATGCTCTCATTTGCTTCTTGAAAATAAGCTGTTTCTGATTGTTGACAAAAGATGGCATCAATACAGAGCTACAGAGAAATGATCTAATTTATAAGTAATTTGAACAGATATGATATGAAATCTATTGAAATGTTCTTCCTTATTGGTTACAATGTTTCAGTGCTGATTAGATATTGTCATGACAACTAGCAGCTCAACAACATTAAGCAGTTCACTCCTCTGTGAAAGCCTCTCATTTATGTTGCTAGTGCTGTCATTCCGTTCAGGATGTGCAGGAAACGATCGCACATCCACACCTCAACGGCGCTGTAAATCATTACAGCTATGCCAATGCACGCATATTCATCTGAGTGAGTCCCCCTCCTCTCCCAGTTTTCCCAGTCATAACAGATTTCACCCTGGAAATGATGGACGGGTTTTGGTCGGGAGCCGTGGATCTGGGCCCATGCAGGGATTCTGGAATGCTTGTGAAGGTCAGGTCTCCTGACAATCTCCACATTGGCCTCTGACACAAATCTCCATTCATCAGTTTAACCTGTTCCCCGGCCACATGCCAGCTCTGCATAGATCAATCAGCTTGCATTGTAATTTCATCAGGCTTCTCTTCACCCCGCCTCCACCATATGCAAGTCCGCCCATTCATCAACATGGATATTAAGTGTGGGTATTTAAAAACACTTTGGAAAAGGCATTGACTGCTCTCCACAAGGGGGTAACACACAGGAGTAGTCGGAGGATGCATAATGACAGCGAGTAATCATTTGTCACTAAAGTTTGATTGCACACTCAGCAATCTGTCCTCCACTCCGCTCTCTTTTTCGTGATTTCGCCGACGCCTCCTCACAGGATTTTTGCAAATGTAAAGTACGGCAATTATCTACAACAGACGCAGTGTTTTCAAATGATACTTTCAAGAAGAGAGGTGGAAGCCTTGGGTTCTAAAACGCTCCTCTTTATCTTTTGAGTAAAACTGCGTTTTCGTTCAAGGAACCGTGTCACATTCCATGTCTACTTCCCAATATTCATCATCCTGCCACTGACAGTCTTTGCCAGGATAATTGCATTATTTTACCCCCCTTCGTGAAGAATGTGTTTTCATTTTGAGAGGAATTATGCTGATTTTGTTGTCCCTTTGTTTTGCTCGCTTCAGGTCCCCTTCCCCCGTCGCGTGAAGCATAGCTTGTCGCAATGCTTACCAATGACAAATGGGGGACGGCGCTGAGGTCTTTGGGGAGAGGAAGAGGAATCAGGTGCACAGCGGCTGGGATGAGGCTCCAGTTCTGCTAAACCCAGGGGCCACCGGCAGAGGAAGCGAGAAGCAGTCCGGGCTACAAATTAATACGTTCACGTGGGAGACAAAAATGGTCGCGCTATTTTTCCTGCCTGCCGTTGCATTGCGATGCACAATCCCCACTGCACCCTTCATACGAATGTTGCTGTGGAGGGTAATTCCAAATGCAGAAAGGCAGAATAGCTCCTACACCAAAAGTGATGTTGACCGAACACTGGGATCCAGAGGAGAGATTACAAGCGCATTTTAAAATTCTGGGGAGGGGGAAATAAAATAAAATAATAATAAAGATAATAACACACAAATAATTCCACTTCTCAAATGAATGGGATTCAGAAGTGGACCTGACAGGTAAAGGAGGAGCGTGCGGGAACAATTCACCAGAATACTTTTTAGGCTATTGCAATATCAGAGAAAGAAATGAATTCTGCTGAAGGTTTTGCATCGGCCGTGGCCAACAGTTAATTTAACAAAGAAAGCCCTAAACTCAAGACTATTTACTAATGGCTAACCACACAAGAAGAGGATTATTCTTCAAAACTATATAGAGGCAAAAAGTGAGAGTGCAGTCAGAATGCTTTGATTTGCATATTATTGCCAGAGCTGGTAAAAAATAAAACCCTGCTGCTTCATCCAGCCACACACACACCCTGTAAGGAAATATCTTACAACTCATCTCTGCTCTGTAATGAATGCAAAAATTACTTGATCATTTCTACCCAGAGTGCCCATTTATTTGCAGCTATAATGAACTTATAAATTCTCTCAAAGGAGTGTGATATGTGATCATCGGGGGAAAATATATCTGAAATAGGTGGAAGATTAATGCTGTTGTTTTGGGCCAGGGATGTAAAATTGGTTTTCATTGAGCAGCAGGGTTTTGTATTGACACACATTATTTTTCCCTCTGCCTCCTTACCCTTGTAAAATTACTCTGGATTTGTCCTCTATGGTGCAGCATTGAATTATTTAAGAAAAAAAATTATTTTCTATGAGTATTTATTGTGGGTCATTGAAAATTAATTTTTTGAATCGACTGACACAGCAAGATCTTAGCGCTGCCCAGGTATTTCAATTCATGAGGCAAAGTTTAAGCTGTTTATGGGTCTGTGAGTGAGATTTGGAAACAAAGTAATAATCAACAGATTAGCAGTGAATTAATCGATTACTTTGTATCTTCAGTCACCATATTCGCAGAATTAAATCTATAGAGAAAATCTGGATGAATTCAGCTGTCTGACACAGTGATTTAGGCTAAAATAATGCAATGGACAATATTTTATAGCATTTATTCATCCATGTTAGATGTTAGATTTAACTTTTTTTAGGTTGAATACATTAACGTGAATATATTGCGAATAAACATGAATAATATTACAACAGTTTGTCTGTGTGCATGTTTCAGAGTGACTATCATTTCTTGTGCATTAGTAATAGGGATTTTTCAGTGATCCTTTTGTTACATCATTATGCCGGTAGGTGGTGAAGTACACAATTTACTTGAAGTATTCCATTATTTGATTGAGAATAATTTTTTCTCTTTTGTTTTTTTTTTTTTTGATAAAGTCACTGAATTAATCACTCAACTGATTCGTTAAAAGAATATGAATCCATTCAGCAACAATACTGTATCTCAATTTTTAAGTAAAATTTGACAGTGAAACATCGAAATGTAAGCACAGCTTTTGTAATATTGTTCAATGAACTTAATAAATATTAATTGTTTGTTCATGATGACAATTTTTAAGTTTCCTTTGGGCATCCATGATTTTATTGGTTCATCTAGTCCCCAACGAAGAGAGCATTCGGATCCATGTGTGAATAAAGTTCTTTATTCAGGTTAGGTTCAGATGCACAGACAAGCAGATACAGTGGAGGCAAGGTAGAATCATAGTCGGGGTACACAGACAAAGATCAGGGCAGGTAGCAAACAATCAGAATCCAGAGAGAAACAGTCTGAGGTCAAAAACAAGGAAAATAAACATGGGAAGGAACGCTTAGAATTGATGGCCAGAGCAAATCGAGACTTCACGATTTAACTGTTGGTGAATGTGGCATTTAAGCAGTGTGCTAATGAGCAATGCATTGTGGGATATTGAGTGGTGATAATTAGAGTTTGTGGTGAAACTGAGTGGATGAGGAGTGCCCCCTGGCGGAGCTTGAGTGTGTGTAAGGCTCAGCCTTAACCTGGCCATAAGGACTAGGGGTTGAAATGCAACTATATTGGATATAAATGTCCCTGTACAAATAAACAGAATCTATTATGTCTGTTACTAACGAAGTGAAAATGAACAATCTCCATTGTGAAACTAAATTAAGATCTGCTCATGTTACACTGTATTTAATTGTAAGCGTTTTACAGTGTTCCGCATTTTAACCAATTACGCATAATTCAGTTTGGCTTACTGCAATGGCCAATCAGAGGTCAGTTTTGTTGAGTGCTTGCCCATTCGCTGACTGAATTCTTCAGAGTGCATATATGTACAATGTAAGTAAGAGATTAATTTAGCAGTGTATATAGGTATAGTTTTTATAATACTGTTTTGTTTTGTTTTTTACTTTTTTTTTTTTTAATTAGTGCTAAATATCTCTTTCTATACCTTGATAACTGTTGAAAGAAAATGTTACATAATTAGACATTTCTAATCTTTTTATTAAATTGCAATCACGTTAAATCCAAATTCAGTCCCATTGAACATATTTTATTAGGCTACAAGAACCATGTCTGGTTTATAATATTATACATTTATCTGCTTGTAGCCTTAGGCCGGTGACACACTGGATGCGTGGCTTAAGCGTCTCAGCTGCGTGGCGTGTCCGTTTTTATTTCGGCTCCCGCGCGGAAAACGCGTGCTTGCTAGAAATAGAACCGACGCCTATTTTTCACGCGACACGCAAGCGTGTTGGAAGCGTT
>JAUCMS010000127.1:19526816-19554869 GCA_032357445.1 Enteromius radiatus
ATGTAAAGTAATCAGTGTACAGCTTGTATAATGGTGTAAAGTTGATGTCCCCTCAAAATAACTCAACACACAGCCAATAATTTGTCATTTAAGTTCTTATTGGCGTCATCAGGAGAAAACACCTCAGAACGCATATATGCGGGCGCGGACTCCAGGGGGTTAATGTCTGAACTGCTGGCAACAAAAGTGAGGGGTGTACTCACTTTTGTGAGATACTGTATACAGTTCATTAGTTGTTTTTGTTATGTGTGTAAGTGTATATTTAAATATACTGTATAATAACTATCCAGAATAATGAAATGGCAAGTGTAAAAAAACGTACCATGAATCCTGAAATCAATCAAACAAACAAACAAAGAAACACACGCAATCTTACAGAAAGAATAAAAGTCATACTTTTTCTAACAAGCCCAATTTTTGTGACATCTTGCCTCTTCTTCATTTTATACAAATGATTACAAGTTGTCACTGGAGTGTGTTGGGTGTTCACAAAGCCCATAGACAGAGTTAGAGGAGTTTATAGTTACCAATGAAACACACAAGGTTTATCTCACCCTCATAACACAGCACAAGAATAAAGGAAAAACTCAAGAGGTTCTCTCTCTCTCTCTCTCTCTCCCTCTCTCTCTCCCCCTCTCTCTCTCTCTCTCTCTCTCTCTCTCTCTCTCTCTCGCTCTCTCCCTCACGCTCTCTCTCGTTTGTTAGCTGTCTTTGCTCTTGCTGTAATACTCTGTTTATGAAACATATCAAGAGAAGAAGCGTGAGACCACACAAGCAGGGAAACTGCTCACTCATTCCTCTCCACCATCTGCCAGGTCACATGACCCATCTGCACACCACAGCCCTGTCAATCAATCAAAGACAGGGACAATGGAGAATAATAATCATGACAAACTAGGCAGAGGAGAGAGCACACACACACACACACGCACACTGACTCACGCTCTTCGTGCATCGAAAAATGAAGGGACAAAACTTAATCAGGAGGGGTCGTGTTAGGGAGTGGGGAACAGATTAAATTACTATGGTATTAGATACGGGAAATGATTTCTGTCAAAACCATCTTTACTGCAATTATAATATGTTAATTATGTATTTCATTAAGTAAGTGGATTAGAGGCAGCGCTGATGGAATCAATCTGAAGAAGGACTGGACCAGGAAGACCAGACATACACAGATATACACACTACACACACACACATGCATGCATACACACATGTATGTAAAGGCAGAATCCTAATGAACTCCATCAGGGGAAGAGCAGAGGTGCTGCCAAATATGCCATTCTGTCCACTTGAACCACGGCATTTGCTTCCATTTAAATTACACTGACTAAAATAATTTTACAGTTGAATTGACAGTGTTTTCATTTGTCAAAAGTGTTAGGAAGGATTTGGCATTTACTTTCAAAATACATCCACTTTGTCTGTTCCGTGACTTTTGAGGGAAACTACTGCATACAATCAAAGTGAAGTCTTAATTTAAAATGTAAAGTTTCTGAGGATTAAAAAAAAAATGAAATCTATAAATTCTGTTTATGCTGGAGTTTATTAAAATGGCAATTCTTTTCAAATAAGATAAAGGTATTTCGAGATAATAAGAGATATATGTATAAATCTAAGGAGACCTAATCAATAAATCAATCAGTGAAAAAAAGCTTAAAAGTTATTTCATGCACTAACATTTTTATGAGTTATCTACAGGTGGGTTAAATAACATGAATGAAGAATGGCAGAATAATGACTAAATTGCAAATTCGAAAGGCTACAGAAGTCACTTTGCAGGCCATGAATGTCATAAGAGAAGTTTTGCTAAAGGACATAATACTCCTAGCGAATGAATGGGCAGGATAAAGCTAACAACTATTCGTGACTGGACATTTAACAATGTGTTATGTTCCAGTCGAAACATTGCATGTGTGCGCTCAATATGGTGCTCTTTTCAAAGGCAGAGCAAGACTCCAATTTAGATGCAAATATCTGATAAGAGCGAAGTACATCCTTCCAGTGATGGAATGCACTTTTTCTTTCCAATTTCATATCTGATGTTTATTCTTTGACAGACACCAGACAAAAGTGAATGTTGTGGATTCCACGTTCCTGAGGGAATGTAGAAAATAACAAGAATAAGAGAGAGAAACTGGAAATAGACAGCCTTCCCCAATCCAATTAAGCCGCTTCAGACATTATGTGGTTTTAAAAAAATGAAAGGCAGCCGCTGAAGTACTTTGGTGTCTTTCCTCGAAAATGTCTAAAAATGTGGCATCATGCAAAGAAATGTCAAAATATTATTGGTGGAGACAGTGTTTGTCTGCAACATTAACTTTTTTTTTTTTTTTCTTTTTTGGGCTACACTTCAAGGTTTCAATGTCTGACGTTTTCCATTATTTGTACAATTGTCCCACACATTTTTAATGATTCAAAACAATTCAAAACCTATTTGTCATGGGTGGTCAGGAGAAGTTTATTGGTGGTCAAATAAACGGAAACACATACTGAATAATAAAATCACCTCATTCGGAGCAGAGAGTCACCTCCAATTAATGTATTCGTTTACTGAATGTGTACAGCATTTTACCTGTCGGAACGCATGGAACACACATGTACGTGCAACCCTGAAAAAATCGAAATGTGTCAGGAATAGCGCTTCACTGCGTGTGTATTAATCCAGGGGTCTGCTTTATTGGACTCAAATGCATCATTTCCATATTAAAGCTGGAAACTTTTAATTCTGCTGATATTGAATTCTTATTCTTGTCAATGAGGGATTTCTTGCAAGCTGGTTGGACTCAAGTATATGCTAATACATGCAAGATAAGAGATAATAAGCATGACTCACATACATATAACTGTCTGCTTTTTGCTGGTTCTATTTTTTTCCATTTCTTGTTATCATACACCAATAATGAATTTATTTACTTGGTCTAAAGTAGGTCTGCATTTGTTCCCAGCTATATTGCTTTTCACCCAAACTCAAAGTGTTTGATGTGCCTTTGAAATGCATTCCTAGAAAACAAAGCCATGTGTAATTAGGACTAGACTACAATTAGACTGTGTGTTTTCACTGCTATTGAAAAATTATCATGAGAATTGTCTGATTATACAGTGGATGCACTTCTGATAGCAGAACAGGAACAACACAGACTGAAAAGGCAAAGAAATCTGGAATAATGCAGAAAGGTAAACGTGTATGAACATTATAAGATATTTGTTGGGTATGGCTGTCTGTGTGAGTGTATATGTGAGTATCTATAGAGAGATTATAGAGTCTAATAGAGATTATAGAGGCTTTGGCAATATGATAAACCCCCATTCCCCTTCCTTCTCTCTCAGGGGACATATTACACCTCTCATTATGCTACTGATTGGCCTGATTTCATCTACAAAGCATTCTGTGAAGGGCACCATCCCTCCACACCACTAACCCAGCAAACAGAAAAGGAGCGATAACAGAAATAGGTTTGCTTACAAAAAAAAGAATGAATGGTCAACAATCTATATGTCAGATACAGTTGGTGCCTTAGTGCTGTGCACTTGCTCTAAAAGACAGGAGCCACACGACATGTGCTTAATCCTTCAAATACACAATTACATATGTGTCATTTTAGCTTGACTACTCAAACATATTTTATGTTGCACAGAAGAAAGCAAATCATGAAAGTTCGGAATGGCATGAGGATAAACAATGACAATGAAAACAATTGTAATTTTGAGGTGAACATCAAAACTGTCCTTTTAATTTCAATCAACTATAAATGTTTAATGTTACTTGCTCAAATCCCTATATTGCTCCATTCACCATTTGGCATAGGCAAAAAAGGACATTCCTTTTCCATTCTCTTTATCACTGAACTTGGAGCAAACAGTCTAATTTACAGGGCAAACTTTCCTTTCTTCGATACCCTGATTTGATATACTCCAATAGAGCCTTTCTTCCAGACACCATCAATTGTCTATGGATTTTTTCCTCCCTCTACCCACCACAGAAGGGAAACAAAAAGGAGGCCTGCACAGCCTCCAGCCTGAGACGCTTTATTGATATCGATGCAGTAGGAATATTGCCCATTTTCACCAGGGGATCAATCTAGCCCGTCGTGGGGTGTTTTACGAGGCGCGTCCTCTCTGTGTGGGGTGGCCCCGTGGAGTGAACGTGAGTGTATCTATGTGGGTGACAGCTTCACAGAAACAGGGTGCTGCTGCAAATCAAGCGGCAGAATGATCACAGAAATCACCCTTGTGACCAAACACAAGCTGCAGTTTCTGGAGGTGAGGAGAATCTAAATTGACCAGAAAGCAACAAGCAATCGACAGCAACAAAATCTGATGCAGCGGTCAATACCAGTCCACTAGAGTCCCGGGCTGGTTTTTATGAGTTTTCACAGGGCAGTCATGCCGAGAGGAAGTCCATGACCGCAGCAGGTGTCAGGCCCTGTTGGACAGTGTCTCATCCAGTTGCGCTTTTATACACTGCAGAGTTGCTCTGATTTCATCAGTAAGTGCGATCTGTGAAGGCACGCTAGTGCCCCTTGGTACTAGTTAGCATGGTGGCTGGCAGCTGGAGTGCGCTGATGGAGGGTGATGAGTGGAGTGGAGCGTCACCGGTATGGAGGGGAGGAACGGGAAGGGAAGAGGTGGGGGTGGGGAGTACACACCTGGCATCCACCACAGATGGGCATAATCATCTCTTCCCCAGAAGCCCTCCCTTCACCGCCACCATCTCAACCGCTTGAGTGCACGCACACATATGCAGACGCGCACACACAATCTCATGCTCACGATCGTTTGCTAGCAAGGCAGTTTTAATCGGCGCAATGCACACATGCAGATGCACGCACACAAACACAGCCTCCCACTCGACATATGTGGAAACAGTCATACGGTAGCACACAAATCTCATTGAGTGGCTTTGTCTTATTGTTGCAGCGGGTTTGTAGAGCGGCATTTCTTTTGCACCAGCTCCATGGCACATCGTGTGGCACGACACATTATTGACAGCTTAACATTTATTAGAACACAAGGTACAAATGAGACACACTTACACCAGTGCTCGCAGAGGAACTGGAGACACATACGCACGCATTATACCCCGTCTATTCTCCTTGACTGTGAATATATTACACAATCACGTCGAGCAATTAGACACATCCATGGGGACCCTACACACAGAAAACAAACAAGCAAACAAATCCTAATAGCTGGAAGAGCACCGGAGCCCTAGAGACACCTCCAGAGGTTTAGGTTCATGTCATTATCAGGGCTCTGTTTTGACACGGAAGAGACACACATCAGAATGGATTTGTTATTTTCAGGGGAGCGAGCTCGGGAAACAATAGGTGGAACACAATCCGAATGTGTATGATGCTTTCTAAAGGAAGCAGACACCGCAAGCCGTTATTCAAATGACACGCCGGCTTCCTGTGGCAGAAAAAGAGGGATGGAGAAGGGGGTTTAAAAAAAAGTTGTTCCGATTATCTCGTGGCCTGTTAGTTGCTAAGCGGTTAACGCGTCGAGGGTCCTGTGATTTATTTATCAAAAATATTTCACCAGGAAGGGCGCCCGAGACAGACCATCTCATTTAGCGCAGACACCCCCCAGGGGAGCCCTCCATTTCCAGGCAACAAAAGGGTCCGCTACGCATCCCCTCCACTCCTTTGATGTTTATTTTAGTAGCCCACCCCTGCTGCTTCAGGTCCTTTTGTGTCCAGCCAGGTACAACAAGCTCAAGCTCAGCCCCAGCCAGTCAGGCTGCCTTTGGGGGCCAGCGCTCCTCAGCTGACCTGGTCACAAGATGTCCAGCGCCCTTAACCCTTTACCCCACGTTCCCCGAATCTTCCGAGCAGCCCAGAGGCAGCTGGAGGTGGGAGGAGGGAGACCAAGATGAGGGCAAATCTCTCACTCAAGCGGTGGGAGGGGAAATGATGGGCTGGTGGAGAGTGTGTGTGTGTTTGTGTTAAAAAAAAAAAAAAAAAGGGAGGAGGGGGGCAACATTTCCTTTCACTGCCTGCCAATCCATCAAGACTCAGGCTACTGCTGTGAGGCCCATCAGCCAGCACAGAAAAGTACAAGACTCGGCAACAGAGCCCCTCACTCCATGGCCATCACTCATCCGCTCGCTCTGAACTCCATGTGACCTTTCCCTCATGCTCCTTTCCAGAACTTACAGTCCTCTGCACCTAGTTAGAGCCTAAAGACACAACATGTCGGTGTGGCTCGATTCATTCGGCACACTCTCGCCTCGTCTCTCGGAAAAGCGGTTTATTTTCATGTCTGTGTTTGATAGTGAGATTACAGTAATAGGTGGAAGAAGGAGAGTGGATGTGTTTACATGACAGTGTGTTTGTGTCAGAACTTTGCTTTTCTCAGCAGTTAGGAGAATGAGAAGGAGAGAGAAAGCAGGAAGGCACATTCTGCAGAGAGAACACTAGTTGACATCATTAGGCTGGACACATTTTTGTCACGCTTCCAGATTTAACCCGTCTGCGTTTCGCTGAATGCCGAATCGGTCTCGCTTTTCTTTTTTTCTCTCTGCCTTCTTTCTTTCTTTTTTTTTAATATCTCACAGGGTCGGCGTCAGAGACAGTCCATCTCTCACAACGGTCTGATGAAGGGTAGATATTGTGCTGCTAAAGTTACCAAATTAACCCATAAAAACAGCTGTCAAGAGGTCAGAATAGCAGAAGAGCGTAATAAGACATGGAAAACGCTACAAATATTTTCTTTTAAAGATATGACTGTCCTTTCCTTGCTGCATTGATTTTTAATAAACGCGATTGCATCAGGTGAAATCGAATATGCCCTTGCTTATCGTTTTATCTTCACATAGACTCCTGTAATCCAAACTTACTTTTCCACCACACTTTGTTGTTTATCAATGACTTAATTGCGTTTGCCGCTGTTGGCTGAGACTGTGAGGCCGTTATGAAATTGTGCAGTTCAAAAACAATCTGACATTGTTGTCTCTGCTCTATGGTGGCGAATCGCGTTATTGCAACGAAGGCCTCGGGACAATGTCTGTCTTTATGACGAGGCGCTCTGCAATATCATGTCCAGATGCCGCACCCCTGAAACGGCACCATAACCTATAAAACAAACCTGACCGCAGGCTGTTCCTAATCGCATGAAGCCTCGAAACGGGACACAATATTGTTTGAATTCTATTTGTATTGGTGCAACTGACCCTTATATGACTCACTGCCGACATTAAAGGGGGAGAGAGACAGAGCAAGAGAGAGGAATTGCGGGATGTTTGTGGGAGAAAAGGCGAGGGGTTATTTTTCACTTTGAGATGGATGTGCCAGCATCCAGTGTGATTAGAGAAATGGATAACTCACTAACATCTGTGCAAACTACAATAAAGAGGGATTTAGTGTTACCCTGAGGAAGGAAAGGAGAGGCTGTCTGTCCATTAAACGGTTTATTACAGAGCCAGAAGCCCTGTTCTAACTCACTTATTTCTGCGCGGGGGTTTAGACTCTGTGACTGCTTGTCATCCTCGGCAGACGACGCTCCGGGCTCCGTTTCTCTCTCCCTCTCTCAAACTGACTTCTGTCTTTCTTCCTCTCTCTCTCACTCCCCTTCTTTCCTCTCATTCTCTCCCATTGCCTCCGATGTGTCCCTCCCTCCATATCTCCCTCTCTCTTCTTTCCTCCCTCCCTCCCTCCCTCTCGGTCGCTGTCTGCCTCTCTTTCTCTCCTCTCTCTGTGAGTGCACTAGGTGGATGACAATCAAATGACTCATTGAGCAGCTGGAGAGGCCGACCCCCGGCGAGGGCTTAACTACGGAAAGTGAGCATGATCATGTCACACTTCACAATGCTCGTTGGCTGTAGCCGTGGCAGCGGGAGGGACAGGGAGGGGCTACTTTAAAGAGACAGTGACACGGTTAAAGCTGGACAACAGAGAGAACCCGTTCTGTTTGTTGACTTTATACTTGATTCATCATCGTGAGGTATACTGTGAGATGGTCTCTCTTTTTTCTTTGTGTTTCTTTTTGTAATTTATTACAGGTATGAAGGATGTGATTGCAGCAGGTGTGTGCATTAATGTGATATATTGTGTCTGGCTGTTAAGTTTTCCTCTGAAATCTGGCTCAGGACAAGTACAGCTGATGTATTTTACACTTGAAACAGGCGAGGATATCAGATCAGTAATGTATCGTCAAAGCATGACAAACACGAGCGCTTGTCTCATTAAATGTCCCCATGCGCCATTTCAAATCTCGGCTCAGTGTGTGTACGTGAGTGTGTGTGCGCGCAGGAGGAGACAGCATTGGCTGGGAGGAATTGATGCCCTGTGTTTGGCTAATTAAGACAGCACTAGACATTTCCGTGCAGTGAGATGGCGGAGAGGTGCTAATTCATAATTGACGTAATGGATGGAGTCTGTCTGTTGGCTTTTTAAACGCTTGCGATTTCGCCGTGATTAGCTGACACGTACCTTTGTGTGAATAATGAAAATATGCACCATGCTCCACACTTTAATGGATACCAAGCCAATCTCAAACCAGCGTTTTCAGACAGCCATCTTTTCCTCCCTCTCTTCCTCTCTGGGCCTCCCTGGAATGGCTGTCACATGAAAAATGGACCTTATTTGAGATGGACACTTTGTTAAATATAATCTTCTAATATATTCTATTAGCCTGGGTTCCCACCCAGGAGCGAGACTGGCTATATACAAATCCCTGCTTTCAGCTCACACAGCTTAAACCGATGCTATCGCATGCAGAGACCTGCAATTTGGTGTTTGTATTGTGCAACTCAACAAACCTGTGCATTTTATACAATCCGGCATGTTACATCAAAGCACACTTATTTTATATACATCTGAGAAAGGCATACCTTATGGCTTGAACAATGGTCAAACCAACAATGTGAGAGGATGTGCATGTTTACATTAAGATAAGTACTGAAACTGTAAAGCCTGTGCAACAATGCAAGCAGGTGCTTGTGTAATACAGTGGAAATACATATGCTATAGTGCAATTTATGCATATTGTACCACTATTTTTGTAATGGCTTTACTTTCATAGAATAATGATCACATGTATAAACATGTTGCATGATAACATAAACAGATAATATTGCAAAAATTCAAATCAGTGTTCATTAACACAGACAGTGTAGTTGTATAGCCAACTCTCTCTCAGAGGGTGTATCCATATCCACGTCACTCACACTGTGGCCCAAACAGACAGCTAAAATAACACTCTGGTAGCATAAACAAAGCAAGATTACACCCATGGGAGTGTGCAGTCTATTGTACACCCTTCACCCCTCTTCTCCTCCTCTCTGCTTGACTACAGCCTCCTGACATTCAGCAGCACTTGTCAGCTGAATTGTTTATACTCTTAGAATTAAGTTTGTGTAGGATTTTGTGTGCCTTTGTGTTTTCCGTGTAGATGTCTTCCTGTAGGTTTACCCAAGATTGAAATGTGTGCATAACATAAAGAGTAATACAACAGAGGAAAAAAGGCTTGCATTAAAAATCATGAAATTAATAATATAACAAAAAAAAACACGTATCAGAGCATGTACATGCGAGAGAAATAAATCCTTTTTTTTTTTTTTTACCATAATGAGATTACAGCCATTTTGCACCATAGTCATTAGCACTGCAGCAGAATAATCCAGCCAATCAGAGTGAAGGAAAGGAATCAGCTCTGTCTCTGATGCCCATCAGCTGTCGAGCGAGGCCAGCTGGGTGACATCATGGGGTCTGTTTCCGTGGTGATGATTGACACTGTGTCTGTCAAAGCTGGAGAGCTGCACACATGTGACTCGTCATTAGCGATGAGAGCGAGAGAGAGAGAGGTCTCCGCTGCCACTGTCCCCCATCCTGTCTAATCACCTGCCCATTGTAGCTGAAATGTGTAAACATTAGCAAAGAAAAAGTGACTGATTTCATCTCATTTCATCTCGAGGGACACATCGCAGATTACTCTTTTTTTTCCCCTACATCATTATCTTTTACGATGTGTTACACTGAATGCAAAGATGACATATATTTACATGTTTTGTAGGCTTTCTTGAGTGCAACGTATGTTAGTAACACTGCTACGAATGCACTTTAATTGAACTCTTTGTGGATAGTGTTTTTCTGACACCAGTGTATGGTTTTGTATGTATTTAAAGTGAATAGATTTGTAGTGTACGCACTGTGCTTAAATATTGGCTTCTACATATTAAAAAAATGACCTTCTGACTAGTGGATGACATTAGCATCTGAACCTTGCATCTAATTGTAAACTCCTGTGTTGTTCTTGGCTGCTGTGCAATTGCTAAAGATGTTTCAGAGTATCCGACAACTTTGATCAGGCAGAGCAACATTTCCGCCTCTCAGTGGATGTTAAAGTCAAGCATGCGTCCGTGTCTAATCGCAGTGAAGGCCTTGTGTCTCCACGGGGTCAAAAGTGACATGCGGACCCCCAAACCAGCCAGCCTAGGCCTCAATGTCAGCGAGTATACAATGAACTGACATTTCAGATTCGCTCGTTTAGCGAGAGTGTCGTATCCACACTTGGCTACTGACCAGTGGAAGCATCATATCACACGTGAAGTGGCTCCAGATGTTTCTGCTCTGGCTGGCCACGAGCTGCACATCTGCTTAAGGCAAAGCACATATCCAGGTGCAATCGTCAAAGAAAAGATTAATTAGCCAACACTTTAAATTAATGTCCATTGATGGACCTTTAATTATGGAGTAATTAATTATCATTACAACACAGACTAATTATATCATTAAGTAAAGTCAACCAAAAATAATTCCATTACACCGAAGTGATTCCAAGACACTCTACTTATTTTCAACCCAAGCGTACGGGTAAGTAAACAACATCATTGTTATTATCCGTATGTTTGTGTTCTAGCAAAACAACGAAGGTGGCAGCTAACCGCACGTCTGCCCGTGGGTGTCGGCTTCAATTAATTTTCCTACAATCTATGAAGTTATTTTGAACATTTCTGTAGTAATAACATCTCCAATACAGGAGGGGGAAAAAAACTGCATCTGCTTTTTGCAGCGATACAGTACTAGGACTGATTAAAGAATTTCCTGTGATATCCACACTCTTTTACGCTCTCCCTGTTTTGTTTAAGATTGAAATCCCCACAAGACAGCGAGAGACTGACGGTTCTTCAGCAAAGTTCACACTGTGTGCGCCGTGAAATGCACTGAGCCCACCCAAAACTGTCAAAACGACAAACAGTACATCTCCCCTGCAAGCAGAGCCCTGATATCGCAGCTTGTGTCATTGCAAATGGACGACATCTCCTGTGTGTGCCTGATAAGGGCACTCACCTCACGGTGACCTGATTCGATGTACACACGTACGGGCTCGCAAATATACGCTCCAATGTGAGCGTATACAAACACAGGCGCACATCTCATGCAGATACGCAGAGAGACACACAACGAATCTCTCGTTCTGTCTCTCTTCCCCATCTTGTTGCCTAGACGTGCATGTCTCTGGCAGATGTACAATGTCACAGGCAGGGGGAAGGAAAAAAAAAAAAAAAAGTTGTGTTCCCAGGCAAAAGCGGGCCTGCCAATCACATTTCACCATGTCCAACCTTGTGACAAATCCTGTCATTCAAACCTGGCATCACAGACCTGTCCATATGGTTAACCGTCTCCTGTCACTCTGTCAATCTCAGCCTACAGAGCTAAAGCACGGGTCGAACAAGAGTGTGGACGCAAACCCCGCGAGTCAGAGAAACTCTCCGCCAAGCTTAAGGCTTACAGTCCTGCAAATGAGTTGACTGACAGCTCATGATTGTCCTTCCTCAGCAGTGACACGTTGGAGTACTCCTAAACTACCAGTGGCTCGTCTTCATCGGGCTTCGCCTTTTCTCATCTTCACTCATTCGTCTACCCCCCACTCGCTTACTCTCGTGCTTTTTTCCCCTGCATGCGTGTGTCAAAACGTCAATTTCAGCACGACAGGATGTGACAAGGCCCGTTGCCCAGGGGGACGGCTGGGAATAGAGGGCTGCGCAAATTGATTTTGATTTCATTCCAAATCATTCAAAGTGTTTAGTTCTAATGGGAGCTGATCAGAGCGCAGTTCGGAGCACGGCACCGGGTCTGGAGATTAGTTCTGTCATTCGGGCGATCAGGGCCTGTCGGGTCCACTCCCTTGCTGCAAGACAGCGAGGGCCACGTCACTTCATCAGCCACGCTCCATCTAAAGCCTACGGTTTACATAAGAGACACTGCGCGACACAAGCGATACCCTCTACCTCACACAAGAGGTGCAGAGATCCACCCACTGGCGTCCAGAGCTGTCACGGGCATATGCTAATGCGACAAGATTGAGGAAAAGAGTCACTGCTACAAGCACTGTATGCAAACAGGCTTCTGGGACTGGAGAAAAAGACAGAAGTCTCGCAGCGGATGGAAAACGAGTGGAAGCTTAGCAAGACTGCAATTTGCGCTTCATGCTCTGCAATCCTGTGATTTTTCAAATGTCACATATTTAGAAACAGACCAGCCATCTTAGTGTGAAGTAGACTGCCAGTTATGTATCATTTCTCAACATTAATACATTTCTCACATATGTAGCACTTTTTCCAACAACTAGCATGGGGAATATATATCCTGAATGTCTAGACCAACTTGTATTCAATTCAGAATTGAAGAATCGGTTCTTTCTTAACTCGAAACTTGAAAACTGAATTTTTTTTTATTTTTAAAGGCTGCCATGCCAACATTCAAAGATTGTCTAGACAATGTTTTTTTAGTTGAATGGCAATTCATGTTTGCTACCCAAATTCAAATTCAGCTGGAAATTAAAAGACATTCTTAATTCAATTCTGAGTTGGGCACAGCACTGCTTAGACCAACATGAATATTAACTATTGCAGTAAGTGGTGCTAGGGGACCAGCACCAAAAAAAATTGGTCATATTTGCAATTACTTTTCTTGATCACCTTGTTCATTTCCTTCTTTTGGTCAATTACAGTTTAGATGAGTGTCATAACAAACTTGTGTACCTGGGTGTACTTGGGAAACCAAGGTATCACTGCTGCTTTGTGGTGGGTATGAAGCAAGATGTTGTTGGCTGCACAATGGTTACTCCATGTACAAGGGTTTCTAATTTGTAAGCAGCTGATGGGCCAGAACTTTCTGAGCCGATCAAATGTGACAGCATCAAAGAGTGAGCTAAAGCAGACAAACTTTACAGCCTCTCCATCAGATATGAAATCCCAAGAGAGAGGGTGGAAAGGAAGACTAGAGAGAGAGAGAGAGAGAGCAAAAAAAGAGCTTGAGGGTTATTGTGGGATAGACTCCCTAATTTGCACATGCAGATAGGCATAGACACATGAAATATTTAACAAAAGCGACAGGTTTATGAACACCGCATATATACACACTGTACATGTGTATGTTATGGACTGTATTTAAACACTACTTTTGCCTCAGTCAGTTGTTTGATAGGATGTATCCAGAGAGTAAAGGACTCACCTGCTATACTTACAGTATCTGCTTCTTACTCTGCAATTAAAAGAGCTTACCTTACTCCATTATTTATGTTCCTGTTTGGTTCTTGTCTCTGGTGTTCATCAACAAAAAAAAAAAAAAGAAGCTCAGTGATGATTCTATTTTTCATGTCACTCGGTCATCCTGTGCTTTAGTCTAAAATTGTATAAAACTAAATACATACTGAAGTTGAATAATCCATCCTAGTCACTAGGACGGTTCCATCTTAAGATGTGCCAGTGGGATCAACCTCAATCAACAGCATCTCATTAGCCCAAGCTGGACTTATTAAAAACTTTCATCAATGTGACAGAGGGGCATCGCTCCCAGATAGGGTGTGAGCGTCCGTGTGGAAAGACAGTGGGGCGAGATGCCAGTCTTCTTAGGGGGCATGACTATGCCAGAGCCCTGAAGCCTGTGCCCTTATGCCAAGGACAGGTGTGGTGGAACACTTGATTCAGACAAATTTGATATAATGTAAGCTTCTTTTTTTTTTCTTTTGTGCAACCAATTTAATTCTTTTCTTTTGAGAAATGTCTTAATTTTAAGAGTGACATTATGAATAAACACCTAAGTAAAAATGCTTTTAGAGTAGTATTTATATAAATATGTATTCAATTAATTATATGTATTTGTAAATATAATAATATATATACACTAAACTATTCAAAGAACATGAATTTTCATTCTAAACAAACATAATAATCATACAGTAACATTCAGAAAGATTTGTTCTTACGTTCACTATTCAAAAATATAATAAATATCAAATATCATATATATATACATCAAAAATATAACAATCCAGTCAAAAACATAAATTTGGTGCAATTATTAGAATTTAAAATAAAATAGTTTTTTATTTTTGTGTACTGTACTTTAAAATGTACTTTATTCTTGTGTTGGCAAAGCTGAATCTTTATCAGCCATTACTCCAGTGCCATATTAACTTCTTCTTATTATTAGCTATAAATGGGTGCTGCTTGATGAAGTGTAAACTGATTTTTATAATAACAGCATTTAATTTGTAAAATAATTTTTGTAACTTCTTTTTATAGCCTGAAAATGTATTCACTGCCACTTTTGGTATTGATATATTTATTGGATTGTCACTGAATACAAGAAAAATGAAGCTTCTTGATCCCAAACTACTGAACAGTTGTGTCTCTTTGCCTATAATACATGCTACTTGACTTTTAGTTCATTATTCTTAGATATCACATGCACATTAACATGAGAGCTTCGTTCAGATGGAAGGTGCAAGCTCACCTGCTAGCATATCTTGTTAAGGCTGTTTTTTATTCCGTGTGAGATCAGAGGCCGGATCCCCATGAGGTCAGCACTTTCTCTCTTCCCCCAGCGTCTCACCACTGCTCTAAGGTGCCTACTCATGCCACGAAGAGACAGGATCTAATAGATTGATACACAGGTTTTGACATGCTATTTGAGCGTGCAGCCGCCCTGTAATTGGCCACGTCATCATGCATTAAATTAACGATATATAGAGAAGTGCCCAGAGACGAGTGTCTTTGGCCGATCCATCAGCCGTCAGGACAAACTACATCTGACGGCTCTCTCCGTGGGGCTAAGAGCAGCGAGACAGGGAGGGAGAGAGAGGAGCAGGAAGGAAGGATTTCAGCAGCAGGCCTTTTTATAGTATTTCTCTTGCTGATGAGGATGTGAGATTGTGTGAGAAGGTTCTTATTTTAAAAAAGTATTTCTAGGTTCACCTCTCAATCATTCATCCAGATGATCGTCAGCTCAGTACTTATCTGAAGTGTTGGGGTAATCCGTTGCAAGTTACATAATCAGATTACTTTTACAGTAACTAGTAAAGTACACAATATCTGAGTTACTCTTCAAATAATTTTAATAAATGCTCCCGTGATGCCATGTTAGGAGAGTAATCTGGAGTAAGTGGAGAGGGGTTGTATATGAACACTGTAGTTCTAGACTAAATATGAACAAAACAGATTCAGTATTCCTCAAACTCAGAATATTAAACAAACCTGCAATAATTTAATGTTAAATTAGACAATGTCTCTACTACTGACTTTCAATGATCCAATTCAACCAAGCAACAAGTTTTTTTTTTAGTTTTTTTTGCTGAATAGTGTTGAATTTTCTTCTCCTCCTATATTCGTCATGCAATTTGTTTGAGCTGCACCCTCTACAGTACAGATATGAATTTGCATTTCCTTCAGCCTGAGGCAAACTAATGTCACGTTTGTTGAGAAAGGGCTTTTACATTTGAAAAGAAAAATAGAAATTAGTTACTTTCCCCAACACTGCTTATTTGTGAATACATAAAATTACCCTATGGCATCAGTTTATGATGATATTTTCTATAAAATATATCTTATTAAACCTAGTTAAAATTTGAACTAACAAAAATTACATTACATAGCGCTCAATAAAGCTACTCCAGCTTAAAATGCAGAGATGTTTTATAAGTAGATCCTGTAAGTAGTGAGTCATCGAAGGTTGTTTCATATGAAAAATGTCAACTGTTAAAACATCGGTCAGTGGTGAGTGTTTGAGGCTGGACTATTTATTTATATGACCAATTACTTTTCATTTTTTAGTGAACTTATCCCTTAATGATGTTGATCGTTCATCATTGTCCTCTCTTTGAGAAGTAATTTCTGTTGATTATGCATTGATTCTATTGATTATGTTATTGATATTGCAATAAAACTGCAGTTTTCCTGTTGTTGTTTTCATTCACCAGATTGACTGAACAGTGTACCCTGTAAGGATCTTGCTCCCTTCTGAAAGCTTTTATATACATCAGGCCTTCGCTCTAATCCCCTGGAGATCCGCAATTTCCATGTATGGTGCTTAATACAGCCACCATACAATGATTAGCCCTGCTGTTAAACTAAAAAGAACAAAGGGTGAGATGGAAAATATGACATTGGTTTTTATGAAAATCTGGATTCAGCCCAGTCTGGAGAACAATTATTCAGTTGGATATATTCACGTAGTGCACAAATGATTAAAAAATATCACCTCATGCTGCTTAAGGGTGCGAGCAAGATGGAGGTGTATAATATGGAAACACTGACAGAAGCCATTTTGATCTTTAAATTCCCTTAAAAAAGAAGAGTGACCTTTACTTAGAAGTTATATAAAGGTGCAATTTAAGCAGACTCTCTGGAGTTCAGATTTATTAACATGAAATCTGAAGTGGAGCATACTTTATTGCCCCATGCTCTGCCGCAGGACTTACGGGGGCCTTTGCCATTTCAAGCTCTCGATATTACCATATTATTATTTCATTATTTCTTTATACCGATCCCTAAACTCAAATGCGGCCATAAGTGCAGACGACGTCAATTTAAAAGGGAAAAGTACTTGCGATATATATTGAAATGCAATCATCACAGTGACTCATATCTACAGGTTCTCACCCATGGGTTTTCTTTGGCTGAGGGTATCGCTTACAAATGCTCACTCACCTACGGCCTCTCACACCTCCCACTTTCTCTCTCTCACACACTCCCCACCTTTTGTATTCACACAACACCGTTATAGATCTAGTCAAAGGGCCCAGGTTTATTTTCCTTTGCACGTGGGATGTAAGCATTGAAAACACAAGCTGTGTTTGAGGGAGGAAGTTGGCGAGACAACAGAGAATGCTTTATGCCGCCGACACAATGGGGAGAGGATCACAATGGCATCCTGCCGAGCCAGTGGCACACATCGTGGGATTACAGCAAGTGGGACTTAAAGCACTGCAGATGGGGCGGGGGGGATCCACTGCAATCAGATGCATCACAAGCCGAGCTCAAAAGATGCTTGCTTCGCTCCTAGTGGTGACCCAAATGTTTAAGCTGAATAAAGCTTTGAGGGAAGTGTGCCGTGTTGTATAAATATCGTACATGGCACTTGTTCTTTCCTCCCACCTCATGATTGAACTAAAGTGTGCACTGGAGATCAGTGAGACATATCCAAACAAACACCATATCTCATAGTCAGCAGTGAAGTGGTTGCCACCTTCAATTACGGAGCGTCAAAACAGGCAGTCGTGCAGTCTCTTTTTACCCATTTCCTCTTGATACCTGCTCAGACTCCAGTCGTTAACATGCTCAACCTGGCACTTCCCACTCATGACTTATCTCCATCCCCTTGTTGACTTTCACGTCCACATTTTAGCCCTTTTGCGTGCGTCACTGTCCTACATTATGTACCTCCAGGTGTCCTTACAGAGGGCTATCTGCAGCCATCTCAGCAGGGGTGCCGAGGGGCTCTGTCACGGGCCCTGCTGTCAGCCCTGGCCCCTGTGACAGGGAGCAGTGCGGCTGCTAATAAGGGTATTCATCACGACGGCCCAGAGCCGTGACAAGAGAGCCTGCGCCACTCGATTGTCCCTCAAATATGAACTTATCATTTAATTACTCTCCCGTGCCTCTTGATTGCCTTGTCAAGATGCAGGTTAGTTAAGAGAAGAGATCTCTTCTCGTTGCCCGGGCCCCGGCCCTTGCCGTGACAACTGCTCGTCTCATCAAAACATCAGCTGCCCGGGAGATCCTCGAAAATGAGATTCAATTTCATCTGCACTGATGCCGAGTTTTTTTTCTTCCCCCTTGCTCAGGGTCGGAGTCATGAAGTGGGAAGATCCATAAGTGGGAGAACATTTGATTGCTACACGGTTAGCAGAATAAACAGGGGAGAGAGAACTGAATTTTTTGTGGGATCCTGGTGAGATGAAAGAAGTGGTTCATCCAAAAATGAACATAGATTTTTGTCAATCATTTACTCACCCTTGTGTTCTTCCAAATCTGTATTTATTTTGTGAAATACAAATTAATTAAAAAAGAAATTCCAAAAAGGACAACTCACATGCACTATATATATATATATATATATATATAAAGTGTTCAGAACGCATATGAGAGCTTTAAACAATTCAAAAGTTATCATTCTATGTCCATTTGCCCATTTGAACTAATTATATATATATATACACACATCACTGTGCAAAGGTCTTAGGCCACTAGTATTTTCAAAAAAAAAAAAAAAAATGGTTTTAAGTCAGTTATTTCTATCTTTTGCAGTAGCGTGTCAGTTGGAAATATCAGTTTACATTTCCAAACATTATTTTTGTCATTAATAGTAATAATGAAGTGAGATTATTGTCTGCACAAGGAGAATGACAACAGCCAGAGATCTGATCTGACCATCATCCAGTCTGTCTGGAATGACATGAAGAAACAGAACAAACTGAAATCCAGAAGAACTGGGACGTCTCCAAGATGAAAAAAAAAACCAAAACAAAAAAAAACCCTACCTGCAAAGCTACAGTACTGTTCAAAGTTTTAGACACTTGTGTAAAAATGCTGTAAAATGAGGATACTTTCAAAAATAATTACATAAATAAACTTAATTAAATCAAATATATATTTGGTATTACAGCTTTTGGTAAAACAGCTTATGTTCTGAGGTACACTTGCCCATAGTTTGACACGCTACTGCAAAAGATAGAAATAAATTGAAAATACAAATGGCCTTAGACTTTTGCACAATACTGTATCTTATTTTTTTCTTATAATGATTGTTTAAACTTTAGAATAGGTAACACAATTAACTGTGACTTTTCTCTCAATAAATTCTTAATTTGCTGCTTTTAATATGGCATTAATATGTGCTTAATTAACACTAATTAATGGCTAATATTCTAGTAATATGCATGCTAACAAGCAATAATAGGTGTAAGTGTAAAATAAAGTGTTACCGAATGGTTCATTAATAATACATGTAGTATTTCAAAATACTTCTAAGGTGTTTTTTTTTTTTTTTAATTAAGACCTTTTCTTTTGCATAAAGTTGTGGAATAGAACACATGTTTCATATGGACCACTTTTATGATACTTTTATGGTGCTTGACAACCCCGGTATTCTCTTACTTTCATTAAATCAAAAAAAAAAATTGGCCAGGTATTTCATGATGCATGTTTTTGTGTTGCTTGGAAGCCATACAGGTTAGGAATGACATATGGTTGAATAAATGGCAGAATAATTATTATTAAAAAAAATAATAATACAAAGAGGAATTAATTATTATAAGGAATGTTATCAGACTTGCCTGTAACCATACAATAAGAATTCAAATGTTCTAGTTGTCATTCTTTTGTTTTGTATGGCATATTTTAGAGTGTGTATAATGAGTGTTTATACTTCTGTGCTGAAATAAACTGAAAATAACAGCGTAATATGCACATAAGTGCACTAAATGCAGAAAAATGGCACGGCGAAGCCATGAAAGTCAAGAGACACTTACGCTTCTGACAGACTCTGTTCTAACTGTGCCATTTTTGGCTGGCAAGTCATGCAATTCCACAACTCCAGTTCTGTTCAACACTCATGTAATAAAATCACTCTCAGTATTAAGAGGGATCTTGGCATTTCTTTTTTTATTTCTGTGCAACAGTTTACAGCCCTCTAGGGGAAACAGAGCCCAACCTATAAAAGTTCTAGCCTGGCATGAACTGAAGCCTTTCAAATGAAGACGTATGTCATGGAGTCAGAATGAGAGAGAGCTAAAGATCGAGAGATGGAGAAAAGCCGAAATGAGAGAGGGACAACTTTTGCCATATGATGTGATACAAATGAAATGTGAGCATGAAATTTTGACCATTTCTTTCCCAGATGACTAGAATGAATATGGGGTAGTTAAAGTTTAATGTCCTATTATGTGTCTGTTTTACTCTCACTGTTAATTCTATTTTAAGAGTTGCCAATTCATATGAATTTGTACAAATTACCTACACCTAACCCCGCCCCTAAACCTACCCGTCACTGGGGTTTAAAATAGTATAAATAAATAAAAACAAATGGAGTGCAAGTCAAGTAGGTGGAAAATCGTACAAGTGAGGTCATACGAATTTGTACGAATTAGCACAAATTTGCCACCTTATACGAATATATACAAATTGGTCAAGAGACTGTGTTGGCA
Organism: Enteromius radiatus; assembly: GCA_032357445.1. NCBI lineage: Eukaryota > Metazoa > Chordata > Actinopteri > Cypriniformes > Cyprinidae > Enteromius > Enteromius radiatus. The sequence continues at coordinate 19,547,250 of JAUCMS010000127.1, forward strand.
ATTCCCGTTTACATGTGTCTCGCGAGATGCGACTGGTCTCGTGAGAACTTTGCAATATCCTCGCGATAGTGGTATGATGCGGTGTAACAAATGTCAGATAGGAGACTGCTGCCGCGTTCGATTTATGACGTGCTGACACAAATTCCAAATGGTTTTCAAGGGTCGCTTTTTCGCGTCCGGTAGGCAGACTTAAGGTATACTTCACTTTCCATGTTCCGTTCCGTCTCACACACAGCTGTGTCCGCACAGCTTTCAAAGTATACTCAATCACGGATTAGTGTGGACGGACAAGCTCGATACATGCGCAATACCACCTATTTGACTTGCACTCTTTCAGCATTCTTCTTGCACATACACTGTTGTAAGCGTCTGTGCAGTCTCAAAAAATTGCCTGCACGCAAAAGAGTGTTTGTGAGCCCTCCTGATGCTGAAAATGATGTAATGCAAAAGTTTTAGGTATTCGGCTCTTTTGGAAAATCGCTTACTCTTCTTTTAAAGGAATATTTGTGTTATTTGTTTTTATTTATTTATACTTTTTAAAATGCTTTGTTATTTATTGTTAATTACTTGCCTGTCATTTTGTGGCAAAATATTTTGCAGTGTTTATTACTGCATGTAATTCATTAAAATAGTTTAATTTCAAAAAGTTGATAACAAAATGCATACTTTTGTTGAATAAAATACTATTTTTCCCAATATATTTTATCATTGAGGATTTATTTGAAAATGTCTAAAAATCTTCATTCTCATTCTTGTGAACCCAGTGTCTCGTCTCATCTCATGGGATAAGTGTCTCGTCCCACTCCTAATTTAAATATACAGTGAGCCAAAAAGTATTTAGTAAGCCACAAATGCAAGATATCCCACTTAAAAAGATGAGAGAGGGCTGTAATGTTCATCATAGGTATACCTTAACTATGAGAGACAAAATAAGAAAAACAAAATCAAGTCAATCACATTGTAGGGTGGGTTAGGTAAATTGGTAATGGGTGAATTCCTCTGTAAAATAAGTATTTGGTGACCTACAAACAAGCAAGATTTCTGGCCCTCACAGACTTCTGCTCTGCTCATTACCTGTATTAATGGCATCTGTTTGAACTTGTTGTCAGTATACTGTCCACAACCTCAAACAGTCACACTCCAAACTCCACTATGGCCAAGACCAAAGAGCTGTCAAAGGACACCAGAAACAAAATTGTATACCTGCACCAGGCTGGGAAGAGTGAATCTGCAATAGGTCAGCAGCTTGGTGTGAAGAAATCAACTGTGGCAGCAATTATTAGAAAATGGAGGACATACAAGACCACTGATAATCTCTCTTGATCTGTGGCTCCATGCAAGATCCCACCCCATGGGGTCAAAATGATCAAAAGCAAATCCCAGAACCACATGGAGGAACTTTTGGCGCTTTTCCACTACGTGGTACAACTCGGCATGGCTCATTACGACACGGCTCAGTTCGGCTCGGTTTGCGTTTCCACTGCAGTTTAGTACCACTTTAGAGTGGGCGGGGTTATTTATGTGTCGTTATAGTTGCGCTGCCTCTACTGCCGTGACATCATCATAAACGCGCCACAAACAAACACACAACAATGGAGCATTTAGACGGAATAGTGTTCTTAATTCTCAGCATGTGGATGTTTTTAACAGCAGGACGAAGCAATTAATACAAAAAGGTGCATTTCTTCAAACAAAAAAGTTGCGTCCTTCGCTGGCTGTGCTGATTTAAATCTAGCATGTCTGTTGTGTCTCTTGTCGCAAGTTCAGTGATGCAGTAATGACGATTTTCTCCGGCCAATCAGTGACCAGCAGAGTTTACACGTCACATTTTGGTAACGGTTCGGCTCGCTTGGAACCTCGGCTGAGCCAGGTTCCAGGTACCTGTACTGTTCCCAGTGGAAAACCCCCCAAAAGTGAGCTGTACTGAACCGTACCGTGCCGTACTATGCAGTGGAAAAGCGCTACTAGTGAATGACCTGCAGAGAGCTGGGGACTCAAATCCTGCAGTGCCAGACATGTCCCTCTGCTTAAGCCAGTACATGTCCAGGCCCATCTGAGGTTTGCTAGAGAGCATTTGGATGATCTAGAAGAGGATTGGGAGAAAGTCATATGGTCAGATGAAACCAAAATAGAACTTTTTGGTAAAAACTTTGCTAAAAACTTGTCGTGTTTTTCTGCAAAGGGACCAAGACGACTGATCCATGTAAGATTTTGAGTGAAAACCTCCTTCCATCAGAAAATGCATGGAATATGAAACGTGGCTGGGTCTTTCAGCATGACAACGATCCCAAACACACTGCCTGGGCAATGAAGGAGTGGCTTCGTAAGAAGCATTTCAAGGTCCTGGAGTGGCCTAGCCTAACCCATAGAAAATCTTTGGAGGGAGTCTGTGTTGCCCAGCGACAGCCCCCAAAACATTTCTGCTTTAGAGAATATCTGCATGGAGGAATGGGCCAAAATACCAGCAACAGTGTGTGAACACCTTGTGAAGACTTACAGAAAACGTTTGACCTCTGTCATTGCCAACAAAGGGTATATAACAAAGTATTTAAATTAATTATTATTGACCAAATACTTATTTTCCACCATAATTTGCAAATAAATTCTTTAAAAATCCTACAATGTAATTTTCTGGATTTTCTTTTTTTATTATTATTTTGTCTCTCATAGTTGAGGTATACCTATGATGAACATTACAGGCCTCTCTCATCTTTTTAAGTGGGAGAACTTGCACAATTGGTGGCTGACTAAATATTTTTTTTGCCACTGCATTCATGCAGTTTTCCATGACGCTTCACAGTGGAATTCTCTGGAGGCACGCAAACAGTCCAGCAATCTAATCCAATCAGTCACAACACAAAAGGACTGAATATAACTGATCACTTACCTCACTCCTTTGACAACTCTTCTGGCATCCCTTTATTACTGCAAATTCACCTTTATTTTTATGAACTTCTCACTCAACATTATTAATTAAACGGCACAAGAGGGGAATTTAGAACTTGGGTTGCATCCTTATGTTTGTGTTATTCTCAGTCGTAAATTACTTTAGATAAAAGTGTCAACTAAATGAATAAATGCAAATGTAAACAGCTTGTTTTGATATAAATGTATGGTCCCCCATCCCCCAAATCATACGCACAAGTGAATGTATGAACTTCATTTCATCTTCACACAGTTTATAACAGTACACACTTTTTACAACCAAGAAGGGTCCAAATAGTCTCTAAACTTCTTTCTCTCTTGCATACAGAGAGATTACCTTAAATTGCTGATATTTCTTACATTTTCTTCTTTATAATTAAAATTCTTGGCAAGTAACATGAATGTTCTATTTTTTTTTTTTCCAGTCATAAGCAGCCAGTTGACCATGCATTGTAATATATTGATGCACTTGATACAGAAACACAACATTTACATTTATGATTTTTGCAGATGCTTTTATCCAAATTGATAAGATAATTTATCAAACTGAGTGCAACTGAGTCCCATTTTTCAGTATGTCTGCTCCCTCGGAATCAAACCGATGTTGAGCTATTGGAAGAGTCAAACAATACAGACTAGTGATACATAGTGATACCTTTTTTTCTCCCAGAAATGTCCTGGCTAGTATTTCTATATGGTTTAAAATATCCAGAATTTGGCTATGTTTCCTTGTTTTCATTCTTGAAAATAATGATCTGAATGTTGTTTGACCAATAACACACGTAGTGATGCAAATACATATAGGTTTGTTGGACTTTGCAGATCAATCAGTTTATTACATCAAAGTACTGCAAAAGCGATTGAAACCCATAAGAAGCCCACTTTGAAGCACTTTGATGTCATACGGCGATTGGATCTGCGCAGCACTGCTTCAGTTTGAACACACCTGATATGTGCGTGTATTTGAATCGCTTTGACTGTTCTTTGTAGAGCCCACCTTCTTACAAACCTCAATTGGTCAATTATGTATAACACTTGCATGATAGTGGTCAAACTACTTTTCGATCATTACCTTCAGCAAGTATGAAAACAAGAAAACAAAGCCCAAACCTGTTTTTTTTTTTTTCTCTGAAATCCTGGAAAAAGAGAATGTATGGTCACCCTTTTGATATCCTAGTCTCAATGTCTTACAGCCCTGAACTATTCATAGTATGGTACCACGCCATAGGAAAAAGTCAGAGCAAAAATATTGCAGATGTCGAATCAAGTACGCCATGATGCACTCACTATTTCGAATGTGCGTTCACCACCTTCATGAGATCAAGGATATAAATGCCCAGCATGCTTTGTTGATATTGCTGGAATAACATGATAATGGCTGAAATGTGCCCACCCTCCAGACGCTATATGAGGTTTTTAAAGGCCTCACGGCTCTGTGTAAGGCATTTGACGCACTTTCCTTTAAAAGTGCTCTCTGTAACGATGCTGAAACCCATCTTCTCACAGCTCAAATTTTATCGCTCACAATAAATCCCAAGAATGGCAGAAAGGTGCTGCTTAAAGTGAGGTGCGTGGAACTTTCAGATGAATTGTGGCAGTCAGAATGCTGACTTTGACAAGCATATCAACACGTCTCCCCGGATCCCGCATCAGAGGCGCAGTTGAAAAACATACCGAGATCTACCTGGCCCGTCTCCTCCGCCGGGACGGAGATAGCGACGACGATGGGCTGAAATCACACCGCACTTCCCCCATCTGTGCCAAATCCTGCAGTGACAAGCATGAAAACCTGCGTAATCAAAGTGTAATTGATTATACTAATTGCCAGGGCATAATTGGATCCGACTCAATTAAAAAGCCTGAGTAATTGAAATGAATTACAAATGACGCATTTATTACCATCGGAATAAAAAAAAGCAAGCAGGCGTGAGAGAGGAAGAGAGAGAGAGAAAGAGAGAGAGAAAGCGAAAAGCTTGCAGGGTTGGGCTTTGTCTGCAGAGCTTGGGGTCCTGATGCACCTGCAATGCTAAATCATCAGCGCCTCACTAGATAGCGCCGGGCCGGGAATGCTTTGTGCTGTTTTTGCAATTCCTCAATGCGGATTTATATCTTTTGCTTCAGGAAAGGTTGTAATATTTCACGGCGCATGGCGCAGAGTGCGACTCAGTACTGTGCGGGCGTTCAGAATGAGTGCTGGAGGGGGACGAGGGGGAGGGTTGAAATACAGTATCAGCATATATTGTAATTTTATTTTGATAAGGCCACGCTTAAAAGCCGAGGAGGCTCCCATGCGCACGGAGGGCGAGCAGGTTTATTTATTTTACATATACACAAAGCCTGCGGACGCTTCCTCAGCCATCATTAGTGATCCCTCTACGACAGGGGATATCGGCAAATGAGAACAGGTGTGCCCCTCCCCCTCGCGAACCACCATTCAACAGTAGACTTGATAACGTAAACCACTTTGCAGCCACTTCCTGAGATGCAGCATGTGTGTAGTTGGCGTCTCCGAGCGCCCGAGTGTGTATGTGCACATGAGTGCGCATTTTTTATTCTCCAGCCCTGTCAGAATTTCCTTTCAAACCCGTCTGATCGGGTCGAGTCTCATCACGCTGTCACCCCAGCTCGCTTTTCATTAGTCTGCCTCCCTCACTCTCTCTCTTAGCCTCCCTCCCGTTCTCTATCTGTCTCTATTCGCCTAGCCAAGCAGAAGAACTCAAACACATGCGCAAATTAAATCGACATCCAAACTCACTCTCATATACAAAGCAATTTAAATGATATTCATTAGAGCGATGACAAGTCCTGATGAGGCTTCCAGGAGGAGAGCACTCCTTCAGCGCTTTCGCCGACTCCGTTTCATGCTCACCGATGCGTGATGCCCGTCGCCATACCATCACTTAAAATACAGAGAGAAGAGAAAGAGAGAAACGAAAGAAAACACACATCCCACAACACCATGAGCTTGTCTCCAAATGGCTCCTTCCTCTATCCCATCCCTTCTCTTGAACACAAGCACAAATAGGTTTCCCCAGACCCCTTTCTGGGTGACTGTTTGCCTTTTGCGCCCTGTCCAAACATCTGACCTTTCTGTAGACCGACTAAACTTCACTCATTTTTCGCCACAAAGCACTGGACTGTTTGATGTTACTTCCTGCCTATTTTGGTGTCTCTTTTTTTCTGTCATTACTCTATTTATGTCCATGGCAATTAAGTGCTGTCAACTGCTCTTAATGTATTAAAAAGCCCAGCTCTCTCTCTCTCTCTCTCTCTTTTTATTTTACCCTTCATCCGGACGAGAGCCAATTAATTTGGGCTTTTCTCTCGGCCCCTAATTAACCCCTTCAGGACTGAGATGATGGCTAATGCCACTGATTGAGGCCAAGCCTGAAATTACCCGGAATTACCCGACTGCTGTGAGCGAGAAGGGAGATTACCGCACGCCCATTGTTCACAGGGCTGCCATTCATTAGCTCGCTTACCCATAATTCATTAGGACGGAAAGGAACAAAATGGAGTCGATAACATAGCAAGCGCATTACGTACATTTCTCTTACTTGCTCCTGGCCTCCTTTCCTATCCTCTCTCTTTGTCTGACTTAAAGCTTTGGCAGACACGAGAGCCTGATGTTGTAATCAATATATGTGAGCTGACGTGAGTCTGGACATGCGTGTTAATTAAGCAGCTTGTGGGTGGAAATAATTTGAGTGTGATAATGAGTTTTGAGAGGGGACTCGAACAAGATAACTGTCTTTGGAGTTCAGCCACTGACATGTGGCGCTGTCTAACAAACCCCGCCCGTTATTGTCAGCCTACGCTGATAGACAGGTAGCAATCAACCAATCACCAATGAGATTCATGTTAACTTGTTCTCAGCTTTTGTGTGGGGATTTAGGTGTGCACCTGTTAGCTTAATCAGAGTGTGCATATGAACAAGTCAAATGTCATCTTTGTTAAAATTCACACCTGGAAGGTGCAAGTTTCACGATTGTAGTCCATTGGTTTCAGAGTAAAACATAGAGATTATTCATTAATATTTTAATTTGGAATCTATAATAAATAAATATATAAAATGAAATACTTTCATACAAAATCTTAATACAGTTCACTATACTATACTTTTGCAACATGTATTACGATCGTGCATATAAAAAACCATGCATACATATAAAATTCTAAACTTAAATATACAACTCAAAGTACTCATGCATATTCATGCATTGTGTTTTGCTCAAGCTACTGGCCAAAAGATAATGATGAGAGGGAAAAACAGCCCCGGGCTGATCACCGCTCCTGCCGTTTCACAAAATAAGACACTCGCTATAGTTTGGTCATGCTGACCTCTTAATTCTGTTATTCTATTAGAGATGGGGGTAAAATTTTATTTGTGTGTGTATGTGTGTGTGTTTATGGAGCAGTGTGAGGGGTGTTCAGGTTAAATGGTGCTAAGCACTTTCCCTTATCACCCCGCTTTAGAAGATTCACCTCTGACCTTTCTGAGAGGTCTTCTTCAGTCTGAGCCCTAGGGCAACAAACCCTGCGACATCAGCAAACCAAACAGACACAATCAGCACACATCACTTCCCTTACTGCCCTCGAGCGACAATCACAGAGAGATTTTTTCCTTTCCTTTCCTTTCCTTTCCTTTCCTTTCCTTTCCTTTCCTTTCCTTTCCTTTCCTTTCCTTTCCTTTCC
>JAUCMS010000127.1:19554969-19622023 GCA_032357445.1 Enteromius radiatus
CTTTCCTTTCCTTTCCTTTCCTTTCCTTTCCTTTCCTGTCCTGTCCTGTCCTGTCCTGTCCTGTCCTGTCCTGTCCTATTCCAAACCAAACCAAACCAAACCAAACTACCATCAGTAGACTTTTTCAGAACTGAACTGAACCAAACCAAATCAACCAAAGAACATAGAGTACATCTATGTAAAGATGAATGTAAAGAAGGAAAATCTGAAGATAAATTAACAAATTATATAAAGTGTCAAGTAACTGTTACAGTGAGAAGAAAAAAAAAAGAAAGATAAAAGCCAAGCATTGGTGTTGACAGGCTAAGAGGAAACTAATGCTTCTGCACATATATAGTGGCCATCATCCAACAACCATGTGGCACTAATGGAAACTGTATGGTGAATATAGTATAGGCAAGGAGATTGGTTAGCACAACTGCAAATTGCACATTGGTTGCGCATAGAAAAAAGAGAATGTGTGTATATATATGTGTGTGTGTGTGTGTGTGTTAAGTGTAACACAATACTGGGTGACACAATATTTGTTATAATTTATGAATATTTTTAATAATGTTTAAATAATGTAATTATACCAACCACCCACAAACCAAGACAAAACGAGGGAAGCGAAACAGAAAAAAAAAAAAAAAAAAACCCTGTGGTCACACTTTATATTATATGGTCATAACGACTGTACTTACTTACATAAAATAGATACAATATAGTAATATATATATATATATATATATATATATATATATATATACACAATATAGATAGTATTTATTATGTTCATATTTTATTTCAAAACACTTTTGCTGCTATTGAGGTGGGATATGGTGGTATAGGCAGGTTTAAGGGTGGGTTAAGGTGTAAGGGATGCGTCAACAGTCTAATTATAAATGTAACTACAGAAATAATTACAGATGTAACTACATATAGGTATTTTAATATATATATGAGTACAATGTGTGCACACAATAAGTGCATTGTACCAAATTTAAATGTAGGTACATAGTAGTCAATGTCACCTAATATAAACTGGGACCAAATTCTTTTTAAACAGATTCATGTTTTTTACTTTTTCTATATTGATTCTTTATTTTAGTTGACTATTTTCTGCTTTGATTTCCTGGGGAAAAGATGAGCGGCAGAGTTTGTGTGAAAATTCAGCTTCTGTAGCCTGCCATTCACCCCCATGCTCAGGTCAAAGGTCAGAGGTGATTGACAGGACAAGAGGGCCATGTCAGGGCCATGTTTATTTAACTCTTCAACCAATGAAAGGGTAAAAAAGACTAACACAATAATGACAATGACACATACAGATGCAAACTGGCCATTTGAATAAAGGATAGTTAGGTAACAGATAGATTAGATAGATTTATTTTTTTAGAATTTTATTTAAATCTAATTTAATTTGTATTATGCAAAATCTGTGACACTTTCTGATTAACGCATTTAGCCAACTAGCAGCTATGTGGCAGCTACTGTACTGAACATGGCGACATTTAACATGCATCATTTTAGTTTGTCTCTAGGGCATAGGTGCAGTGCAAACAGAAGTAATGCTGTTTTGAAGGCAAATTAAAATGAATTAGTATATAAATGAAGTCATGATGCAGGCATCAGCAGCTCCCAACCATCTCAGACAGATTTTATTGTGTTACAAGCACTAAAAGATTCACCCTCAGTGTCTTTTATATGCATTTTATAGTGGCTTTTTTCATTCATCTGTGTTGGTGGGCTTTAACGCCTGCCGTTTGTGATGAATACTGAGGCATATGTGTGCATCTGTATTGTAGCAACTAACTGCTTTTGCACTGTAGATAATTCTTCCCCCCGGTATGTTTGTCTCATAGACACGCAGGCCCACGTGGGAATGTGAGCAGGTTGGGAGGGAGCGAGTGCGCGCTCACCGAGACCTTATTACCTCTTCCTGCGTGGAGTGTGTTGTGTCTCGAGTGATTGGTGATCACATTTGTAATGGCACACTGCTGCACAATGCCATTATGCCCTTTGTCATCTTACTGAGCCACTGACAGCCAACCGGCTCTCGGAGACAAGAGGTATAAATGACAAACACACACGCGACCACGTATGTGTGATGATTCTGAGACAACAGGTGTGTGTTTAGAGCTTTTAAGTGAGCATTAAACTCTCTCTAACTCCTAGTTCCCTAAGATGTGTGGCGTATTGATTTCTTGTTGTGCAAAGAACCGTTCAAGCCCCATTTAAGATTTCTATCCGGCACGTAGCCGGGAGCACACCAAGGCCCCATAAATTAGGGAAATCGCACATTCATCACACGCATTATTTTAAGATACTTTGGGAACGTGACAGCTTGAAGATCTATGGCGGTGCATTACAAAACGCTACGACGCCTCCCATTCTATCTCTCCATTCCTCCTTGGGGTAATGTTGGGGTCATTGGGACACGCCCATGATTTAAAGGAGGTTTTTTTTTTTTTTTTTCCTGCTAATATCCGCTTTTTTCTCACCCATGCGTGTGTAGATTGTCCACGCACGAGCGTGTGATTGAGAGAATTTATAAGGTGCTCTAAATTAGCATTTGTAATGGGAGTGCTTCCAAGGTGAGCCTGCAGATGGTGAGTGAATTACAGTGCATGTAAATTACACAGGTTAAGAGAGACAGCTCGCCTCAAAGGCGTCCGCAGACAAAGTGAAGCCTTGGGTCAGCGCAGCAGTGAATCAATCAGGGCCCGATTGTTTAGGAGCGGATGCACGTCGCCTGCATCATTGTAATTTGCTATGGCGGTGCCCGCTTATTGTAAAGGCCTACTGAAAACGCTCTGCGTGTGTTTGTTTGTGATAGCGCAAACACAGATACATTTCTGTTGCCGGCGTGCATAATCCGCAATTTCGTTTATCTGAAAAGTCCAGCAATACATAAAGTCCCTCAGTAGCTCAATAGCATTACAACACAGCATTCATTTGTGCTGGAGAGGGCTGCTTCGAGAGTTTCACTGAGCTTTAGACACTCGGGTCTTTTGTAACAGCGCAACCGAGATAAAGCCTCCAATGTGCAGTTCGCTCCCGCACACGTAAACCTCTCATTCTGAGCAGATTATGTGTACAGACCAATTACGCTCCTCACATCCTGGGAAATATACTCATTGTTGGGGTATTTAGACACAAAGCAATTATGTAGGCCTTTTCTACACAAACATACCTTTGGCTGTGCATGTGTGCAACTGTTTACAATTTGTTTACTCCCCGTCGTGAAGTGGGTCAAATTTGAACGCAACACCAATACGGCACACGCCGTGTCCTGTACACAGCTCGGGTTGCTTTAAAAAGATGCCATTAGCATCGGAGAGGAGTGGGATATTGTTTATTTGCATGTGTGAGAGTGTGTAGGCATTTCTTGATAGTTAAATGTCTCCATGTATAGTTGTTTTCAACCTTAATAACCCCTAGTTTTGTGGCTTACCAGGCTGGGAGAGAGAAGAGAAAATGGCTTTCTTACACTTCAATTTCACGCACATTTTCTTTGCGACTAATGAGCACCTTAAATATGGCGCCAGACTTCAGGGAAGCCTGTGAAGGCTGACATTTTCACACACAGCAGCACCTTGTCACCGCACATGATGTCCCCTCTACCTGGCTCCTGACGTCTTTGAGTGTGTGTGTGTGTGTGTGTGTGTGTGTGCGCATGCTGAATGCTATCTGACAGATCTGACGAGAAACATATTCGGTAACTAAACACAGTAAACCATTTTTGAGAAAGTGTCCCACCATTATGAGATATATCTTATACGTGCCCCTACCTCCACTGATCTGTTCACAAAGGTTCTCTCTCTCTCTCGCTCGCTCACATACACAAACACCAAGCTGGGAATCAGCATATACAGTATGTCATTTACATTTTCTTTGAGTGCAGTCTATGCCAAAGCTGAATTTTGTAGTCATACTCTAAATGCGATTCTGTTGTCATCCTGGATGAGGCCCAAACAAATTTGTCCCTGCAAAATGGGAACCTGAGCTAATTACAACAGTGAAAATGGTGAAAAAGAGACAGTTAATGCCAGAGCAATTATCTGTTACATTCCTTTGTAGAGAGGGAAAGGCGCATCGCTCTTCACGCCGCCTGATGCTTCCCTAGTTAAACCATATTAGGAGACGTTGTGAGTCGATGTGTCACCAGGCAGGGAATTAGATGAGAGGAGTGATGAGATAAATCTGCCAAAAATATATGACACCACTAAAGTCTGCCGCATAAGAGATAAACACTTAATATTTGTGAGACCAATAGCAGAGGTCTATGCTTGTGCACACACACATGCGGTGGATTTTAATATGCTCGTACCTGTCAGAGGTCCGGTGGTCTACCCCTACTGCCACACAAACGTCTTTTCACACACTTGTCGACTGCTATTTAACTGACAGCAGTTCTCTTTAATCTGCTCATTTCTTATCCCCCCGGCGCCCTACAGAATTGTGAGCCACGACACATCAAATTATTGCAAAAAACCAAAACAATTTCAATTTAATGCTGCAGTAGAAAAAAGGTTATATGAAGTCATATAATGAGTGCTTCATTGTCAACAACAACAAAAAAAGAAACACGGCACAGAATGCATAACACTGCCTGTGCTGTTAACATGCCAATATTTTACACATAAGATTTCCATTCACTGGCAGCTGTCAGTTACTTCAGTAAATTAACTGCCAAAACGTAGCAGAACTGTCAATTGTAGGTAAGGTAACCATGGTTACCTTTCATATCCCCAAAAATGATGAAGCTGCAGTGTGGTTTTATGGAGGAATAATTAGACAGAACAACAAAATAAAAGATACCAATCAAAAAGGCATTCTACAATATGAAACAACAACCAAGAGTGTTTATAAATAAAAGGTTACATCGTGGAATTCCTCCTTACATTATAAAGTAGCATCTTTTTATACAACCATTTAAGTGAAATGATGGAACAAGTACTGTCTTGTACAAGAAGTTTTAACCCTTTGAGCACGAGGTGGAAATAAAACTTTAGGGTGATTTATTTTTTTTTCTTCTCATTTTCATATCTTCTGATTAAATAACATATTTATAAAACTATTGTGCAAAACAATTTCATTAATGTCTTCATATATTGTGCACCAGTAGATAGTCATACTCATCTTAAATTAAAAAATATAAAATGATGCATAATTTAGACAGAAATTAGTTTATGTTTTTATGTACACATTTTTACACTGACCTGAATTCATAAAGGCCCCTGATTTGAGCAAACTAAAAAACTGCTATTTTGGATTCACATATATTTATGCACTGCAAGCTGTGTAAGAGGTGATCTATCAGAAAGGGAGATTTTTCAAAATACCCTTGAATTTACCCACTCGAATACATATAAACTTGGTGATTTCCAATCTCTTAATTTCTCTCTTTTTATACATATATGTTTTTTTGTTTACTTTTGGGGGGTTGTAAATATAGAAGTATTTAGGCGTACTCAGAGGGTTAAATTATTCTGCTGACACCAGCATACTTAGGTCACATTAAAAAAAAAAAAAAAAAAAAAAGAAAAGAAATAGGGAAAAAAGGAAAATAAAAAATAAGATAGAAGTAAAGCGAGAGATAAAGAAAAGCCCAGATTTAGTTATCAAATATTGAACTAAACCATTTCATTAATGCATGCAGCTTACTGCATCTCAAGGATGCCAAAAAAATTCAATTTACACAACTTTCAAATACATACAACTTCATTTTAAGTCTTTTTTATTTACCTTCATATTTTACCAGTGACCTCTTCACTCAGCACTGCACAGTTAGAAAATCATTTGTCATCATTTTCTCTGTTTTCCATTGTGAACTAAAAATGCAGAAAATTAATGTCTCTAGGGCCAAATGAGTGTTCCCCAGAGGAAAACTCCAAATGATGTGCCAAAACTAAACAGTAGTTTTCTGGCATCTATGTGCAGTTAGTTCTTCTTTAATTACTTTCAGTTCTTTTAATATTTTTTTTTTAATTTTCCTTAAGAAATGTTAGTCAGAAGGCTTGAAAAAAGGACAGGAAATAAAGAGATGAGAGACAGTTTTTGTCCTTGGCCATCGCTAAGGTTTCTCAAGTTCACTAACATACATAAGATGGTCCTCAGGGGATTTACCATGGGTCTTGCTCAGATGGAGCTTGACAGCGTGCTTGCTGGCAAAAGTCCGGTTACACAGTTTACACTGATATGAGGTGCCATTTGCCTCTTCATCTGGGGAAGGGGAGGGGGAAAGTGAGTGAGGACTGGGGTTGGGGATTGCATGGGCCAAAGAATGCGCTTGTGTTGAAAGCAATTTCTCAGAAAGCCCCTTGCTATGGCGTGAGATCTGGCTAACGAGATGCTCTCCAGACAACTTGGCCAGGTCCCTGAGCCGGAAGCCCAGATGTGACTCAAGATGGCTGACATAGGTAGAGGGGGAACGTATCTGTGATGCACAGTCACTGCAGAAGAAGACAGGGTGGCCAGAGTCTAGATTTTTCAAGAACTTTGTGCCACCTGTCCGCCTCAGCTGGTATTTGACGTTGGCCAGCCAGTGGCTGATGGTGGTCATTGAGAGGCCAGTGAAGCGGGAAATATGCATGCGCTCCTGTGGACTGAGGTCTGACATAATGTACTTGCCGTCACCTGTTTGCCGCAAACTGGAGGCAAACTGTGCCTGCAAGATAAGTAGATGCTGAGGATTCCAGTTTGACTGTCGGCCCTTTCGTTTCTGAGCGGGAGAGATCTCCTCTGCTTCCTCCGCCGTTGATCCGTCTATATCTGAGCGCTCCGAAAGACTCGTAGGTGTAGAGGACTTGGATGCATGGCTCTCTGTGAGGTTGCGTAGCATATCGGAGATGTCGGACAGGGCATTTTCGCGCAGAGGCGAGTTGGACATGAAGGAAGCCACAGCAGATGAGGCTTTTGCCATGGTGATGGTCGACGATGGAGAAATTGAGGTGGGGGTGGAGGTGGAGGAGGACAGGGCAGCAGATCCCAGGGAGTTGCTCTTATCGCTCTTGCCTTTGGTCAGGTCAATAGGCTGGTCATTGTTGATGTGGTAGAAGTAGCGGTCTAGATGCTCATTGGTTTTTTTGGTCTGAGATGGAGTGGAGGCAGCTACAGCTGCCTTCTCCGCCAGGCTGTTGCTCATCTTGAAGAGCATGCTCATGGGGTCAAGGGATGGCAGGGCAGGTTTGGCAGCTTTTCCTAGGTGAACATTCATGACAGACTGAAGCGCACTTAAAGGGTTGACAAACGGCTGCTCTGGAGGATGGTCGGTTATAATAGCAGTGCTGCATAAGGTAGACACAGGGGCTTTGACAACATGGTCAGTACCATTCTCCAGAGACTCTTTTGTAAGAGCATCACCGTTTGAATCTTTGTGAGTATTTCCACCCCCATTAGTCTCAGGGGTTTTGGCTCCTCTCCTTTCCTTGGGGGACTCCCCTCTGGCAGATTCCCCTGCATCGCTGCTGCAAGGGGACGGTGTGGTCCGTCTAAGTGGGGAAGATCTAGCGCCAGGATCCCTCATCTTCTCCTCTACTTTGGCCACTTTTTCTGTGACTTTTTTGACCAACTCCTCCATGGCATGGAAGTTGTTTTTGGGCAAAGGGGATGTTTGGCAACTAGGTGGAGAAATTAGAGGTTGGCTTTTGGTAGGAGACAGGATCTCTTCTCCAGAAAACATATACTTCAGAGGAGAACTTTTCCCTGAGTTGCGCAGGGACAGTTTCATAATGTTGGGAAGCTGGTAGGCAGCGTGAATACTGGGGTAGCCTCCCCAGCTGGGTGTGCCATTCTGTGCTTTGTTGATGGCAGATGTTACTGTATTCTCGAGAGACTTTAGAATGTCAAACCCCCCCTTAGGGCTTTCTTCAAGATCTTCCTCTGTCAAATATGGATATTTGGATGAGACTTCAAACTTCTCGTCGGTCTCACTGTCTGTTCCCTTTTTGTCTTTGCTATTATTTGTCTCCTTGGTACACTCCACTTCCTTCTCCTCCTTTTTAATCTCCATGGGTGTGATGACAGGGGAGATACTAGGGGGAGGAGGTGCTGGTGGCGGTGGGGAAAATGCGGTGGCAGCCAGAGGCACTGACTGTACCTTGTCTTCATTAGTAGGTATAGTGTTAGGAGCCGTCGTGGACATTGACTCCATGATAGGTTTGCCTTTCTTGATGGCAGAGTTAGTGACCTTGATGAAATGTCCTGTGACCATCATATGGGCCGTCAGCTCCTGCAGTGTGTCATGGGAGCTTCCACACTCCATGCACTTCAGGATCTGGGATTTCCGTGACTCAAACTGCCATGCATAACTAGCACCATTCTGGTGTCCATACCGATTGTTGGGTGTGATGTAGGGATTGGGGGTCTTTTGAAGAAGGTCGTTGGGGTCAGACAAAGAAGGCTTGGGGGTGCCACCATTGGAATCTGGTGAGCTGGGGAGTTCTAGCTCAATGGGTGCTCTTTTACGAGCTGAGGAGATAATCTTGGCTGCCACAGGAGTTACTGGTTCCTTAAGAGGCACTTTCTGGTAGTGTTTCGTCTTGATCATGTGAACACTAAGGTCCTGCAGTGACTCGAAGGAATGGCCACAGTACATGCACTTAAGAACTTTCTGGGCATCCTCTTTTCCTTCCATCTCCAGCAGGGAACGTTTGCGAGGCTTCGACCAGCGCTTGGTACCTTCACTGTCTGTCTCATGGTTATCATCTCGGTAGTGGCCCGTCTCATTCATGTGCACAGTGAGCTCGACAAGAGTGTCATAGGCAGCACTGCAGTCTTTGCAGCGGAACTTGCTTGCACCAGTGAAGATGGAACCATAGAGCTTGGTGCTCTGCCGATAAAGCTGCACAGTACTGAAGAGGTTTGGCTCAGATGCTGGGTGCAACAGTCTACTCTGGTTCTGTGAAACATTCTGCAAGGTCTTAGCCACTGCTGTCTGGTGCCAGTCATAACCACCACTACCACAGCTACTGCTGCTGCTACTACTGCTGCTGCTACTACTGTGACTACGTGGGGGCTTTTCTGCTGTTTGCTGAGACATATTCAAGTTCAGCGATGACCAGTAGGAGTTGGTCAGGAAGCTAGTGTAGATAGCCTTCATCTGCTCTAGGCTGTCTGGGCCTAATTGTGTCACCTCCTCACTGCTTGGCATGGCTGTTGTCGTCATCATCACCGATGAAGTTGAAGAATGAGATGTGAGGGGCTCCTTGGCTGAACTGTCTTCTTCGTTCTTCACTGAGGCACTCTCAAAGTCTGACATGCGGTCACTGGACTCACTCAGGTGTGACTCACTGTCCATCTCATGGCTGGAGAAATCAGCCGGTGGAGAGTCATGAAAGCCTTGTCTGTCTTTAAGGAGTAAGTCCTTGTCCTGGCACACATACTTCATGGCAGGTTCCTCCTCCACAGCTGAATCCTCTCCTTCAACATCTTCATCCAGTAAGGCAGCCTCCTTTAGCTCCTCTGGCACATATGCTGCAGGTAAAAAGGAGATAAAAGAAACAGAAAGAAAGAAACATGTTATCACATTGTCCAATGATGAAGATTTGACACATTGCATTCCTACAATGCCTTGTACGGTGGATAGACAGCTGATAGAAATGTCAGGCATCAGTGTGTTTTCTCCAGCAGTGAAAAACAAAACAATCAGTCAGACTTTTTTATATTATAAAGTGTTGCAGTAATTCCTTCTCTGCTTTCCAATTGCATTACATTGCCACATGGAATGAAGTTATGTTTCTCTCCTCCTTTGTTCTGAAAAGAGAGTGTGGCAGGGGGTGGGGGGCTAAAAGAACGGAAAAAAATGACTCTTCAAACCGAAGTTGCCACCTTATTCTTCTCAAGGGGCAACAGCTTGAAATTAAAACTAAATTTGAAATTAATGAAGCACATTCTGGAGGTGGCATTCGTTTCTGAAGTAATAAATTACTTGTATCAACCTCAGAGACAGCAGTTCCTGTCTGTCAATTAATATGTCTTACGCTTCTTCAGCAGCCCCTAATGCATTCCCAAACAGACACACTCGCCATTTAAATTAAGAAAGCATTCTCACTCATTACCCAGCAAAGGCTTGCCTGCTTGTAAATAAAAATGATTGTATGTACATTTCCGACATAAAAATCCCTGCACCAAACACATTTGTGTCAATTACGAAAGATTAGAAAGTTGAAAGTTATTATTTACAGTTTAGCCTGGAGAACGCAAACGCTCATGAAAAAACATGGTCATGTTTGTGCAAGCCTGAAGAAATAAGCAACCGAAATATATTCTTTTTAACTTCCAGTGGAAGACGTGCAAAAAGAGAAACAGAGAGAAATGTAATGCATTGAAATAATTTTGTGCATTCCTGACTGTGTCAGTTAATCACGCTTTTGAACAGGTATGTAAACAATGGAGAGAGAGGACACTCCATTGGACACACTGTTTTTCTGTGAACACATTCTATCATGTCTAAATACCACAAATGTCAAACTGCTCATGCTAGAACTTCAACACACAGCACATACATTTAATTCCAAAATAAAATGTCAATTTGTATAAAAGGAACATTCCAGGATTTTCTCAACAAAGACATAGAGTTTATGAATTTACATCAGCCCCATAAAAACTATTTTTTGAGGGAAAATATTTCATTTAAGTCGACAAAAGAACACTGCTCTGATGCAGAGCTGTGAAACAACAACCGTAAAGTAAAAAGAATGCCATCAACACGAGGACAGTCATTTTGTAGCCCTTGGCAGAATTATGCCAAGATACTGGCACAGACCCCTTTTTAGTTTACAGCTGTAATGTGCATACCTCACCACTTCAGACATTCTGGAGTTTCAATAAACTACACAGAATTCCATTGATTAAATTAAGTTTAATTTTAATAAGTTTAAATAACTAAGTAATTATTACCTTTGTTCCTATTATCATTATTTATTAACATAACACATATAAACTGATTTAAAAACAAAAGATTTTAAGGCTAATGTTTAAAATTGTAAATATCTAATAGTTTGCTATTTAATTTTTTGAATCGTGTATGTGTGTCTTCAGTTTGTTTCAAACTGAAATTAAGGGGACAAAATTAAGCAACTACTGAAGTCTCAGAACAAAGAAAAAAAAAGACCATTCAATAGTGATTTTTTTTTACAGCATTATTATTAGGATCCATCTTCTCACACACATCACAGCCAGTCTGTGAAATCGAATCGCCCCCTACACAAATCACAACCAACTGTGATCGTGCAGCACACACAAACTCACATGCACACGCTCACACACACAGCCATCTGTTCTGAATCAGCCAAAACGACAGCTGTTTAAGAGAACAATGCCTTCGTTCAGGAAGCAGGAGAAGACGAGCTTCACATCAAGGCCAAATAGCAATGTAAAAACCTGGTTCCTTCAAATTCTATTCACAAGGATTACAACACACGTGCACACACGCACACGCACACACACACACACAAGGTGGAGGTTTAGCATGAAAATTTTAGCTGCTGCTAAATCTGTACATGTAAAATGTAAGGTCAACCTTGAACATAATTACACAAAATGATTAGCTGGTAATTAAAGTTAAAAAGGAGGGTGAGGGTGCCAATGGGCAAAAAAAAAAAAAAAATGTGAGAGGGAAAGAGAGAGAGAAACATTTGCTCATCACTTCAAGTACAAGCAAACCTGTCTCACTGTAACCTTGACCTGAACTTGACTGTATGTAGAGCACAGAGTGAGTATTGCCAGTGAGTAGGCGTACGCCCTACAGCAAATCTGAGGGAGATGCATGTACATGTTTCTGTGTACGTGTGTGTTTTGTTCAAAATTCATTTTCCGACACCAAACACAGAATTAGCACTGCTTGACAACACAACAATTGGTCATAAGCCCCAAGGTAACCTGAGAGGGGTGGACGAGAAGAAAGCAGGGGCTAACGAGAGAGCCAACAATCTGCTACACGCACACACTTACACGCACCAAGTGTTGGTGCATGTCCTGGCTGTATTCCAGGTTCCCAAGCCCCCAGTGTACCTAGAGTCTGTGTGTTCTGGCTGGGAACAATATTGAGATTTCATCCCTGGACCTTCTGAAGCCAATGCTCCTGTCCAGGCCTACCCACACCACACAGGTGCTGTTTTAATTAGAAAACAGGATGCTTGGATCCAAGAGTGGTAGGGTGGGGGCAAAATGAGAATGACCTCCCAATGATTTGGCATCAGATTGGAAGAAGAGCTTGATCTAATTTACACTCGGACATCCAGGGAGACGACCAGCAGAGAATGCTGTTTTCTAAGGCAGTGGAGAGCGTAACCTTGCAAACTTAGAGGGCCGTCTGGGTCTGGACTATTAGAGCACATACTGTCTTCAAACATATCAGAGTAAAATAAAAGCCTTAATACATATCGCAGCGATAAATCTAATACGCAAGCCCTTTCATCAAGGGAATACAATGAATTTTAACTAAGTTATGCAAATACGACTCAAACGTTTGTGATTATATTGTTCGAATGATTGCAAGACAGCTTTTTAATTAAAATAAAGCAGCTACTGTCAACCATCTGTCAAATTTACTGAATATTTACAACATTTAAAAGTGATAACAAATGAAATGTACAAAACCTTTTTTATTTATTTATTTTTTAAACAAAAATGTCTATTATCAGCATTAAAAATACTTGTGTTGCTTAATATTTTTTGTAAATATTGTGACACTTTTAAGGAGTTAGCCTAAAAAAATCATATAAGAACAGAAAAAAATGTCTTCTCGTCTTTTTTTGTTTCCCCTCCTATACATGGACAATGTAGAACTCTATACAGTAAGAGTGAACCAAGTTAACACCCCCCAAGCTGCTGCCATTTGTTCTTGTTTGCAATCGGCCTCACTTATACAGACAGCCGCTGAAGTCGGCAGCCCGGTCCAATACTTCTGAGTGTGCGGATGAGCTGAAGAGAGCGAAAGAGTAAGTAGTTGGTAATTAAAGCTGCTATATATAGCCCCTAAAGCCCACATTTATAATGGGAGGTATCTCTCTCTAATATGCCACTATCTGCAATGTGATATCATTAGGAGGAAAATGGTTTGTAGCCTTAAGCAGACAGGCTGTCTGTGTGCGGCTGGAGAATATGAGATAGCACCAATCCACTTCTCTTCTCCTCTTTCCTCTCGTCCTATGCCCTCACTACTTTCCTCACCTCCCCTCCATCTCTCCTCGGCTATCATGACCCGCGTTAATGAAGTTAATTGAATTTGAGATCAATAATGCTTAATTATTGCAATTTGACATGCACAGACAAATTGGTGGGGAGGCCAGACGTGTATCTACGCATGTGTACATTAGATGTGTCTGTGTGTGTGTGTGTGTGTCCAGCACCGGGGTGGGCGAGAGGGCATGGCTGGACAGCAGAGGCAGAAAGAGAAGGATGGACGAAGCAGACAGGCGTGCCATCGATTCCAGAGAGACGCCCCATCGACCAGGCCTACTGACTGATGGAGGCCCTGCTCCAAGGCTAGCTGGAGAGAAACAGAGAGCTCACTGAAACCACTTTCGCCAGCCTGGCCTGCCCTGCCTGCAAACGGCACATTGAGATGGATTGGATGGACAGAGGAGCGTAACACAGAGAGAAAACAAGAAAGAAAATGACCGACGCAGATAAGAGGCCTCTACCTATGGAATCATTTGTGTTTTGTTTATAGACTACGTTACTAAGTGAGGGTTACCATGGCTATAACTCTTAACAAGTTTTGTTGCCCTGCATTGTCTCTGCTACCAGATGAAGACCAGAGGTATTTTATTTATGAAAACATTAAAGGAATATTCTGGGTTAACTTAAATGTTTATGGACTGCATCTGTGGCAAACTTGATAGCTGCGTATTTTAAGTGTTTATTTGGGATGCTGCACACTTATACTGCCACTGCACAACCATAACATGTTGTGTTCATTGTAATTATTTTTACAGCATAAATAACATTCTTAAAATGTTCCTAAATTCCTAAAATATTAATTGAATGTGAACTGCCATTTGCAACCACTTTTACATAAATATCCCCTGAAAAAATTCTATTTTAGTTGACTCAATTGTACTTATTAGTAACTGAATTGAATTGTGAAACACGAGTTACATATTTTAATGGAGTCAGAGTGAATGAGAGTGTGATAAATGTGAAAGATGTCATTTTTAAGAGTCGATATAACACACACACACACATATATATATGTAATAACATGTACCATGAATTATTCCCATTAAGAAATTAAATTCACTTTAAGAAAGAATAACACCTATTGTGCGATTAAAAACCTTGAGGAAAAAAAAAACTGTTAAAAAGAATCAGGTATTTAATTTTTTTTTTTAAATGCTCTCATCTTTTGTTATAATAATGTGAAAATGTGAGCTGGTGGAAGAGTGTGAGAGAGAGAGAGCGAGAGAAAGAGCAAGCTGGTGTGGATTAAAGAAAAGAAACAGGGCTGGAGGTGCATCGGCGCTGGCAGAACTGAGAGAGAGAGCTGGTAAACACAGACGCTAGCACGGCTAATCGCCCGCTCATGCCACTCAGCGGGAGAGCCCCTGACAGTGTGTGTATGTGTGTGTATGTTTACACACCCCCGCTCTCCCCCCCTGCATGTGCACAGCAACCGGTAACCACGCTGGAGAACAGAACTTCCCCCTGCTGCCATAGCACCTCCACTGGAGTTAACACTCCTACACGGCATCAAGATTCGACAGCCTCGAACACACACGTGAGCGCTCAGTCATACAAATGATCCTGTGTGCAACACAATAACGTACAAACAAAAAGTTGATTTATATTCAAAAGCAGGCTCGGTGCTGATGTAGGCATTTAGAAAGCCCTTGCTAAGAAAATGTAGAGGGGGTCTTTAACCTCTGATGAGAGCGTTTTAGCAAAGATTATTACAGTAACTGCTCAACTGAAATAGCGTTTGTTCATCGACTTCAGTGATGTATCGCTCAGTGACCAAATACAGTTCTGTTGACAAAATCGTTCTGGAGCCGCATCCTCACGAGACGCCTCCAATAAAAACCTTACATGTGCTTTTTGGATCTACTTCTTCAGATGTTTGAACTGAGAGATTAAAACAGCACAGCATGGACATTCTCAGGAGTAAAAACATGCTCCACCTCTTCCAAAATGCTATTAGTCACTAAAGAACGTCAGCGTCTGCCCTGAATGTCCCCAACGATTCTGGCCAACACTGAAGGTCTTACTGAAGGCACTGTTGCTCCTAAGAAAGATCACATCACCAGGCCATCTGTCCTATCAGACGAGCATTTCCACATACACCAAAAGACAAATAATATTCTGCAAGTTATAGTTTTTAATTTAAATACATAAATAATAAAAATGCACTGGTCACCCTTCATTTTGGATATTGGCACCAATTATTAAATACTCTAAGCAAATTGTGCTTAGAAATACTATTATTAAATATTTTAGTATTTCTAAGCACAATTTGCTGCAACAAATTGCAGTGAGTACCATGCTCTATTAAAACAAAAAGTATAATGGCTTTATGAAGGTAATACTTAGATAAAATCTTAATGCTAATATTTTAATACTTTAGCTATTTCATATAGCACTGTAGAGCTAAAAGTGTGTGGAAATTAATTTTAAGAATTTTAATAAAAAAATCTTTAATTCCTTCAATTCTTTCATTGATATAAGGTAGTCATTTTAATTTAGTCATGCTGAATAAAATTTTAATTTATAAGATATGTTAATTTTACCTGTTAATGTAACATTTTTAGGTTACAAAACATTTTATGCTGTGTACTACAATTGAATTGGTAGCTAAAAAAATAAACAAAATCATTAAAATATTAAAAGCAAAGGAAATGGAATGCAATACCAGTTTGGAGTCTTTTTTTTTTTCTCCGGAGTTTTAAAATATTTTTGAAAGAAGTCTGCGACATTCACCAACACTGCATATAATATTTAAAAACTATCATGTTGTGAAATATTTTTACAATTTAAAATAACCTTTTTATGTTATCTGTTTTATTAAATATACTTAAAGTGTTATTTATTCCTGTGTTAGCAAAGATTACTTTTCAGCAGCTATTACAAGAAACTAAGCCAAGTTTGTGTAACTCCAAGTTGACTCCATCACGTCTATGACCTGTTTTTCAGGATGTCAAACTCCAAATCAGCAGTGACTGTTGTCTGAACGATGAGTGAATGTTCTTTAGGACAGACCGAAATCTGTGACTGCAGCAGGTGTTTCTAGATGTACAAATCTAGATTTGTACATATCCAATGTGTACAAATACAAATATTCCTTACTGATTTTTTTTTCTTCTTTTTTTACTTTTGACTTTTGAATAGTCAAATATATTCTAAAAAAGGCCCAGATATGACCTCTAGCTAGTTAATAATCAGTCTAGTGTGTGTGTGGCTCTGTTGTCTGAAGCAGCTCTCAAACAGACACCACAAACAATTATAAAGCAGGAGGAAGACGATCTCCAGCAAATGATCCACCCGCCTGCCTTTGTTATTCAGATGCGCTCCACTTGGAGAAGTCACATTCCTAAAGCACGGGGCAACCGGAGGTCAGACACATCTACACAAACACTGGGAACTCCCAAGAGGCCGAAAGAGAGCGGGAGAGAGGGAGGGGCGATTGTCTTTGAATGAGTTTACATGTGTGTCTTACTGAGAATCTCTCAGTTTTGCTCAGTGACTTGTGCTGTTCCTCTTCCTCTTAGTAATCCCTCCCATAACGTGTCTTTCCCTCCCTCTCTCTCTTCCCTCTGTCCCACTCAGAATCACAGGAGTGTGTCAGTCTCCCATTAGAGAGGGTTGCTGGGTAATGGGAGAGAACAGATCTGCCTTGCTGTGATCCCCAGGGCCTCACTCGGCTCGGCTACCACACACACATACACACACAAAACACATATTAACACCACAATATAAACATGCTTATGTCTGTGCACAAAGATGAAAAATATGTATAGAAAGAAGATGAATAAAAAAAAAATGCATTTTCAAAAAGCTATGACTTCCCTGTGACTAATTGGCTATTCAGTCTAAAAGGGATAGTTCAACCAAAAATAAAAAAATCTCTAATAATTTACTTTCTTTCTTCTGTGGAAGACTTTTCTTTTCTTTTTTTTTATACAAGGAACGTCAATGGTAACTGAAAAGGTTTGGTTTCCAAAATTCTTCAAAATAACCGCTAGTAAAAAAAAAATATATATATATATATATATATATATATATATTTGAAATATGTTTATTCTGTGCTAAATACATTTACATTTATAAAAAGAATTCCCAGTAATTTAACTTTTGGTAAATAAACTGGTATATATAAAGTCTACTTTTTATAGGTACTGCACTTTAACTGTGCGGAAGTAGTTATGATGTCCACTAAAAATGTACTGAAGTATATTCTAAAGTGCTAAAATGGAACTATTGCAAGTATACTTCGGGTACAATTTAAAAATCTTACATTTAAAGAAAATATTATTCAAAGATCATACAATCCTCATCAACAGTGACATAAGCTAGTAAGCTTATTATTAAGAAATGTGCATTTTGCACAAGTGATACTCCAAATAAAGTTTACAAATTTAAAGAAATTATCTTTCTAGAGTCTTCATGTTTAACAAAAGAAAGTCTCAGGCATGGAACAACATGAGAGTGAGATTTTTGATTGAACTATCTCTAAAGGAGCATGTTTTCAGAGGGCGTTTACGTAATACATATTCTTGCATTTTTAATAGTTTGACTACAATTTCTAATTTGATATGTCATGACGGGACGCTCAGCGCAAAACATGACACAACGGCCAAGGACCATTCCATTTGAATGTGTAACTGCAGCAATGCTGCATTATTGTGTCCGCTAAAACATGCTCCTAGCACGCTAATTAAAGAACCGCACTTAAAACATCTAAATAATAATACATTAAAAAAAAAAAAAAAACATGGACAAGTCATCCAACAAGCGCCGATTGTGACCCATCCCTCCCACAAACGCACAAAGACAGAAAATAGACAAGATCTCTGATTTGAAACGAAAAAAGTGGCTGTGTCTCTCCCACGTACACAAGCCCTGAACTTGGCAGATACGTTAGGCAGCAAAATAATAGGCATTTTCCAACCCATAATGCAGAGTGTTAGCCGGTGGCAGTCCACTGATTTAGGTACTACGTCGAGACGTCAATCTGAAGGCCTTGGAAGAGAGAGAGAGAGAGAGAGAGAGAGAGAGGAAGAAGGAGGGGGGGTGTAGATACACAGAGAGTGGGCCTGCAAAGCAAAGACGAGCCAGATAGAGAGAGCGAGATGCTCCTAATGGGAGACATGCAGTCATCTAGTCGCTGGCTCTCTCCATTCAGCGTGTCACTGGGTATCCATTACCTGCCACTCTCCTCTGATCTCTTTGGACAGCTCTGATCAAAAGATGTCATTTGACCTACTCGCCCGCTCGTGCCGGCCCGCCGGGGTACGTGGTCCGCGTGCGCGGGCCGGGGAGGGGGGGCTGCCTCGCCCGTAAATAAAACGACATCATCGCTTCAGCGTCCCGTCATGTTTTCGGGCCGATTATGATAATAGTGGCTCTGTCAGCACGTAAACGGACAAGGCAGCCGCGGCACTAATGCGCAGGATATAGCCTCTCTGCCTCCGCCGCCTTAGTTCCTGCTCGGCTCTTTATTGGGTCGACTTTTCCCTCTCTCTCTCATTGGATGGCACCTGAGAAGCAAGCCCCGCTTGTTGAGGATGTCAGGGTTAATCTGTTAGCATCGAGCCGGGCAGCGGAGGCAAACAGAAAGAGATTTGCCTTATTCTGATTTGGAGGCAGACAGGGCAGAGGGTGTAGATGAGCTGGGAGGGGACTGATTGGCTATGATATTGTTCGAGAGTCCGCCGACGGGCTGCGGGGCAGACGTGAAAACAGACACATAACCTAAACAAAACCAGACGTAGAAACAGCACGCCGGTGCACAGACACATCATAGAAGATGAAGAAAATTACACACAATGCCGCACGAGGAGAGACACACACACACACACACACACATGCCTAGCCTCGGTGGAGGCAGCACAGCAAAAGGCAGGCAAACGTGCAGGGTTTTAGAGCAGAGAAAAACGGCACACAATAAAGCGAGAAAACAACACTGCTCCGAGGCAATTTAGACTGCAAAACACAAACCATTAAGTTTGTGCATTATCTTTTAATTTAATCTGGAATGATTTATAATCCATCACGCAAGGCTTCAACCATATCCAATTATTCTCTGTGCCTTGATTGACAACAAAGGTGATTTATTAAGCTAATAAAAAGTGATGTGCACCCAGCCCCCCTCCTTCCCCCCTCGACACCCACCCCACCCCCTGTGAAAATAGCCAGTGAGAAAGACACTCTGCTTAGAGCCGTGTAGCTGTTAACCACCGCCCTTGGCCGCGGGGCTGGGGTCAGGTTTAGCGTTCTGGAGATATAGTTAAAAAACAAATCTGAGATCAGAAGCGCAAAAACGGAACAGCGTTTTCTGAATTACTTCATTTTATCTCTGTGCAAAGAAATATGCTAGTGTTGTACCGCTCTCCAACTACCAAAACATGACAGGAAATTAGCAGTTGCCTGATTCTTGTGAAGTTAACACACTATTTGTTTATCCCCGTTGACCAGAAAATTACAGAAATGCATATTCAGAGGGAGAGAAAGATGCTCTCTGGGTTTTGGCAGAGAAAAATGACATTATGTCTTGGATTCGTTCATTTTGAGTATGCATGTGTCATCTTGTCGCAGCTGCTATGGGCTAATGTTCTGCTCTGGATATTATTTGTGATTATTAATGAAAAGCAGAGGACAGGAATGATGCTTTTCTTCAGGAGCCTCGTAAATAATATTAAAACTGTGCCAACAACAGGCCCGGCCACATAATGAGCCTTTAACCCTACTCCTCGCGTTCATTTTAGGCCTGTAGCTCTGTTTGTGGAAGTAGAGCGAAGAACCCATACAACACGTTCCACCACTTTTTTTACTGAAAATAAAATATGTGGCTTTAGGGTACGGGATAGTTCATGTGCAGATTCTTTCGACTGTACTGTATATTGTCACGTGAAATGTTGATTGCACATGTGTGTGTGTGTGTGTGTGGGTGCACGTGTTCTGAATGGCTCATAAACCACAGGAGGACACATTAATGTCCACAATGTTCAGCCTGCCCTGGTAAACACACAACCCCCTCAACTAATGATGCAATAAGAAAACAAGCCATCACAGCCCCTCCACAGAGAGACGCACACATACACACACCCGCTGTAGCCGACAACAGATTTAAGATCTTAATATCACATACTTAATAAGGGTGGGGAAATATGTTGGTGGTCTACCAGAGAAGTATTTACTTTTTTTTTTTTTTTTTCTCTCCACGAAATTCTCAGAAATCTCAGGGAATAGCCAGAGAACAATAACAGAAACACAGAGATAAGATACTGGAAGGTAAAGAGTCACTGAATAGACAACTTATAATGTTGTAAATAATACATTTTCCTCAGCATGTGTGTGAAAGTGAGGCTTGAAACTGGCTTCTTTTTGTCCAGATAAGCAGACACGGCTCTGGCAGTACATTCTCTCAGCTCATAAAACTGGGGCCCAGGGCAGAGGACCCTGTTCGCTCTCTTTACAGGCTTCCACTGTTAACGAGAGAACGGCTCTCGTTATAGCTGTCCCAGCACTGCCGCGGACCTTTGCTTTGAGACGTTTAAAAATGTCGCCCAGCTACGCCGGGTCACTGTGATGCTACAGAGCCATTATTTTACTATCTTTATCTCCTGCCCTCCTCTCTCTTATATTTGTGGCAATCCTATTTATGTACAGATCTACAGAAAATCTATATTATACACGTATAGATGAAAGTGCAGGGTGGAGGAAACTCGCTTGTGTGCTACGTGCCGAAATGAAACACAATAGGATGTAAACAGGATGTGCAATTAAGACACTACCAATTCAGATGGTTGGGCTGCTGCAAAACACACACACACACACACACACAGATAAACATGCACAACGAAATACAGAATGTTATTTTATTTAGTGTACCTAAATCTTTTAATAAAGTCATTGTCATAAAATAAGTCAAATCGTAAATAATTATGGCATTCCATGGGGGGGTATTGTATAGCTATATTTAATAATAAAATATCTCTTTGAAAAGCATTATAAAAAGCATTTGTTTAACTATATGGTAAAATATAATAACCGTCATTGTTGTTGTTGTTATTACTTTAAAATGGTTTAAAAGGGCAACATATTCTGGGTTATATTTAAGTGACGAGAAACCAAGGTTGCTGCATATCAATCAATTTTCAGAACTCTTCAACAAGGTTTGTTTCCCTCGGTGTCATATTGCATCCTGCATATTTTCTGCTTAATTTGATATTTCAAAACCTGAGCTCTTATTTGGAATAAAACTTTGATTATTCTGTTTGTCTTTCTATGATTTATTGCACGACTGAAATTAAAATGCAACTCTAGAACTTTTAAAATGGCATTCGTTCTAAAAGGGCATTCGTTTACTTTGATATTGCATTACAGAGAAGTTATTCCTAAAATCACAGTGAATGATGGATAGCTAGTGCTCCATAGCCATCAACACCTCTTAGTGGGGGCCGCGCTCTGATTGGTTGAGTGCCGCAGGGCCCTCTCCTCCCCTCCCCATTGAGTCCTGAGGGCCGCAGGGCCACTGATCTGGGGTGGGAACTGATAGAGTATCCATTTCAAAGGCCTGGCCTGTTCCACGGCTCCAAAAAGGGGGGAATGAAATATAGCAGGAAGAGGGACGCCACATTTAATTATCTCATTATCACACAACAACAAACGTACATAAATGAAACAGGCCAAAGAGTGATTCCTGAAACTCAGAGCATTAAAACAACCCCCTTTGTATCTGTGTGTGTGTGTGTGTGTTTGAGAAAGTGTGTCAAAGCTCAAAGAACTAAAGGCTTGTATTTAGATGTTTAGATGTACAAGCTCTTTTAAACTGCCATTTAAACACACACACACACACACACACACACACACACACCCTCAGGGCTTATGCTTGGGAAGATCATTAACCTCTCCATACCCAATTAAAGTGAGAGTCTGTGCGAGTGAGTGTGTGTAAGAGTAAATGTTTGCTTCCATATGTGTGTGTGAAATATTGCATCTTTTCCACTGTGTGTTCTTGATGTGAATGTTTTGTAAATTAATCACACTGTGTATAAAAATGCACACACACACACACACACACACACACACACAAAAGCTAATCAGTGTGTCTGTTGTGAATGCAGTAAGGATGAGGAAGAGTTACCACCTAGCATTGTGTTTGCAGGATGGAACTCCACAGGGGAGCTCGGAGAACCGCGCCATGGCCATGAACCTCACAATAACACCACAATACAATCAATACCACACACAAAAACACACACACACTCTGCACACAACTCACGGCTACTAACAAAAAACATGGTTCTTGCAATAACTTGCAGCACAGACGCTGCTGCACACTACAAAAGTACCACAGTGTCACCATATAAAAAAACAATCATAAATTCTGCGAATGCTGCACATGTATGGTCGTGGTATTCTCAATAATCTGAAGCACAAACGATACACACCGCTTGCCTCGCTTACTGAGAGAATGAGAAACTCTAAATGTCACAGATGTTCTGTAACACCTGCTTTAGAAGCCAAACTTAATCAAAAAAAAAAAAAAAACAACGAGAATTGAGACTGCTTAGCTCAAGGCCAGTTTTAACAATTAAGAGTTTTTTAAAGTCATTTTTATTCATTTTAATTTAGCTGCTTTATTACATATACGACTGCAGAGAGAGGACAGGAAGAGAAGGACCAGGATATGACATGCCAGAATCGAACCGTAGTCGTTTGTATGTGAACTTCACAGCTTGCCATGTCAGAACATGTGAGCTAACTGTTTATTCTCTGATTTTTGGATTAATTGGATTAATTTTTATTTTATATTTTTTCATAGTAAAACCATTGGTCAAGATCTCATAATATATCATTATCATGATAACTTTCAAAACACATCACCACCCTTCACTCCAGTGGAATAAAATAAACCTGTGAAACAAAGACAGGCAGCATGAACACTCCCTTCTTCCTGAACAAATCTTTGTGTGAGTATGTGTGTGTATCAGGGAAGATAAAAAAAAAAAAAAAGACTCTAAAGTTTGCCAATTTTTACTTGATACCATCTTCTCCCCAGTCTCATGTTTTTTTTTCCACTACCACTTCTACACTCTCTCTTTTCTTGCAGCACCTCCAAACAATAAATAAAGCATGTGTGTGTATGTGTGTGTGAGCGCGGGCTCTGTTGATAATCCTCCAGAGCTGAAGCTTATCTGCATTGTAGAGAGGTGCGAGGCAGACAGTCCCTATCGCAGGTATTAATGTAGCGCAGTTCCCTGTGTCACGATGGAGAGATAAGCAAACACACAGCCACAGCAGTCCCCAACACTCCAAACACACACACACACACACACAAACACAAAACATAGCCAGAGGTATAACAGATTGTTTTCCCCCCTCAGCCTACAATAAAAACAATACTAGCTGAGGAATAGTGAAAAACTGAGAACAGCTTTAATACTGAAACCAAACGTGTTTTCTATGAAACATAACAATTTTAGTGCACGCATAGCCTAATTTATATATATATATATATATATATATATATATGTGTGTGTGTGTGTTTTTTTTACATACAACAGTAAAGCAGTGTATGTGCTATTGTGGTGAAAGAGTGATTTGTAATGGTTGTGGGACAGCTGTACGTCCATATATCTGACCCAACTGCTACACTCATGTGCAGCATGCATGCAATTCAATTACATAGCCAAAAATTAATTTGAGTCATTCAAAGCCTTCATTTTGCATCAACCGACATTCACACACACAGTGAAATACCTCCTGCTCAGACATGCATATGTGTACTTAACGCGCTACGGTAAAGATAAGCAGGCAAGATCGTCAGCGTCATAACATTTGTGGTTTTATACGCACAGCTGGGAGCACAGAGACGTACTCTGGCACACAAACTTTTCCCCCACTGAATTCCAGGGTTGGGTGACTGGATCGAGCCAAAGGAATTCATAAACAGTGGGGGCCTTATCAGCCGGGAGAGGGACATCCTCTCAAGCGCACAGCAGACGTGATGTGGACCGTGTCATCAAAACGCGCCACAGACAGCCGGCGGGAGAGAGGAGGAGTGAAATGCACTTGTTAGTTTCATCATTTTTTTCTTAAATGAAAATATAAGAAATAGGTTAAAGAACAGCAAGAATTAAAATTTCTTAAAATGCAAGAATAAATTCAATTAGAAATATATCAAAATAACTAGATAATATATGCATAAATGCATGCAACAAAGTAGTTTAATGCTCCTACTAATAATATATTAACCAATTTTCCAACTTTCTAAACATAATTTTAAAACGATTTAAAAAGAAGTATTACTTTTAGTATTAATTAAGTGTTTTCTTTCCATCTGTAGATAGCAGATGTGATGGCAAGGGACTTCAAGGCCATATCTAAATGTATTCAAATCAATAAGATTAAAAGAATAACAGCAGCCACTTTTTTTTTTTTTTTTTAGGAAAGATTATATTAACAATCCAGATGTACATGTCTTACCGCACTGGGGCCATTTTAACCATTCAGGTTGCAGAAGCTTTTTTTATTATTATTATTTATTTTATGGGCCCTTGTCAAATTAGGTCTCTGTATTGGATCAAACAAAATTTGCATCAGCAATCAGTCGCGAGAGTTAGTGTAATGTTTGACTTCAGTGCGTAACTAGCAGCTATACGGACTGACCCAGGACCAGGTCAATATATAACCTCACAGCGACTCAATAAATCACTTAAACCCATGTTTGACACAAGTGCAACTGCGAAGAGAGATTACACTGATAAGCCATTTAGCTACACATTTACTGAGAGCCAGTGACTGAATTTACGATTGATTATGTACCGACAGCAGAGCAGGGACGCTAGGAAAACATTTTAAACATTCTGAAGTGCCCTAACATAAACTAGCATTTCATCAAATTATGTTCTGCGGATAAAAAATAAAAGTAGGGCATATCCAACGAATGACACATCTCAAACCAGTAAAAAAAAAAACAAACATAAAAAACGCATTGTGCAACACTTGAGCTGAAAACAAAAGTCATGTATTATGTACTGTTCCAAATAAAACCCTGTTTTGTACAACATGCCTTAAATTCGTATTAATTTAAACTTTTCAGAACATATCCATCTCTATTAATGTTTTTGTGTCGCGTTCATGTAAATAATGTGAAACGGCTACTAAAAATGCCGTACATATAAAATACACCACGGTACAAAAAAATATCTAGCGGTTGACACATTTTCATAATACCGAAAGCAAGGCCCATCATATTAGTCTGCAGACTAATAGTTTCATGTCAAACATATCAAACGCTAATCAGATATAGCCTGAGCAACACCTTTTTTAGCAACCATCCCGTGAAAAAAAAAAAAAAAAAAAAAAAAAAAAAACACAACTCTAACACTCTCACAGACACTGAGTTAAGAGCCTTGACATTTCCATCTCTATAATTTTATCAGAAAGGTATGTTGAGGAGGTGTGAGAGTAGTCGTGTCTATCTGAGGCATATTTGTGGTACGGGCCGGAGCAGCAAAGCTATTTTTTCTCCATTTACACAAAGGGCAAACCATGTCAGTGGGATGTCTATGAGTGTGTTTTACAGTGTTTTGACTGGACTTTCAGTCTGCACCTGTGTGAGAAAATAAGAGCGACTCTTTTATCTGATAATGACTAACCAAACACTACTTACAACATACAGCACGGACGCTCCCTCGTGTTTTATCTAGCATGTGGGAAAGTGTCAGATTAATGTTTTAAAACCCTTATTACCTTTCTGAGCCAAAACACTGCACAACGATTGCTGTGTGAATTCTAAAATTTACAATAAACTTTGATATGAATGTAACATTTGGGAGAACACTTTGGTTTAGTAGGTGAGCGCATTGTTCTGGGTCTTATCTATGTACGTGGAGTGAAATGATGGAGAAAGCAAGCGAGAGAGAGACAGACAGAGACAAAAAGACAGGCCCATGGGAGAGCTGCTGCTAGAGGCAACATGACCTCACATTACCTCAGAGACATGTAGGTGCAGGAGACACTGCTGTCTAACCAAGTGAACAGAGACACAGACACAAACACTCCACACACACCTTGTTACTGCAAATTATTACATGGCCCTCCAGAATACTTGATTCAGATCGGTCAATGCAGGCATTCTGTGGTCAGATATTTTTGGATAACGACAGCTAAACTGTATAATTGACTGCCTGACTCTACATTATAGCCAGCTTACACCACACAAACAGACATTTATACACAATATTGTGCCAGCAATAAAATCAAATGAATGATGTGAAAATCAGATGAAAAGGTTTGTGACATCAAAGAGTGATAAATAAAGAGAGAAATGGTGAAAAAATACTACTTTTTATTTTTAAGAAATATAAGTAACTTTACATTTAATGTTTAATTGAAAAAATATCATGGTCTAACCTCCAAGTAAAAAAGATACACCTTAATTACATGCGTGTATTCACATCATAGTCATTAATACAAATGGTAACACTTTAGTATAGGGACCAATTCTCACTTTTAATATAATATATCTTATAGATAGATAGATAGTGACTGACCCTGCATAGGTGTCAATAAAGCTGTCCTGAGGTATCCAATGCACGGTCACTCATTATTCTGAACTGCAGGGCTGTCTGTCTCTCGCTGTATCTGAATAACATTAGCTGCCTATAAGTGTGTGTGCACGCGCATTTCAACAGAGACATCTTAAGCTAGAGTTAAAGGCGGCACACCGTGTAGGCCTGAGGCTTTGTGGGAAAGTCGCAGCGCGTACACACACACAGACACACACTCAGAGGCACACAGGAGAGCGAGCGACATGGATTTGAAGAGGAACACTTTTAAGTACGCGTTTGTAGCATTTGCTCGTATCAGAGCGAGGTACTCAACCCTTTCATGTGGTTCCTCTCTCTCTCTCTCTCTCTCCCCTCACTCACTCTCATCTCCTCCACCAGCCCTTTTATTATTTCTCTCCCCTCTCTCTTTCTCCTCCGATCTCTTTTTAATTAATTACAACCTGGTCTAGTGACGGAGAGAGTAAGCTTTATCTTCCTCTGCTCCACTCTCTTACTGTGTCGAGCAAGTGAGACTGAGTTAAAGAGAGAGAGAGAGAGAGAGGACATGCCACACGCCAGTGCTTTCCTCCTGCTCCACTCTCTTCCTCTCTTTCCCTCGTTTTTCCCCTCTTCACTCTCTTCTCAGGCAACCCTGAGCAAGTGCTAGCAAGGGTCATATCTTTTTAATTATCTTTCTTGCCTTTGATTAATTATTCCGTCTGACAATAGCGTGTTTCTAATGCTTTTCACCTGCCCGTCTTGATTGACAGTGCCTCTGTCTGAGTCAAAGCAAACAGCTGCTGCCATGATTGCCTAGCAACCAGGAGGTGATGGATGAGACCCAGAGATGGATGGCCACAATAAATCATGTCTCCTGCTATAAAACTGGAAAAAAGAGAGAGAGGGAGAGTGAGGGAGGGAGAGAGGGGTACTAGGAAGGGGAAGAAATAGAGCATACAAAAACAAAACAACCTATTCTCTCCATCCTGTTCTTGCTTTCCCTCACGCCCCTATGTTTTTTGCTTGCGCTCTCTCTATCTCTCTTTCTCTTGCTGGAATGGGTTTGAAGCTCTCTTAACAGTTTGACCCAAGCTTTCAACCTCTCTCGGAAGGGTGCAGCTCAAAAGTGGGGTTTGCAGGGGCAGATAAAGCCCATAGGGCTTTTTAGATGCAGTCCGCTGAAACCCAAACGCTGGAGGAGTTCGTCATAGGGTGGGGCCTGTCATGAGTTGGGACACGTTCTAGGTGCTGGAAAATTCAAGAACAATGTATCCAAGTACACCCACCACGTCCAGCAATGAGCCTGCGAAGCAAAATAATTCATCAAACCCATTTCAATGTGGCCAAGAAAGCGACGCATCTCACGTCAATGGTCGCGCAGTCCCCTACCGCAACAATGGACAAATATATCAAGCATTGTTGAGCACTCAACTGCCACCGCCAGAGACGACAGGAATCTGACCAGCCCGTGAACTGCAGGCACACAGCGAGAGCATGCCGTTAACCAAATTATCAGATGCTTATAGATACTGTGAAAATATGATTCGGACAGATCTCATCTTACGGTCACAAAAGGGACGGAGCAAAACATGACAGAAATGTTTTCATTAACGCGGGAGGATCACGTGCGATTCGATCACTCAGATATGTGTTTCTTTTTCTGCTTTCGTTAAAGGTCGGCTTCATTTCCTGCTAATGAGGCCCAGCTGTTCCCGCTCTTTTTGCGTCCATGACGACAATGGTCACCTCGTTCCTGAGGGGCTGTCGACAAAACTTTACGACCTCGATGAAAAACGTGTCAGCGCGGGGGGAAGAAAACAAAACGAAAAAAAAAAAAAAAAGTTACCCAGGTTACAGGGCCGCGGTGATGACAAACAAAAACACTTTGAGTTTTGTTTTCAAGCGCCGCCACCCTCGTTTTATTTTTGCCCTTTCAGGCGCAAAAAAACGGGTAGTGAGTGGGTGAATGAGTGAGCAAAGGAGTGCGGCTCCTCTGGTATCTGGTAACGAACAGTGCAAGAGCTCGGCCCATCCATCAGAGGAAGCCCACGTCCTGCTCCGAGCTCTCTCTTGTTCCCTCTCTCTCTCTCTGAGCCCTGCT
Source organism: Enteromius radiatus (assembly GCA_032357445.1). NCBI lineage: Eukaryota > Metazoa > Chordata > Actinopteri > Cypriniformes > Cyprinidae > Enteromius > Enteromius radiatus. The sequence continues at coordinate 19,583,770 of JAUCMS010000127.1, forward strand.
CAGGTTACAGCTTTACACGGCCAGTCTAAATAATATTCAAAATGATGAATGACATGGCCAGCCTCGTATCCATCATCAATTTCTTTTTTTAAGGAGCATCCATCTTCAGTAATGCTCCTTTGAATCATGGGAAAGCGAAAGAGCTCCGATTCACTCGTGTAGGCCCCTGGAGAGGCAGAAGGAGGGACAGGAGGAGGGAAGAGGGAGGGTAGGGGATGGCGGATTTGGGCTCTGACTGATACCTGACAGCCAGACGTGCGCACGGACACAGTTTTCATGCATGTAGGCTAACTTAGAAAACCTATGGCTTCCTGTGACCTCATAAATAAACACAAACTTTTAGAAGTACGACAATTAATAAAAAGAAAAGTAAATGCACAAACATGAAAACAGAGGGATTCTGGGGAAAGATTTGAGTGGCATTGTTAACGGACCTACTGGAGCCGTGTCTCCCCCTCATCCGCCGTCCCCTCCCATGGCTGTGCAGACCCCTCGGTGGCGTGGAGGCAGTGGCAATTCTCCGAGGGGGGGACAAGCCCCTAACACTGGGCTCCTTGGCAAGGGCCTGTTTGATAAATGACACATGTCATTCTGTCAGGAGAGAAGGGTGGGTCCATGATGTATGACCGTGCTGAGGAGCTGGGGAAATCGACTGTTTGGCATGGAGCGCCTCGCTCACTCTTGCTCTCTCTCGCTCTCTTTCACTCTCTCTGGTCCTGCTATCCGGGTTCAGGACGGCATCAAAAAGGCTGAAGTGTTGTATCTGTGCATGTGGGAGTCAGAGCACAGGCCGCCTTTACTTTTTTTCTCGTCTGTTGCTCCATCTCAATTTCTTTCTTTCATACTGTCCTTTTTAAAAAAAAAGAAAAAAGAAAAAAAAAGAAGAGGAAACAGGCCAACGAAGAAAAGAAAGGGGGGGGAAAAAACTATGTATGAAAAAGAAACAGACAAGTCCTGAAAAAACCTGGCTCCGAGTAGTTGCAAGAGGGCAAGGGTATCAATCAAAGTCAAGTTCGGCAACAACACGACTACTATTTCAAATAAAAACTACATACGGCAGACAAACGACCTCGGCGCAGAAACGAAACCCGAAACGGCTCGCCGACCGACCGACCGAAACTCTCTACTCATCCCTTCTCGTGTCTCCTCAAAGGCAGGCTTCAACTCACCCCTCCTTTACTGTAAAAATCGTCTTCTCTTTTCCCTTCCTCTATCTCATGCTCTTTTCTTTTTTAACACACTGGCAGTGGGGGCCTGACATCTGCAGAGTGCATTTAAAGAAAAAAATGTGTCAAGGAAGCGTGATCCCCCCTCCACCCTCTCTCTCTCTCTCTCTCTTTCATTAGCTCACTGGCAGGGTGGCACTTCTCAAGCTCATTACAGCCAGAGGATTTATGGTGCCGAACCCAATGGCGGAGAAAAGGCATCTGTCAATAATTGCAGGGAGCAGCGCACACACATCTCGAGAAGCTTTGAAATCTCATTAGGTATGCAGTTATCAGGCATAAAGATCAAAAACATTACTCAACTCAGACAGAATCCTACCAAGAAACATTAATTAGCAACAGGCCCGCAGTATAAAATAAAACAGACTTCCTCTCTCTTGCTCTCTCTCTCTCTCTCTCAGCCTGCCTCCCTCGCTCTGCCCCTCACACCTGCCTGCCTCTGCCAAGAACCGGAGCGACTAACCCGAGCAGGCGATGCGTACGAACGCATTCAAACACAGGAACGCACAGGAAGGAAATGCCAGCACACAGGAAAATGCACATCATCGTACGAAAACACTCATATACGTCCGCCGAGGTCGTGCAGACGCGGACAAACACGCATGCACCAGGGACTCCGGCAGAGTTAACTACATCCCCAACCCCTGTGTGGCGCGTTCCCCTCGTCTTCCTCTGCCCTCATTAAATAAAACACAACGTGGAGGGAGGAGGGATAATTCCCAGCATCTGAGACTGATCAGGACATGAGAGAGCAGGAGTTTGTGAGCATTTGAGGGCCGCCCCCTCTCTCTTTCCTTAACTCGGGGTAGTGAGGAGAGAAGGAGGAAGAGGCCTGTCAGGCCGGAGAAGGATGTCAGAGCTCAGACTGGCCCTGATTACTAGGGCCCCTCTCTCGCTCTCATTCTCTGCTGCTCTGCCTTTCATCACCGGCACCGCCATCAAAAAGCAGCCTGCATGTCACACACACACGCACACACAGTGATAAAAAAGCGGTGCAAGACTGATGGCTGTCAGTTTACAGGCTCAGAGTGAAAGAGGAGGAGGGTGCCGAGACGAGTGGGGCAAGACCCCTGCCATTTCTGTGGAGAAATCGCGCACACACACACACAGAGACTCAAGTGACACTCTGAACCAAACCAACAACCAGCCCCCTGCCAAAATCTTTACAGTCTAGTCCCTGCCCCCAAACTAACTCTGTGTCATTTTCTCGGCCTCCCTCGGCACGTCCCCATCGCTCTACGGCATGACAGGGATTACTTCCACATGCCCATTTTTCACTGGACTACACTAGGACTTTCACAGTTGCGTGTAGATGCCAGAGAGGACCTGCCTCATGGATACAAACACACAAAGAACTACAGTATCGCTCTGAGTGGGACAGAGCAGGAAGGCGGGACAACTCGAGCAGACGGAAAGAGTGCAGGCCGGATGATTCATTAGTACTGTGATACTCAGTGCCACCTCTGTGCAAGGCTAAGCTAATATCCTTCACAGTACCGGGCAGGGTAAAAATAACCGTCTACCACAGCCAGACACACAGATCCCAGAAACCCTCTTCATTTCCTGTCTCCTCCCAGATTCCCCCTCACCGGAAGAGGTGTGGGCCACAGTAGCAGCAAATCATGCAGTGCTGCTGAGAATCTTGACCAATCGCCAGCGTGAAACAACAAGTAGACTGGGAGGTGTATTCTGGGTATCACAGCATAATCGGCAGGATTCAGTGTTTATTGTTGATCGGTAAAATAAACAAGAATCAGCTAGATGAGCATAAGGATCTGATCAACACTTGCTGCGGTACGTTCTCTTCGTGGGAACTGCTTTGTAAAACAAGCTCAACTATTACGGTGCATGTAGTTCCAATTCTCTCGACAACAGAGGAAATCGTCAACAAACTACAGAACACAACCATCTGAACTAACACTATTTAAACTTTTTATCAAATCAAAACACACAGAAACCTCCAAGGAGAACGTAAACATTTAGACATGTTTATTTTTCTTGTACTTTTTGACGTGTAAATGGCAGATAAGCTACTCAAAATGTTTAGTTTAAATGTCACTAACAACACTTAATTTATTTTCAATTTGTGTGACTTTCTCAACTGTGAGGAAAAAAAAGAAAAGAAGAACTAGTCAAAACTGGAACGATGCACTTTTATTCCTTAAAAGATAAACAGATTCATGTTTAAGCAGAATAAAAAAAAAGCCATAAGCCAGGCAGCAAATTTAACAAACACTGAAGTCATGATAGATGCTAATCTATTTACATTATAATGTCCAGTGAAGTCTGCACAGCGGGGTATTTCAAACCACATATCTTAATAGTGTTTCATAGTGTAGAACTTCACATTTCTGTGTGCAAATGACAGTATATAATACAATCCATTGCATCAAGAATGAAAAAAATGTATTTCTATGTTTTAGTATAGGGCTGAAATAGCACAATTCTAATAAATAAAATAATCATAATCGATCAAAAAAAAAAAAAATGGTTAGAAAAACAGGGATTTGCGTTTGTGCACTGAGAATTGCCATAAAGAAAATTACTTTAAATTAGTGAAAAACATTAAAAAATAAAAACTAATAATGCAACATTATGTATAACAACGTACTTACATTATATTTTATATTACATTCTTATAATTCAAGCATTTTCTATTTTGCAAAACAATATGAACTAACAGCAGGCGAGCGATTGCTGTCAGCATTAAACTTAAAATGTGCCTGCATTTAGGTCAATCACACTAAGCAAAGAAGAAAGGGAGGGAAATTTTGTTCATCAAAACAATATTTAAATGGGATTTTAACAAACAGTAACTTTTTCTGATTCACTAAAAATAAGGAATGTCCCTTACATTACTTAATAACAGGAAACTTTCCTGTTGCTTTCAAACTCTGAAATCATTTTATATTGTAATCTTTATAGTACAGACATTTTTGCAAACAGCCTGTAGCATGTAGATCCAGAATCTTTGATCAACCGATGATTCAAATAATAAACAACAAAAAAAAGATTAACAAATACATTGATTGTCAATGTAGTTTCAGCTAAAGTGTGTGTAAAAAGCGAGTCACACACAAACAATGGATTTGCCCTGCAATCATTAACCCTGCTGAAGCCACCATTCTTCGTCATGTCTTCACCAAACAATCTCTGGAAAAGAAGGGATAGATAGAAAAGAAGAGTGAAAGAGAAACAAAGAAGGAGAGAGAGAGAAAGAGAGATAGTAAGGGGGTAGAAAGGGGGAAAAATGAGGGAAGGATGCAGCCTTGTGAGCCAATTTAAGAAATAAGTGCTGATGCATCAGCTATTGACTGTGTGAACGCTCCTGATAACGCTCAAGGCGAAACTGTGAGGGAAATGACAGCATCAACCGCCTGCAATAAACTGCAGCCCGCGAGACCAAGGGAGCCCTAATTGACAGCTGTCAAGCTAATGGGAGCCATGACGGAAGATTCAGGAAAAAAATTCTGTTTATCAACCATCAACCCTGGTGTGGATCCACAGGGAGGAGAACTTGCCCTCCCTCCCTTCTCTCTCTCTCTCTATCGCTCTGTTTGGCTGTTAGGTTATTCAGCTTTTTCCCTTAACCCCCATCCTTCTTTCCTTCATTCTTTCTCTCTTTCTCTTCATTCCTGTGCTTTTTCCCCGCCTCTTCTGCTCTTAACCCTTCTCATTGTTGCTCACTTCTTGCGGTGAAAAAGGCGGAGGACAGCCATAACTAATCATAGTGTCAGTTGGCTGCCTGGGAGCGCAGGGTTTGGGCCAGAGCAATGTGAGGAGGACGAAGACTCAGGCCCCATAATCCACACACACACACACACACACACACACACTGCTGAAGAGACACCTACACAGGGCCAAATGCTGTCCTCTGTCCAGCCACTGTGTAAATAAACGCAAGGAAAAATCTGCGACTCAAACAACTCATAATTTCATTGTAACAATATATCCAACTGGCAAAGGAAAACGCCACTCCCTCTTACTAAAATGACCATCTAGTTATAACAAAATGTTACATCCATAATGCTGTCAGATAAGGAAAACTGATACAGAAATATTCAAATCCCTATAAAAGCGCTGCAGATGATATTTAATTAGATCTCCTTTTAGATTTGAAGATTTTACTCTCACGATTATTACATGCATAACATTTAGATTAAAATTCTATCCGTCTAGATGTGCATTAGTATGCACAATTTTGATGAATAATTTTGTGAATTAAATAATTGTATATATTAAACAAAAAAAATCCATTCATTTGAGAAGCGAAATGTAATTCTGGACAGTGGTGTACATGACATAATTTTCTTTTTTCTTAATAATGCATATGATTATCATGACTAGGTTTTAATAAGGATAATTAACATAATCAAGTCACCATGATGTTTCATTATAATTTAAGTAATTAAATTGCAGCAGGGGAAGAAAAAAAAATCTTGAACCAAAGTGGACGACTTTTAATTTGCAAAGAAGTCAAAGGACATTACACATACACAGATTTTTTTTTTCAAACTTCAACGCCGCCAACTATTATAATATTCTTTCTGAGATTTTGTCTATACTAATCATAACTAACCCTACGTGTTCCATATAAGCATACGTGTGGGTGAGGACTACATGCATGTGACCGTATTTACGAGCCCACCGGTGTTCCCCATATGATCTCACGTATCCAACGCTCCACACCCTCGCCGGAACAGGCTTTGAGTTTGATTAATCATTGCTCCCTGTCTGCAATCAATCAAACACACACAAAATCACAGAAATCAGCTCCTTTCCCCAACTGCAATCCATCTCAGCGCAGCCTCTGTTACATTCGTCACAACCCAAATATTTTTATAAATCATATTTAGCCGCTCTAAACACAATGCTGAGAGTTAGCATTTATTCTAATGCAGACGAGATAAACTAACTTTAAACAGGCTATGAACGGTATCATAATGACCGATATCAACATCATCTGTCTTCATACATCAAATCCACTTGGCTCAAACGCACGTATTGAGATTATGTTTCACCAAACTAAGAGCTGGGACCGACACGTCAACATGGAGACTGTAAGTTTCAACACTTAGGTATTGAGGGCACATGGATGTTTCCATCAATGGTGTGCTTTAGTAGCTAACTTTGAAATAAAAAAAAACGAGATGGACAAAGAGATGGCTGGGAGAAGAAAAAAAGTTTGATGTTCTCTTCGACTCCCCAAAACAATTGATATGTTTGGTCTGGCAAAAGCTTTGAAGCCTGTGAACAAAAACACGGTGTGTACGCTGCATTGCCTGCATCTGAATGGGTGTTTTTTTTTTTTTTTTTTTGGCGGGGGGTGAATCACCCTCGCTAGACAGAGAGTGCTGTGTCTGTCTGTTAAAAAGAAAGATAGATAGAGTAGACCAAACAAATGGATAGCAGGCAGTTTTCCCCACAAAAAATAAATAAATAAAAAAATCACGACAAAGGTGCGCATGAGTCCGTGACGCACTTCCACCCCGTTCCTTTCACAACACGATTTTTCTGCCCCTTTTGATTCTGTTTTGTCACCTTGCCGCTATTATTGCTCTTAGTCTCTTGACCATTAAAAACGCTCTATTCCAGCCAACATGATTACCCAGGTACCCCGGCCCATTTGTCACCTGCAGCAGTAAATTGAGTTAGTGCACCAACTAAAGGCATGGAGGACTGTGTAATATCAACTTGATTACATCAAACTAGCTGCAAACCTAATTGGGCTGGATGACAGTGTGCGGAGCTTGTCATCTCCAATCATTAGGCCTGTCAGGAATCCATCAGCTTTACAGCTAATTAGGTGAACACTAATGAAGCTGGCAAAACAACTTTTCTTTTTCTACGGCTGAGCGGGCCTTCCAGACTTGGTGGGAGGAGGGAGGTAGGGAGAGACAGAACGAGGGAGCGAGAAAAAGAGAGACAGAAAATGTGAGGGAGGGCGAAATTTTCTCATGCAAAGCTCAAGGTTGCAGGGGACTGGATTTCCCAAAGTTCCTAATCAAGGCCCATCATCTGCCATCTTTCCTTTGCTCTTTCCATCACGACGGCGCAATCAATTTGTCATCACTCTTTGTATGCCACAGTGCAGTCGTCAACCTTATAACTTGCAGCTGTGAGGGCTGCTGGGAGGGAGGGAGGGATGGAGTGAGAAGAAGAGAGAGAGAGAGACGGAGAGGAGGGGCATTGGTTTGAAGAAAGGGAGTTAAAAAAGAAAAAAAAAATATCACAGGAAGTTGCCTCGTCTAAAGAGAGAAAAAAAGGCTCTCAGCCTGCTCTTGTATTTGTCTTCATCCGCTCATCAAAAGCATAAATGCCTGATTTTTTTCTCTCTCTCACTCGTCTGAAATGAGAAGCCTCTCAGTCACCCTTGTTCCCCTCCTCCCTCCTTCCCTCTACCTCTGCGCGTCCATTAGGCAAAAGCATTTTGATAAAGTAAAGCACAAGCCTATCGTATTGGGAGAGGAGAGGAGGGGGGGACAAAATGAGAGCACTCACTCTGCCAACTTCTGATTGACCATTAGAGCTATTGATGAATGTGGCTGTCAAAGGAGAGACAATTAAATCAAATATGAAACAAAGTTGCTTTGACGGGTCAGACTGATGGAGCAAACCATTCTTCCGTCTCCAGATTAGGTTATTAGTTTTGTGTATGTGTGTGCGTGTGTTTTTCTAGGACTGTAGGTGTGCCCTCTATTGGACCGTTCATGAGTGTATAGTACTCCAATGATATTCGTATGTTACATACAACATATGCATAAACACTTAACCATATGCAACTGCTGAATCTGATTGTCAATAGTCTGGCTATTTTTATATAGATAAGTTTCCTAAATTAAAAAAAATAAAGCGGTAAATATTTAGCTGTCTATCATACACGAACAGTCTGTAATTCATCCATGAATAAACAAAGACTTCTAGTGTCTCCAAGCAAAGTTTAGACAAGGATTCGAAAATCACAAGACATACTTATTCTAGTTTTTATCACAACAGTGACTGCTTAAAGAAAAGTGGCTACAATGTAGGCCTGAAAAGACAGTAGTACAGTTAAGCTAACAGATTTCTATTTTTGTTTCTTTACATCATTTTTCTTTGTTTCAAATTTGTTAACTAACAAGCAAAATGTCATAAGGTACGTGCTATTTTTAGACAGTTCGATAAAAATGAAGCACAAGAGTTTTAGATGTCGCCTATCGTCATTCAGGCGGTCTGTTTTTTCATGTTCCTCGTGTTAGTGGTCTTTGAGCAGCGGAAGTAAATGTGGCCTTGTGCCCGGCCTATGTGGAAAAAAAAGCAGTAAAGCGGCAATTAAAGATGTTTTTAATGGGCGGTTGTCAGAGCAGACGTGACGTCACGGGGTTGTGGCGTTGCCATGGCGAGTGATTTATTGATGTTTATCAGGAATGAATAGATCAAAGAGCAGCCGGATGACAGGCAATCAATCAGCCGTCAAATCAAAGATGGCAATTGTCCATTAAAGGCTCTTCTTAGAGCCCTCGTGCGTCGGCTACAAAATAATCTTTGAGTCTTTCCCAGAAACGGAGAGGAGGGATAAAAAGAAGAAGAAGAAAGTTGGCTTTTTGTGATCAAATGTTTTCGCACAAAAAGCCCAAAAACAACGAAGGCGAGCATCAAAGGGAGTCATGACAGTCAGCTGACACCCAAACCCTTTTTTCCTGCGCTTCTTTATAGATCTCTAATTCATGGAGTCAATATCTACGCCCTACGAGGAAAGAGAGCGGTGTAAAGAGAGAGCAATCAAAAGACTTACAGTCGACTTAGCTTCAGCTGCATGAGGACTGACCAAAGTACGAAAACTACGCGAGTAAAATAGTCTGTATTCGCGGAAATAAAGTTAAACATTGCTATTCTTATACAGCCGACTACTGTGCTTAAAGGAATTGTGGCCTTAAAATGATCTTTTACTCTACCATAACAAAAGACAACCTTTCCAGAAAAAAAAAGTTTTTTTTTTCTTTTCGTATACACACAATTTCTCTAAGTAAAGGAGCAGTGGATAATTCCAGATCATTTCACACACACACATTCTTTCTCTCTCTCGCTCTCTCTGACACACACTCACACACATTCAGCGTTGCTATGAAAATAGCGCAAAAAATAAAAAACTAAAAATACAGAGGTGAAGAAGAGCAAATGAAGAAGCAGAAGAAGAGCCGTACCTGCCGAGCGCCGGGGCGCTTGCTGTTTCCTCCGCGGCATGTTTCTCTTTCAGGGTTTTTTTTTTCAGGAGCCCCTGAGATCCCGAGAGCTGCTCCGCTTCTGCTCTGATACACGGCACCTGGGGCGCTTTCACACGCCTGACATGTATCGGCAGTTTTCAAACCCAAAAATCAGACGGCAAGATCTGAAGAGGATGAAGACGAAGCGGGATTTCCCCCCTCTTTCCTCTTTCTCTTTCCCCCCGCGCGTCTTTTGGATATGACGGAGAGTCGAGCCGTTACAGTGGGGAGGAAAACCGCTCGTGCCTCAGTGCGATTCTCACTCACTCCGCGCTGGAAGCTGCAACAGGCAAGCTTAAAGGAAAACGAAATGATCGCGTCACTCAAAGTCGGCAAACAGAGGCAAACATCAAGCACTGTCATATTAACTCCTTCCATCTCGAATGGGTTAGCTAGCTCATGTCATGTGGGTAGGCATATGTCTCTCTCTCTCTCTATCTCTCTCCCTACCGCAGCCAACCCCAATGCACTCTAATAGTAAAAGTAGCAGCTCACAAACACAACACTATAGAAATGCAATGATTGACACTTACATAGGTGTATATCAAATCGACAGGCTGAAATAATGTTTTTGTTTAAGCGTAAAAACGCGTGCAAGGCAGGCAGCAGTCGCCTTTATTAATGGTTCACAAAGGCAGAGAGCCAAGCTTTACTTACTCGTTCGCTTGAATAAACGTGTTATCCATGAGGAATCCGCTCCGAGTAATCGCATACAATTGGAAAAGCCAAAAAAAAAAAAAAAAAAAAACGTAGCTGTCGCCGATAGCTTTCTGTGAAAATCCCAAAGACTCCAAGTGCCCACCGCCTTTCAAACGTCCATCTCTTTTATAATAAACAAACCGGGGTAAAGACAAAAAGCTTGAAGGAGGAGATGGACGGACTTGTCGCCCGCGCGCTGCCTCGTTTGCTTATTTTGTCCGCGCGCGTTGGGAATCCGCTGAGAGAATCGATGCGATAGGTGTTTGATTGGGTATTCCTGCTTGTAATAACGCACATCAGAAGGAGGGGATGGACTCGGGCTGCGCCTCAGCTGCTGCTGTTGCGAGAGCATGGATCACTGAGCTATTGCCAAACACTTTCTTGGCCGCTAATAGCACTTTTAGCCTTCTTTGTGGGGCTCGTAGCAGGTATTTAAAAACAGCAACGGGCGAAGCAGACGCGTCTTCCTCTCGCGCTCTCCAGTAATGTCACTTTCGAAAATCCGTTATCAAACGCTTTCTTCACAGAATGGACTTTTTAAGACGGTAAGATCAACATTTTCCAGATATGACACATACTACTAAAAAAACAGTATTACAAAGAGAGAGATTTTTCTTTTTCGTTTTTGCAAGCATAAAGTGTGAACTCTTTGTAGTGGAGAAAGGGCGAAGTTGTCCGTATTGGATGAGAGGGAGAGATAGGAACTGTGTCCTCTCTGTTTACTAGCTGAGTGTGAGTTGTCAGACACTGCCTCTTCCACTAAAGTCCGCGTCTTCGCCTCGAGATCGTGCTGTCTCCTCTCACATCTGATCGCAAAGGGAATCGCATCGAGCCCTCGGAAGGGGGCAATTGGGAGTCGTAGCGTTCAGTAAAACCAATGTCCAGAATCTCTTCAATGTCCGCGCGCCGAGCTCACATGAGCAGATTGAAAGGGAAGAGCAGTCTTTCACTGATCCGGGATGTTTTTGCCCGATCTCACTCACTCGTGTGTGCATGCCGTTAGATCCGCCCAAGCATCTGTCCGTCTAACCATTGGCGCATCCATCAGTGTCACACACACACACAGAGAGAGGGAGACACACACATGCCGCACGGAGTCGCTTTAACTACGGGCAGCTTCTCTTCTTCATCAAACGACTGATACAGCAAGATTAGAGTGTTTAGTGGGGGGTGCTTTCCTATGTTATATCCCTAAAGAAATAATGCATTATCAAATTGCTATAGGCGAATGGTGCATCGGAAAGCTGCACCGAGTATGTGTGCGATGATGTATTACCAAACTTTAGTGGACTAATACTTCTCTCTTACTAACCACAAGTTAGCTTATATTATTGATTCTACTATAATAAAAACCTACAGACGAGTAATGGCAGCGCTTAATTGTTTAAACGTTTAAAATCTATTCTGAAAGATCTTCTTCAAGGAACTCAAACAAGTTGATGCAAAGAATGCTTTGCTCTTTATTTTGTTATTACTAATCTTATTATTTAATTTAATAATATTTTCGTCCTTTTGGCAGTAGTAAATTCTGAGTGAGGTGAATGCATCTGTCTTGTATTGATGTGAATTACTTCGATTTGCTATATACTACTGCTTGAAAAATATCCTGACTTATTTTTAGGGCCATATTTCACTGATTGCCTCAGTGTACAAGCATGTGACTACTAGCGAAACTACTTTGATTATATCATCAAAGTTTTTTGAGAACCGCGAATTTAATTTGAATTGGGCTATTCAAAGTTATATTGTCTGTAAAAGTAAAATAAGCACAAAGTAATAGACTGGAGTAATGAGGATATGTTTAAGTCTCAAAGACTATTAAACCAAGCTATAAAACAGTTAAAACGCTCCCTTAGATATTTACTTTTCATGAGTGTAGATCAATGCAGGTATCAAAGTTGGAGAAAAAAAAAAAAGAATATATATATATATATATACATTTAACGAAGACGAGTAAATTGCCTCTATGTAATAATAACTAAAGTCATTTAGTGAGTGTGCGCGCGCGTGGAACAGAGAACAGCTGCATGAGTGTATGAACGTGAGCGCGCAGTTCATTGTATCCGCCCCCTTTTATGTGCTTATCCTAAAATCACAAAAATGTACTATTTTAAATTACATCGACTTAGGAAGTTTTACAGTGTTATTTCTGTAAAAAAAAAATTACAACACTAACCGTGATTGTACTCAGTGATCCAAAGAAAAGGTACGTCATTGTCTGTTTCACTTTATTTTCTGTGGGTTTCTCCATCTTTTATGCGTTTAATAGTATGTTTTGGCTATATCCTTTGTCTGTTGAACTGTTAAAATATCAAATAACCCCTGTTTTTAATGTCAAAATTAGAGACATCTGTTTAACTTAAAACATAGGCCTAACAAATCTTTACAGCTTAAAAAGTTTTAGTGTGTGTTTTTTTTTTTTTTTTTTTAATTATTGATATTATTGGTTTTCTTATTAGTACTAACAATTCAGAGCCTTCCATATTTTAAGATAATAAGGCTGGTGATTTATTGTTGTTGAGGGAGAAGAGAGTGCCATTATCAGAGTTTTTAGGACTGTAAATGAACTTAGACATCATTCTTAAAACTTGAGATAAACTTTATACATTAATGAGTCCTACACTATTAAATTATGCTTATCTTAATTTCTGTGAAAGTTTGTTTCATTTTGTTTTATAATTACAGTATGCATTTCTGCCACTATTTATAGAGAAAGAGAGAGAAAGAATATTTGTATCGTAAACAATGAGTTATTTAGTACCACTTGGAGGCTCATTTTAATTGCCACATTCGCTGAAGACAACAGGAACGCTAATATGTTTTATTTTCCGCAATAGCATGGCTTATGGTGGTTCCTGGTTAATAAACTGCTGTTAGTTCAGTTTAAAGAAGGAACTTTTTATTACAAAACTATTTCCAGTCGAATGTGAAGAATTGAATGAACACACGCTGTGAAAATATCGTCTAATTCTCCAAAAAAAGTCAGTAAACTTTAAAATTCAGAAAAAGAAAATAGCACCACGTGATAGCACGGAGAAAAAATTAAAACGTCTAAAAGGCGCATTTTTTCTTTGCCTCTGCATATTAAAGCAGCTCTTACGAACCGCGGAGATTTGAGAGTTCGTTCCTACCTTTAAACTGAGAGCAAAGTCTGAAATAGCCCCAGTGGATACGAGTCATTAAAGCTGGAGCAGCATTACCCCAACATGACTTTAATCTTAAACGTATATTTATCTTATATGTTTTATAGTCTAAACTAATACTTTATTGGAAAGTTCCAGCCTATTTTAATTACACAGATGTCTAAATACGAAAGATTAATTAATTTAATTTCTCCATGCTAATCCAGATTTTAGCCTCAGCTCTAACATTTCTTTCAGTCTGGTTTCCAAAAGTGTCCGATGCGAGCACGAAATTAGAGAAGAGCAAGTGAACATGGGGGGGAAAAAGTGCTGTGTTTATTGCGCCCTATTTTGTGAATAGGCATGTGAATATCTCTGCGTTTTTTTTCTGTTCCTTCAGTTGTCTGCACATCTATCTTGTGTTTGCAAAAAAAAAGAAAGAAAGAAAGAAAAGTGGCAAAAAGAAACGTATTAAATATAATCTAAGCAATCACTGCCATACACATAAGCTGAGTAGTGAAGACATGCAGTGTTTTATTTCAGTGTTTTACGCAAAACTGCGAGAGGAAATAAAAACGTCAACAGCGTATAACAGCTTCAATCAATTCAGACCTAAAGCTGCAAGAATAATTAGTTATTAAAATCACACTGGTTGATTTAACGTTGATCGTCTCATTGTAGCATGCAAACAAAAAGTTCAACATAATTCCAGACGCTTCACAATCCCTCTCCAGTTTAACACCTGTTTTCCATTTTTGTGATTTCTTTCTCTGTACACAAACTGGCACGACACAGATCTAGGCTACAGGAGGGATCGCAATTCGTCCAGTATCTCAGTACGATCATATAAAGGAGTGCCAAGTAACTAACGTGACAAACTATATGAGGACCATGATTTCTAGCCCTGTTCTGCTGAAGGATTGTTATGTTTAGTGTTTGTTATGTGAAATGAGTCCTTGTAGTTATTTTGACTAACTAGTAATTGAAATTAACATTAGTTATCCCTTAAGTGGTATCATTGTGTTTAAGGCATTTTACATTATGGTAGAATTGCATGATTTTGGTGTTTCAGGAATCGGAATAAAGAAATTCTATTAATTAATTATATATTTTTTAAGTTACAGTTTAATTATATATGTAGGCCTATACTTTGTATTTATTTATATTTATTGTTTTACTTTTTATTTATTAATTTGTGTGTGTGTGTCATGTAGGCTACTAGAAATAAATCCTTGAAGAAGATCCTTTGTTACTTCTGTGGCCTGTATTACTGATGTTGATCATTTATGCTGTTATCATACTGGTTTAAATGGAGCAGAGGCACAGTTGGCTCTTGGATATGATCGATTTATGAGTGGAGAGCATTAGATATCAGTCAGAGGATGAGAGGTGAAGTTAAAGTTGAAGTTGAGGTTTATTGGCCAAGAAAGACCACTCTAACCTGAGTTGCTCTCAACAATAAACACAACACATTGTGATACAATATAATTAAAATCACCATTATAATATATCACAGCACAACATACACAGGTTAGCCCCAGGGGAGCAGCAGGCACTCATTGTTTCAAGGAACATATCTTATGAATAAAGGTTAATATCCAGTGACACCACCCATGAGACTAGGAGACCCAGCTGCGCTACAGGCTGGGGTCTGTCTGATCCGTGGTCTGATCAGCCATGACCCACATAGAACAAGCTCGGCTTGGTACCCAGCTAAATTCTTGAGGTGTGAAGAGGGCAAGTGTCTTCATCGTCACATCCTTACTCTCTAAAAAAACAATAGCTAGGACTAGCAAGCTATAAAAAGCATGTGTCGTAATTAGAACTAGAGGAGATTTCCCGCTTCTGGAGCTCACACTCTCCTGCACCGCGCATCTTCACGGCACGCTTGTTCCTAGTAGTGTGTGTAAAGAGGCTAGGCATCAGAGAGATCTTCTCAAGAGAGGCAAAACATTTACTCAGTAACAGGCAGCAAATGCCTATATTCTATACAACAATTTCCATATCAGACACATATATGTATATATATATATAATTTTTTTAAAAAATATAACTTGTATGTGATGTTTGACATTTGCTGTTGCTGTTCTGAAACACTCTCACTGAAAATGAATCGGGAGGATTTATTGTGTATGTGTGTAAAAAATAAAAATCAAAGACACATCGAAACTATAATTTAATAATCGCTATGTAACCGCATATATATATATATATATATATATATATATAGTATTTATTTATATTTAATATATTTAATTGCACTGTTACAAAGTGATTATTAAATTATAGTTTTGATGTGTTTTTGATTGCTATATATAATTATTCTGTTTACTAATGCAATCTATAGCTAGATATAGGATAATACACCTTAAAAAAAAAAAAAAATTACTCTACATTATTATTGTAGGTTAAAAAGGTTTTTGTGTGTGTATATGGTAACAATCCCACATTTCAAACTGGTTCACCATGCATCTACTTTGGCTCACGATTGTTGTTTAGCCCAGAAAGTTAAAGTGCTCTCAGAGGAAGAAAAGGACTGCTGGCCTCTTCAGAGAAGCAAACTCTGGTATGTCCTTCTTCCTCAGAAGAGGAACCTTAAGTGTTAGGGGCTGCTCTTTTGTCTCTCTCTCTCTCTCTCTCTCTCTCTCTGACTCCTTCTCTCTCTCTGGGTGTGCTAGCTTGCAGGGTTGAGAGGGCAAGTGCTGACCAGCCCTCTTTCTCTGCCTGTTACTAGGTCGTGGAGCGGGCCCCCCTCCCCGCACTCATACCTCTTTCTCCGGCACCTTCCCATCCTCTGCCACCAGGGAGAGGGTAATTTAAGCCCTGCTTGATATATCCAATTCATCACTGTCCCACAGACCTGCTTCAAAATTAAAGTCTGATCTACAAAGTTAAAGCAGGTTGAGATAAAAATTGGCATAGGTCAGAGAAGGAGGGAGCAGTCAAAACATGTGGTGCTTTTTCATCTCTTTTGATTTATGCTTTCAAGGAGAGCAGCGGAAAAATTAAAACATTACCCAGTTCTTTCAGCTGTGGCTTGTGTTGTGGCCATCAAAGCCAAAACTGTAGAATCAGGTGCAGGTTAGATTTGAAGAAATGTGTTACTTCAGAGGTTTGATGTTAAGGTCAATGACAAATAAGAGAATCCACAATAATGTATATTTCACCAAAAATTTTAATTGTCATTTGCTTACCCTCATTTCTTTATTTCTTTTGTGGGAAAAAAAAAAAAGGCCATACAAGCGAAACCGTCTTCAAACTATCTTCTTTGTTTAGGCATGAAGGTTTGAATCAATATGAGGGTAAGTAAATGATGACAAAATGTAAATTTTTAAATGAAATATTCCTTAACGTGAATGGTGGTTATATTTGGTTTTCAAGTAAAACCATTTTCAATTTTATTCTAAAAAGTATATGTGGTGCAATTAAGTAAAATGTTGTTTTTTGTTTAGTTTTTTTTTAACCCAAGAAAGTTGTTAAATTAATGTTTTTTTGTCTAAAAGCATATTTTAAAATAGCATTAAAAATATCAATTCACAAATTGGTTTTCATTACATTTTTTGGGAAGTCTCATGCTCCACAATGTCAAATTATGTGATTTTACACAATTAATATTAGTGCATAAATTCAGACATGCTCAACACAAAGGTGTATTAAACACTATGTATGAATATCCAATTAAATAAATTGAAAATGATAAATGAGTAGACCATTACAGTCTATTCTTCCTTATTTTTAATTCACAACAATTAGGCTACATATCAAAGAAATCGGTCCAAATGACATGTTTAAGCTCAATAGTTTCCTAGTTTGATCTTAGCGCCAGCATTGACCGTATGCAGTGTTTTGATCTTGAAAGCATTTTCTGCAGATTATCGTTGTCGAAACAGACAGCGATTGATGCTTCTGAGTGAGATAAAGATTTGCGATGTGTCTTTGTGCTGAAGATCTATGATGGGTGACTGTGATTACACAATGAACGAGCAGATGTGGCTGAAGAGCTTGATTATGACTGAATGTTTGACTTTGATGTAGTGGTGAAAGAATGACCAAGTAAAAGAAAATAACTTTCAGTTTAATGGGCTCGTGGAACTCTGTCTGATTGGACAGAATGACGTAAAAGCAGGCATGAGTCAGTCGTGATTGAAGGAACATGTGAGTGTGTGTGTGAGGGACATGGAGCATTTGGGGTGGAGGTACTAGTATCAGCTCACAAGAAAGACTGATTGTTGGTGTGTGAGAGTGTACATGATGAGTGTGTGAGAGGAAGCAAGTGTGTCTGTGTGTATTTGACCGTGACCGCACACATAAGAACTTGTGTGTATATGTGTGTGTGTGCTCAAAACGACACGTTTTCATTCATTTCATGAGTGCGTAAGCCTGCATGTGATTGCCTTGCATCTCTGTGTGCGGGACCTGATCCACGGTGCTGTATGGTAAACAGGAACGTTTTCCCTGGAAGGAGGAATTTCCCCCAGCAGCCCCCTATAGCAGTAATGGTGGTGGTAATGAGCTGCAGCTGTCAGAGCTCTTTCCGCCTCTCGTCCCTGATTCATGTTCCTGCCGCACAACATCTACAACTGGAACAAATGTTTACCCCAATGAAAACCAGACAAACACGGCTGGCCCGGCTCACAGCTCCTAACGGAATAACTAATAGCCCCGGCTCTGTTTTGGTGCTAATAATGATGCAAGCGGGCTCTGAAATGCAGACCTACAAGGTCAACAGAACTGACCATCAAACAAGGCCATCGTTATTTGAGACTCAGGGCATCGCAGAGGTTTAATTGACCAAATCTTTCAGTTTTTTAAATATAATTTGCCACATGTTTTGCTGCAACGGAAGGTGTTTTGGGGGCGCAGGGAGATGATAAGAAACCCAGGATACAATGCAACCGTATATCGTTAGTAAAATCCAGCCGTTCCAATCAAGGCATATGTGTGTTTTTATAGAGCAGATGGAGCTTGACTCATTCTGGCTTCCTGACTGGGTTTCCTCCCAGTGTTCTGCTCCCATGAGGTTGATATTACTAGAGAGCGCAATCTATATCCATTGGAATGAGTGTCATGATTCAGGGATCGGGGTGAGTCACTGATTGTGACTGAGTTGGAGCGGGATAATCCGAAATGTGTTTTCATAACTTTTTATAACTTGCTGTCATTATACTGCTGTTTAAATATAGCTGCTGTCTTTTTACATTCCGCTTGGCCGTTTTTCCCCTTTGTGTATGACATTCTTACATCCTTTTTTATTGTGGCTGTTTTCTCTTCTTCTATTCATAATAAAGAATCGAATGCATTAAGTGATGTAGAGAGATAAAGCGCCTCAGAGTGTGTTTGTGTGTTTACCCCATGCGGCCATTAATGCTACGGCTGTGTGCCAGAGATGACATTAATCCATTAATCACACTTTTTTTTGGTATTAGTGCAGGCCTGCTTTATTAATTAGGTGTGATGTAACGCTGATACAACCTCTCTCTGTCAGACTTCCTTCCTCATTATGCACACAAACTCCCATCAGCCACCTGTCAAAAGACCCCACCCTGGAAATCAGGCTCTAGAAACTGTAATAAAAGACATGGTGACTGTGACATGAGGAGGAAGGGGAGATTAAAAGTTCTGGAACAAAATAATAAGGGTTTACAAAGTAGTAAAGAGTGCTGGAGAGAGAAAGAAAGAAAGAAAAAAATCAAAGCTCAGCCGCATCAGAGCCACATCTGGCCTAAAAGATCAACCTCTCTTCCTCTTTTCCTCTCTCTTTCTGCTGTCTTGTCAAGCGTGTGAGAGCCACTTCACTATGCTGGTGTTTATCTTACGCTGACATTCTCTGCTCCATCTATTTTTCAGCCCTCCTAAGCAGAAGCCTCACCTCGAAACACTCTAGGAGAGTTTAATAGCACAGAGAGAGAGAGAAAGAAAATGAGTGAAGGTATAAGAATAAATATACTTACAATAGGGACTGCTCTAATGTTATTGATGAAATAAAGATGCTCAACCGTATACTGCACGTGGATTTTTTTTTTTTACACACATATATAGTGTAATACATGCAAACACTGTTGCCCAAAATTGGGACTATGCTCACTTTGGCTGATTTTCTTTAAACAAAAATACAATAGAGCAGTAATACTAAATGAATTGTCCAAAAGCAGTCAAAACATACATGTTATCAAATTACAATACAAAAAGTATTTTAAATAGGAAAACCAGTTTGTTGATAATAATAGTAGAACTGCTGAGCATCTAGCCAGCATATTAGAAATAATCCTGAACAATTGACATTAAAGACCGAAGCATTGGCTTTAAAGCTGCCTGTGGAAAATTCTATATATTTTTAAATAAAAAAAGAACAAGATGCCACTCAGCAGAACTGTAATCACATGTCACAGCTGGTCCGATGCGACACATTGCTTTCAATATAAATCTGATCAGAGGACAGATTCAAATACCCACATCAGTATACACACACACGCACACTATCAGATGTCATCACGTTGACCCCTGGCTGACTTGGTTTACAGTGAGAGACTCAAAGTGCACCCAGAGGCTGGCCTTTACAGCCCGATGATTAGCATTCCCGTGGCTAAACTCAGACGCTAGAAGATGTGACACTTGAGAGCTGGCTACTGTATGTTTCCTGGCAGTGTAAATCAGCACTTCCACATATTATCCTTACGTTCCTCTGAGAGTTATCCAGGGCATGTTTAAAATACACAGGCACAGAATGAATCAGAGCGGAGTTTGATTAAACATGCAAATGTGATAAAAGCACGATGAGATTCCAGCACTTTGTATTTAATTATACTCAAATATGCTGAAAATGAAACATTTCATTCACAGGAGCTATTTCCGCTAATATTGATACAGTTCTCTAAGGGGGTTTTCCCTTTTAAAATGGATATGATCTGGATATAGAGAAATTCCCCTCTTTATGGCAGGAAGTGATGCGTATCTCACCTCTAGCCATTGTAGTTTGAGACAGGTATCAGTTTGTATTAGAAAGCGTGGCAGGTGCAGGAGGAAGGGCATACAAACATTCACATGTCAAAGGTCAAATGTTGCCAAGGCTAAGTAAATTTTTAAAATGAAAGGCAAATGTGGCAATTAAATATTTTCTTCAGTTCTACAGTAGGAGATGGTGTGTGTCTGGGTTTGTGTGTGTGTGTGTGCACAGGAAGGTGACTAATTAAATGAGTACATTAATTACACGTTACACACAAGACACGGTGCATGATCTCTATGTGTGCGCATAACGCTTCCAACAATTCAAAACCAGGAATACAATAGCAATAATACAAAATAGGCTCACACTGCGCGTGTAATGACTAAATGAAATGAAGCCTGCTGGTTTTCCTGGGCTCATTGTGGCCTGTGTTCAGCTGTATTTTAGTGCTGTGTTTCCCAGCCAAATGTCATGCAAAGTGTCTGCAAAATGGTTTGATCTGAGCAAATTAATGTTGGACATAAAAGTCTAGCTTTCTCTTGGGCAGAGGCCAGGCTTTTGAGAGAGAAAGGGGAAAAGCACTTAGTTGTAAAAGCGAGTTGCGCTTTACATTTTGATTAGGTCGTTTTTCATGACTGAAAAAAAAAAAAAAAGAAAAGCTTGTGATTTCAGGGGTTAACCTGAGGTATCTAGTCTTTGTAGTTACACTTTGTATTTATTCGTTTCAAAAGTGTAAATTTTCTGTTCGGTCATCATTGATATCTATATTGAATAACACAGAAATAATTTTGTAACTCAGTAAGGTGTTAATTTTCATGCATTTTAACATGCATATACTAACTGTATAATCATATTAACATACATCTATAAAAACAGGCAGAAAAGCAAACCAGCCATAGAATGGTTCTTGATACTCATATCCATAATTGCAATGCTTCAGTCTGTGAGTAAAAATAAAGGCTTCCATCATAATGTCAGTCTCAGAAGCTCAGACTTGGATCATGATCCACGAGCGGTCGGCTCCATGGTAACCAGTATTAAGTGGACACTATAATCATATCATTAATTCAGCTTTGTGACCTCTTTGTCTCTATTTTTAAAAGCAGGTGAGAAGGCAACAGAGCTCCACACTCTTCTGCAAAACAGCTCTCCGCTCTAACACAGCAGAGCAATTTTACACTACCGCACATCATTGGAGAAGCAGTGGGAGGTCACTTAATGCCTTTACTGAGAAAACAGACAGAGAGATTATTTTTGTTTCTTATGATATGATTAGTAGGTATGCAGCCTGCTGCGACTTGACATTTCATATTGTAACAGGGACTTTTATTTGCCTCCGTTGCTTTGTTTCTTTAATTTGGTTCTTTATTCTGTATATTACTGGTCAAAAGTTCGGAATAATTAAAAAAAAATGTTTATTAAAAAACAGTAATATTATGAAATACAATTACAATTTAAAATAACTTTTCTATTTGAATAAATTGTATTTTTAAAATATCTAATATAAAATGTAATTTTTTCCTGTCATTATTTCAGTCTCAGTGTCACATGATCCTTCAGAAATCATTCTCATATACTGATTTTGTGCTCAAGAAACATTTCTTATTACTATTAATATGTTGAAAACAGTGTTTCTGTAATACATACCATTCAAAATTTTGGGAAAATTCAGACATGAAAATACTGTAATAGTCATTATTATTATAATTAGTAGCATTATTCAGAAAGGACACATGACAAACGTGACAGTAAAGACAATAATAATGTTACAAAAGATTTACTATATATTTTAAATGCATAATGGCATACAACAACTGCAATAATATTTGTGCACCAATAATAGTTAGTAAGTTAATAAATGGGATCTAAATTGGCATATTAAAATAATTTCTGAGGGATTATGTGACACTAAAGACTGGAGTAATGTCTGCTATTCAACTATTATCTTTCTCTCTCTCTCTCTCTCTCTCTCTCTATATATATATATTTTTTTTTTTTATAGAACGTTGTTTTATTCAAATAAATGCAGCCTTGATTAACATCATAAACTTCTTTCAAAAACATTAATAGATCTTAATAATTCTAAACTTTTTAATTGCAGTTTATATTTTTGGCTTGATAACTCTATGAATCAAAACACAAACTGACATCTTTTTGAAGTTATACTTTTAATTATTCTCTGCTTATCTTTTTTTATCAGATAAGTGGGCATCCTGAGGAATGAAATGGATAAGACTTGTGATGTCTTGAATTCAGGTCAGTGCTAAATCACATCACGTCTGCAGTCATGCAGTTCATATTCAAGCATCCATCCACCTGTGTCTGCGCAAACACAAGAATCAGTCTAGTCAGACGTTCACCCAGTAACTTTTACATAAATAAGCTCATCAATGACATTATGAGAAATTACATGTGAGAGGCACCATATGCATGAAAACACAGACTCGCATACAAAAGCACTGCACACATACATGTGCCACTGATACACAAAGAAAGGTGTCTGTCGCTATTAATATCATTCTGTCTGCTAAGTGAACGTCTCAGTCACCTCTCATTTCCTTCTTCTCATCTGCATCCTTCTTACTCTCTTTTTTTTTTACTCTTTCACACACAAGTAGACACATCATCTTCATCATCACCATCACTGGACATGCACACTCACGCATATTCAGAAATGGAGAGACGCTCTTTCTGAGTGAAAGAGGGAGAGATGACAAGTAAGAGGAGAGAACACAGGAAGCACATTAGTTATCGGTCTCTCCTTTTCACATCCCATTAGAGTTACACTCTTCCATCTGCTCCCTCACTCTTCTTCACCTCTAACAGTCTGCCCTGCTGCACTTTACTACAGCGGCCTACCTGACTAAATGACACTTCACACACCACACACACAGATGACCACCTGAAATATTTACAGAGCTGCAGGATGAGAAATAGAAGCAAAGATTGATAGAGAGAGAAAAATATATATATACACACTGACAAAAAGTTGCAAATAAATATTATTGCAATCTGTTTAAAATACAAATACAAGTCTTGTAATTCATGTAAATATGACAAAATACAAAAAAAAAAATCAAACAAAAAAAAAACACATTAACTTTATTGTGTTAACTTACCTTTTTTATTGCTTACAAAATTTACTGGAAATTTCTGTTTCACAACCAAATTTCCAAAAAAAAAAAAAAAAATATATATATATTTTTTTTTTATACTGTGTAATATTTACATAAATATAGTAGACTTGTTCATTTTATTTTTATTTACATCATTTAAATAGTAAATTATACATATTTGTTTGTTTGTTTTTTATATATTTGTACTGTATGTGTGTGTAATATGTATATATATATTCCTATATATTATATTACATATAAATATATTTAATATATAAACATACATAAATACATACAGCAATACATAAACATATTTTTCTTATATACAAGCATGCATATATACTTTTTTTTTTACTTACTGCTGATAATTAAACTTCCTGTGTTCTTAATCCTAAATACACTCTAGATTCCTCCCCTTTAGGCAAATGCAAAGCTATAAAATGCAAATATCATGAGATCATCACATATTTAACTCATTTACAAAACTATTTCTTTCATTGTCGCTAAAAGTCAACATTGCAGCAAAGGGAGAAAGAGCATTGTTGAAAAGCCACAGTTGTGTTTGTCCCTCTAGACTCTCCATACACACAGCCCTTGAGGGGGGCTCGCACAGAAGCTCTTCAGGGGGTTGTTAGCTGTGAGCTTAGCCACCACAAGGGCTCCAGCTCACGCACTAATTATTTTCATAGTCAGCCGGGTGTGCAGAGCTGGCCTGCGAGTTGTGCAAATGCTTATTTAAGCTGTGTAACTGACATCCATATGGTTTTTATCATCATGAAGAAACATTTGAACTGGTTATGTTTTCATGCGGCCAAGGCTCTGACCTGTCTGTCAGAAACACTCATATGTGTTGCGTCTCTGGGAAATTCTATTCTATAATGTTCTGGAGCTGCATGTTTTTTCCTTCACTGAGTCACTGTTGTACTTTAAACGTGCTAATAAAAACTAAACCACATTTGGCGTTTTTGTGCAGTGTCTTTTTTTCTTTTTTGGGGATGATTGAAAGTTTTATGAATTTATGTTTTTTCATAACATGATGCTGCAGTACTTGTACTAATTGCAGAAGCGATGTTTTGTCACGGGGATACTGTATTTTGCATCAAATGTCTGTTAGTAAAAACCTGAAAGTAAGAACTATTATATTTTATCAGAAATATTTGGAAGTCTGAATGCTTTTCAAAGTTTGTCTCGATCAACAAATTAAACACGTATAAGCCAGTGGAAAGTCACGCACTGAAGTACTGGGTAAAATGTCTCATTCAATCCTCCATAAACGTTCCTGTATCTTCTGAGATAAATTATGAATCAGAGCATTTCTTTGGGAGCCTCTGATGCATCCCATCTCTAATACACTTGCTGCAGAACGGCGAAACTCCAGCCCAATTACAATTCTGTTCATGCAAAACATTAAAGCCACAACTCCACAATGTAGCATAACCACAGGCATTGTCAGAGACAATTGTTTAGGAAATGTAATTCTGTGTAAAAACGTCCAAATGTCTCTCTGTACAGTAGTTGTACGGGCAGTATTACTTTAAATAAACATCGCAATTCCAGCATGGGTTTGTGAATAAATAGAACAAAAGGCAAAGAAGCGGATTTCCTCTGCTGATTGCAGCCAGATGTTAGCCAGGGTCTGTTGCCGCTTAACTGGCTATTAAGAGGGAAATTCGGAGTAATTCAATAAATAAAGCCGCCATAGGAACTATAGTCTAATGTGTTATAATGCAGTCTGAGTGCTTCCACGCTCTTCTTTTTCACACAAACAAAACAAAAAATAAGATAAAAATGCACACAAATAGTGTGACATTTGAAGTAGATTTAGGAAAGTAAGGAAGAATTTACTAATGATTGATTAAGTTTTGTTTGTTAATATTAATGCACTGTGAATTTAGATTATCTAACAACTGTATTTTTATTAACTAATATTAAGAAAGATTAATAAAGAGTGTAATAAATGTAGTGCTCATGCATGGTAATTAATACATTAACTAAAAGTACCAATGTTTATGTCATTAAAAAATATTCATGTGTCAAAATATGACACATAAATGACAATAAATGTAAATAAAATTAAATATATGGAAATACAGAACTAGTGGAGACATTTCCCAATTATTATTCTTTTGTTTGTGTTTTTGGTGACACCGTATTCTAGTGTCCTTGTGACATGCAGTAATAACAGTAAATTATGTATAGTTGCATGAATCCAATCCTAAGCAAAACCCAACGCTATATATAGTAAATGCATGTTGCTACTAAATGTTAGACAATGCTTGTATAATATCACTGTAACAAGGACATACCATAAATGGAACCAAGTTTTGCACTCATTTAGCATTTGAAAGCCATTTTATGTCAAGTCATATAAATGTTACTATTAGAGTGAACATTTTAATTTTTCTTCTGCATGAATCCCACAAGTTTCATCCAGCATAATTTGACCCTGAAATAGCAGTCAAATTTTATATCAGCATGTGTCATAAATAAATAAATGTAATTTGTTTTTTGTAGCCTACAGGATTAAACTATTAGTTTTTAATTTTAAATTAGACTTTCATTACACTCACAATGTCTTCCCCCTCTCTCTATGTCTTTCGCAAATGTACACAAACACTGGATACAAAGAAGATGTTATAGTGTCCCCAGTGGATTTATTATGGATCTGTTTGCTTTGGTGAGTACATGTCAAGTTCTTTCAGCATCCAAGTCTTCTCTCTCTCTCTCATTCAGACCCTAGTGTAATTAAGCAAACAATTCTTGTGTTAGAATTGCAAGAATTAAATCAATAAATATAACGAATAGGACCCCATACAGTATCAGTGGAAGAAACAG
Source organism: Enteromius radiatus (assembly GCA_032357445.1). Taxonomy (NCBI): domain Eukaryota; kingdom Metazoa; phylum Chordata; class Actinopteri; order Cypriniformes; family Cyprinidae; genus Enteromius; species Enteromius radiatus. Next base: position 19,609,954 of record JAUCMS010000127.1, read on the forward strand.
CGATAGAGAGAGAGAGAGAGAGAGAGAATCTAAATAATCAAACATATCCCACAGACAGTAATACACTTGTCATTTCCTCCACTCCCATGCACCCTCTTATTCTCTCACTCCTCCTCATTCTCTCTAACCCATATTCGTGTGCTTGTGACACAGATGATCATATCGTCATACAGATAACTCCAGTACGAGGGGAGAGAGAGAGGCAGAAAGGTCAGAGACACTGAGTGAAACGGATAAAGGCTAATGATTATCTCAACCTTTATCTAATCAATAATCATTTATCCAACAATATTACCGCCAGCTACTGGCCGTTCTCTATTATCCCAGCACAGACGCCTGTATTGTTTCAGTCTGTCAGCTTTATGGGCAGGGTGAATGGTAGGTGAACATCAGGGCTGTGATACTCTCTGTGTGGCGGATGGCATAGTTTCTTCACTAGACTATTTTCATTACAGCTTATTTACAATGTATATAAATCTGCCATTCAGCAACTGATTTAAACCTGGAAACATCAATTATGGATTTCATTAAAGGATATGGGGTTAATTATGTATGTATTGAACTTTTTTTTTTTATTTTGTATTCATACTTAATGTTTAATACATTAAAATATACAAATTTAATTATATTTAATACTAAGTATTATAAATAAATATCACAAATTATTGTAATAAATTACCACTAAATGATAAGGTTCTATATGAATTCTGATGTGGTTGTTTTGAGATGTAAGTTTTTCCAGATAAAACCATTTTGTTTTCTAAATAAAAAGTATGAAAATGTACACATTACACACACACAGACGCTCTTGTAATTTAAAAAAAAAATGTCATACAGTACCTCATATTTCGAAGGTGTTTAAAAGTAACACACACACACCTCTCTCTCTCATTTGAAGTGATGACAACCATAAAAATATAATACATTTTGATATTAAATGTGTGTGTGTATATCAGTATATTGCACCTCAGTTTATTCTAGTATTTTGATATTTGTTGAAAATATACATAATCAGATTAATGACACACCAATAACAAATAATGCTACATTTTGATCCAATAAAATAAATACAAATATGAATAAAATACATTTTGATAAAGCACTGGCTGAACAGTTTACAAATTGTTCTCATTTTTATTCAAATTAGCCAAAAAAAGAGAAAAGCCCCCTCCTGTTTCCCCATCTCTCTGTCTGCCACTGATGCCATCATAACCTCCCTCTTTATTGCTTTTAATGACTCTCTCTTTCCTTTCATTAATTCTTTATCGATTTCTCTGGACGGCCGTTGAATTAATTTCCAATTACTAAGGATTAGAAGAATAGACAAATGTGCATGTTTGCATCTGGTTTGCGAGAGCGCATTCCGTCGTGTAAGCACATATGTTTGGGAAGAGCGGGAAACATGTTGACAAACATGTTTTTTTTTTTTTTTTCAGATCAAATGCGTTTCCCCCCCCCCCCTCACAGTGTTTTAATGTGGTTGAGGATTTTCTTTTTCATAGGCTGGAGAATTCCAATAAAATAAAAATCTCACATGCAATCACGGAAAACACGAGCACGCTTTTTCTCTCTCACACACACACACACTCACTCACACGGACTACACAGGAGAATGTTGTGAATCTGACAGATGGAAATTGCAGGAAAGGTCAGTGTGAGCTAATGGCTAGGGTACCTTACATGAAATAAGTCCACAGCCTTTTGACAGCTCCCTCAGTGTCACAGTACAGCCTTTAACTACCACTACTGACGTGATCGGAAAACCAGCTTATGCTTTCAGCGTGTGTGTGTCTGTGTATTTTTCAGTGTACGAGAGATACAGAGTGTTGTCAAGCACTGACCTGGATAGCCATCTCATTTACACACACTTCAACATCCAAAACATTTTGCTGCAAGCCCACAAAACAAGTACCATCCAGACAATTCACAGCACTCAAGACCAGACTATCAATATGAAATCGCCAATGGGTATTAATTAAGGCAATTATTCACTTTGAAATCTGTGACAGATATCGATTGTCATTTTCAAAAGAGCTTTGAGAAAGTTATCTTAAAGAATATGGACAAATCTATAAAATTAAACAGGCTAAACCATTGCAAGATGAAGGCAATTGAACAGACAGGGATCCAGAGCCAAGTCTAGTATTGATATGTTCTGCAGCGCAAAGATAGCTCAGATATAGCTAACCTTTAGCGCAACTGCATAACTTTGAAAAGAAAGCAAGCCTTTGTTGTTGCTGTTAGTGTGTTTGAGTGTAATGTACCCACCTTCTTCCTGTAGGTCCCTTGGTAAACACTTCAGTGTGTGAGTGTGTGTGTGTTTCTGTATGTACTCTTAGTTATTGTGTATGTGTGTGTGTGTTTGTGTTGACCCGGGTCTCACTCAGCTCATCCCCATGTGTGTGTCTGTGAGTGAAATACTGCACACTAATAGGCAGAGCCGACCTCGTACGTTCTGTGCCTCACGGAGGGCCGCTGCGCGCTGTCACTTTAACAACCGGGAATTATCACCAACATCCAGATTTGGGGTTAAGAGTGTCTCAAACAGTATATAGATACATTTTCCATCAATAAATTCCCCTTGAATCCAGCCTCCTCAGCCCAAAGCATCCTGCCGCCTGATTGACGTTTTTACCACAAAATTATACCATGTCTGTCGGCGGAGGAGAAGAAACATGTCGCCATTCCAAAATTAGCTGGCCATCAACATAAAACAGGATAAGTCCACTGTGGTGTCATCTCACAAGAGTATTGATTCGGGCAGACGTTCGGGATAGAGAGCGGATTTCCCATAAAGCCAGTAGCCGGCGTGTCTTCTTGGGGAGACAGCGAAGGAGAACGCATAAATGATACAATATACAGGTCTGGAGATTTAAGATCCTTGACACAGCTTGTTCATACTAATTTAACATTTCATTTCATTTTTGGAAACGCACACTGGTTTTATATTTCATCACTTGCTAAATTGTATATAGGTTTATTTAGCTCGCACAGCTGTGTAAGTCCAGGGCTAGTTGTTTTTTAGTGAGTTTTTGCAATAATATTTGTGAGCCTGGACCACAGAACCAGTGATATGGGCCTTTTATTTATTTATTTATTTATTTTAAATTGAGATTTATACATCACCTAAAAGCTGAATAAATACACTTTTCATTGATGTATGGGACAATATTTGACCGAGATACAACTACTTGAAAATCTGGTACCTGAACGTGCAAAATAATAATAGTAATTATACTACTAATAATAATAAAATATTGTAAAAGTCCCCCCTAAAAATGGCTAAATTTAATTCTTAGCTATGCATATTGTAATTCCAAAATTAAGTTTTGATATATTTACGGTAGGAAATTTTCTAAATACCTTCTTGGAACATGATCTTTACTAATATCATTTTTTTTTTGTCACATTGGAAAAAAAAAATATTTTTTGTTGTAGGCTACTGCTACAAATATAGCCTTACCTGTGTTTTTTATGACTGGTTTTGTGGTCCAGGGTCACATGTGAAAAAACATACCATTTACTGAACGTTTCATTGTCAGAATGGAACCTGCCATTTATGTAACTGATAAAAAAATAAATAATGATTAAAACAACTAACAAGAAAAATGTGACATCTTTGCCCAGTTCAAACTTTGGATAAATAACCACTTTTTCTTGACTCTTGTCTGGATGTATGCCAGTGTGGTTTTATTGTTTACTTATTTATTCAACAAATATGAAAAAATATAGTGACATTGGAATTGGAATTGCGACAATAACATTCAGAAATCTGATCCCAGTTTAAGACAATTTGTGATATATATGCTTCTAACATACCCACTGCTAGAGAAAATACTCATTTGTCTAAACTGGACCTCCTCAAAACCTGAAAACGTCCCTGTGTAACAACGTCTCTGCTAAATGCAATACATAAAAACTCTGGGAACCACTTAAAGGATTTTAGCTCATGACAACAATATGTTTCATTATAAGTGACAGACAGTCCATCCGACTGGCATCATGCCAAAATATTTCCGCAAGCCAATCAGATTACATCTAAGTGCTCTGACAGTGGTGAATAAAAACATTGTTTGAGCAGCCAATCAGATGGCACGTAACAGCTCCGGCGTGCCTGTGAAGCAAAACCCTGCTTAACCAGTCACAGTCACAGCACTGTAATGAAATCCAGACCGAGACAGCGTTTGGATTGATTTCCAACATCTTGATTTAATATCCTGAATTAATTATTTTAACTTGAATAATATATAAAGGAAAATAAATGTAGAACACTCAAGGGAACAAGAGAGGGCTTCTTTCTTGCAGAGTTATCTCATGGTCAATCTCACCCTGAGACTACTTTCAGCTGTGTGCGTGCCTGCCTGCGAGCATGTGTGTGTGACCGAGCCAGCGTGTGTGTTTGTGGGTGTGCGTATGTCTGCACTGAATGATTTCCTGTAAATTACTTTGTGGGTATGGGCTTTTGTATGTGTGTGTGTGTGTGTGTACAATATCACAGGGAGAGAATGCATGTTTGATTGAAGTTTATTTATGTATCCTTACCAAAAGGCTTTGCTTTCAATTGCACCGATATACTCAGGTCACCCTACATGAAGAACAGATGGTCTTTCTGCAGGTGGGAGAGAGAACTCAAGCATGACTCCAAATTTCTGCAAGGATGTACACATCTAGACCGAGACATACTGTGATGCATTTCAGTCTGAATTCCAACAGAATGAACTGGCGCGGACACACCAAGTGCAAACTGGAGAAGAAAAGAAAAACAGTAGGATACAAAAATATGCAATGATCAACAAAAGTTTTTCTTTTTACTGAACATTAATGAAGCAACACAATTTATGTGAGATGAAAGGTTTAAAGATGCTTGTTTTGATTAAAAATCATGCATATATGAGGGCAGCTAGCCTGGGGCAAAAGGCCCTCAGGGGAACTAAAGCGATGTAGTGTAAAATAGAAACTAAAATGATAGGGATGAATTTGTCAACATATGCAAATAGTTTTAATATAGCAATGAATAAATATAGGGGTAAATATATATATATATATATATATATGTAAATACTGCAAATGGTGCATCAATTCTTTATTTATTGAATCACTTTTTATCCATATAGTTTGCTTTCACTTATACTGTTTAATCAAACAAAATGGCAAACCATAAAAAATATATATATATATTTATTTACTTATTTATTAATTCATCCATTCATTCCTTCATAGTAAAATACAAAGTAATAATTTTAGCATATTAAATATAATTATGTATGTATATATTCATTAATTTGTAAAATGCAAGGTTATATTATCAGATATTCTAATTAGGAATACATCAATATAAATATTTATAAATAAATATTTATATAATTAAATAATTATATTAATTACACACACACACATAATTCTCACTGATTAGGACAGTTCATTCAAAATTCAAATTCAAAATCATTTAAGAGATTCTTAAAGGATTTTAGCTCATGACCTGCACCCTACTTGTGTAAGATGCTCTTATCTCTATAGAAGAAAAAGAGTAGCTGAAAAAAGTCTAATATTAAACACCTCTGTGATATCTAGGCAGCAGCTATTGGCACACCACCATCCCATTCGATTACGGTTATTGATAAGTTAGTCTGCTTTTTCCTCTCTGAATATCTGAAACAATCATCAGCTCATAAGCCTTTTTTCTCGTCTCATTCTGAAGTGAAATGAGAAGGCACATAAAAAACTCATATTGAGGCGGCAGGTGCTGCTGTGTCAGAGTGTCTCAGCTCGATTGGTAGCTAGCTGAGGTGCTTCTCTCCTCGTCATCGTCTCCATAACCTGCGCACTTCTGACACACGGATTATAATAAAAGAAGACTACTGTCAGAGCAGGGTTGATTTAAAGACGGCCCCAGTCAATCAATCACAAAGTTCAGATTAAAAGTACAAGTATCGTTCTCCCTCTCTCTGTCTCTCTTACTCTGATTCTCTTTTGCCTCCTCGCACTTTTTTTTTTTTTTCATTTTAATCTGAGTGAAAATAAAGAAAGGCCTTTAAATTTCATCGCTTCCACGAAACTCTGGCAAGTATTCATTGTGTTCTACTTTTGCCTTTCAACCTCTCCGCAGGAGGCTGCATGCATGACAACTTTATATACGATGTTCTCCTTTCAAAATGCCATCGATGGCTCAGATGAGCTGTGCACTGTGATCTTGCAACACAAAAACACCGGCGTCAGATTCTTCTTATTGACACCCGCTCGCTCGAGTAGCCCGCCTGAGCGAGCCAAAGGGCGCCGTTCCTGGCTTTTAAAACACTGCTTTACATTTCCCCCGCAGAAAACCAGCTAATTATAATGAGGGTGTTTTTAGATGATAAAACGATATCGAATCCGATTGCATTCCCTTCTTTTTTCCTCCCGCCAACCTATTTTATGGCGAAGTTCAACAGTGTCACCGGGACAGAGATAGCACTTAATCACCTAGACAAACACGCCATTACCTCGCAAACGCGGAGTTGAATTAAATATGGTAAACTATCTCATTACACAAACGCATGCATAAAATCTCCGTCTCGGAGCGATCAAAGGTCAGAGAAGTGAATATCTAAAAATCCTTCTTTGAATTCATTTAGCGTTAAAAGCTAGCTCTCTCCAGAGACTGCGTTCACCTGCTGCTACAGCCGGACTCAGGTAATGACTATCATCTTAAAGGCCTGTCTGCCGTCACGGTGTGTGTTGGAATACATCGGAGCGGTCGTTCTGAACGCTTCCAGGAGGAGATCACAAAGTCATTAACTATTTTCTGTCTTTCTCAGCAGTTAGTGTTGATGCAGCCTGCTTGCAATAATGTATTGTGTTGCAAACAAGAAGGATGGCCACTTCCCTGCCTCCTGGTGCAGAGGGGGCCCGCAGTGACACGGAGGCTCAGGTATATGGATGGCCTGAGGAGGTCTCCATCATTCATAAAACATGCTGCTGCCGCACGCCACCGAATTGATCTTGCAAAAGAAGCAGGGTGGCATGCCGACCACTTCATTAGTCTTCCACAGCCACAAATCACAGTCGTCGTAGCCTCACAGGGACCCGCTGTTACCGCCGACATCACCGCAACGCACTTACGCCGAGCCCTCCGACAGCGTTCCCAAAATGCTCAGACGATGCTGCTCATGACTGGCTACCTTGTTTATGGCGAAATGGCCAGGGTCTGGCTAAAATATGTGTGAAGAGAATGACAACAACAGCCGCCGCCCCCCAAAATAAGAAACACGCACTATTTATTTATTTTTTTGAGCCCTGTAATTGATTGCTCGTGGTCATTTTGGGCGTCATGGGATGAAATCAAGTGGCTTCTCCATAAAACAATGTCAAATATTGATGATATTTCTCTTCCCTGGCCTCTGAATGAATTGCCCCACTCACTGAGGCTTTTTGATGAATGCTTTTTATTGCCTTTTCTGTTGTTGCTAGAGCAGCTGGAAAGAACTCGGCCTGGTCCTCTCACAGTCAGCTAACCAAATTGCTGTTAGAGGACCGCCACATCGCAGTTCACAAATCAGAGATGTGCATTTTATTATGCTTCTGTTCTTTTGACAGTTTAATGACATTAGTCACTTTGCGGCAGTTGGTGATTATTTCTGTTGTGAAACAATCCCATGATAAAGCATGATAAAGTTATTACCGAGCTGCCTTCCTTTTCACTTACGACTGTTGTTATATGAGAAGTCAACTGGAAACACCTGCTATTTCTGTAGAACAAACAGATAATAAAAAAAGTCAGAAATAATTATTGTGTAACACTGTAACCTTGGGCGACCTACCAGTATTGGTGGTCAGTTGTCCAACATTGGTGACGATTCATTCATTATTCATTCAGCCCGCCCTATTAAATGAGTTGCTTTGGAGTACCTTTACTGGTGATGAAACAGAAACACTGAAAACACTTCATTATGACAGCCACTAGGTGGAAAATCCAGTGCTTGTAGTGAATTCAAAAGGCAGCTTTCCCATATTTTTTTGGGGGAGTCCAGAATGTTCTAGAAAAGTGAAAGTGTTCCTAAAAAGAACATCCCTAGAATGAAAACCATACACTAACATTAAGAGAACGTTCTGTGATTGCTGGGCTTATGCTTAATATTCACTTACATTTGATTGAACTTGGGATTTAGCTACACAGCGATTTAATTCATCCCACTGAAATTGATCTTCTAAAATTAGCATAATATGTTGCCGCAGTTTCTCAAAACGTAAAGAGCATGAACAAAAGGTTGTAATGGAAAGATACAGATCTCAGAAGGAGAACGTCAAAGTGGCCTCATAGCTTGGCTTGTAAATGTGAAAAGAAAATGGAATGTCTTTCTCGCTCTCGCTTTTGTCTGTCTGTTTCTCTGTGTCTCTCAGAAAACAAACTGTTCTTACATTGTGTTGTCTCTTTAAAGTTGCATGGTTACCCCTCAACCCCCCTCATTCCTGCACAGTCTATTCCCTCAACTGTCATGCTGCCAGGCCTAAAAGCCTGTCTTGTGAAATGTTCAACATCAAAAATGGTTTGTGTGCATGTCAGTTTGGCCTATACCAAAACTCCTAACAGTTAAGCCAAAGGCACCATAGGCACGTTGTCTTGTGAAGCTTTGTTTTTTTGTTTAAAAGACCTTTGGTTCAAGCTAAGCCACTATCGCTGTCCGAGGATTAGTTATGAACGCGCTGCAATATTAAGATCTTATCAGGTTAGAGATGCACTTTTAGCACAGATATTGTGATCTAGTATATTGCGAGGCTTCTGAAGCTCATCGTTGACATCACTTCCTGTTATAACACTCAGTCAAGTAAGTACTTGCCTGAAAGAAAAAAAAAAAATCTGTTTAGTCTCTTTACATTTCCATAAACATACATCCCTCGCTCTCTCTCTCTCCGCCTGCCTCTCTCACAAAACTCCCCATTTGACTTGTGAAACATGATGAACACATTTGAAGATCAGCATGAATAATTCAGTCCACTCGGGCTGAAGCGGGTGAGCATGTAAGCATGTGAGTGGGGGCTGGGGGCTGGAGAGCAAGACAGCAAACAAGTCCCTCCTGGTTAGGCTTTTTTGAAGGACGGCCCAAAGTGCGTAGCAGCAGCGTTACAAGTGCTGGAGGTCTGAGGGGAATTGGGAGCATCTCCATTACTAGTCTGGAGCGATTTGTTTGGAATTATGCCATGCTGCAAATATCTGGATCTTTGGGGACACTGATACATCTGATCCCACAGCAAAGCAATCTCTACAAGTTTACTTCTTTCCTTTTCTCATGCAACATACCCGTCTACCCTCGGGGGTGTTTAAGCCGAATCCATTTTTTTTGCATTTTGCAGACATATTTAGTGTTAATCTTGTCTTCAAAATCGCAGACAACTACGTTTGTTATTCTTTTTTTTTTTTTCAACAGCGACAAAGATAAAATATGCGTTGTGATAATAATCATGAAAACAATGTACGACATTAACAATGCATTAACTTCTTTAAACAACAAAACATGTAGAATAAATACATATTTGAAATAATCCAGTCGTCATAGACACTGACCTGCCTGATTTGTGTAAGCTAATTTCAATATTCATTTTTTTAAGCTGAACTCACTGAAACAAGATATATGATAATATTTATATATAATATCATATTATAATATTGTTGATGTTTAAAAAGAGTATGCAACATTTTTAAATACCCGATTTAAAATACACAAATTTTAGTCAGGTAAATGAACATGACGTGTTTATAAATATTTATCAGTTTACCTAAAGGTGTAAAAAAATAAATAAATAAATAAAATAAAAATCTAAGGTTAATGGTATTCTCTACAGAATTTCATGTCTAGTAATTTGACATAATTCAACACAACGTGAATCAGTGATGTGGCACAGACACGACTGGCTTGTGTTTAAACTGAAAGTCAAAGCTGAACTATTAAGAAATTCTATTACACTCCGAGGCAAGTTGCATTAGAGAGTAATATATGAAAATGAATAGTGTAAATACCATTCAGCTTCAATTCATACTTGTGCGGAAAAGGCCAAGATATACTAAGACGTGTTGCTAGGACACAAGCACAAAGAAAGAGCACCAGTGATCTATTTACACAAAACTCTCTCGTTCCCTATCAGATGAAGTGCTGTGACAGCAGAAATGTTTGTGAGACAAGAATCCGGGGGCTTTAGTTCATTGACAGCCTCTTTTGAGTCTCCTTGGTGGGTCATTGGACCAGTGAGTTAAACCTTGCAGAACTTGCCTTCCATTTCCATCTTGTGAGACTGGAAGGGAACGTGAGGACACAAAGAAAGAGGGACAGAGAGAGAGAGAAGCTGCCATGTTTTCACCGTCGTTTAAACAAATGTAATGTGACAAATTGAAAAAGGGTGCATGTGTGTTTAGATGTACGCATGCATGTCTAATGAAGACAGGATGCACAGATCAGCTTTGGTGTCATCAGATAAACAGGCATACGTCCATAATTAATGTCCAGTGACTAGATGCACTTCTCACAAGGCACCCAGGAAAGCTGGCTCTAGCTGTCAATCAAAATGACACATGGTCGTAAAACACACAGCTAGCATTAAACACAGGTGTGATGTGAGAGATGTCAATTTTACATCACAACAAAATATACCATACAGCTTGTGCTTGTCATTAAAAACTGTCATTTTACTGGATTTACATAAATAAATAAAAATCCAACCTGACACTAATTTAATGTACTGACAAGCACAACATAAACATAATAAAGTGAAGGCCACATGAATATTTTAACATTGTAGGAGGTGCAAATACAAAACACCATTATGGTAAGACATATGACACTAAATTAATGCAATAAATATTAACTACCCAGCTGAAGTAATACACAACAAGAACTATGAAGAAACACAATCATGTCAATAAAATGAATGTCAAAAAAAAGTTTCTCTGTAAATTGTAAGTACTTGTTCTTTGTTATTTCCAAATATGGCTGGACCTGTTACAGTTTTTCCCATATATAATATGAGTTTTTACTGTAGTATTTACAGTATTTTAGGACCTAAAATTTGCAGCAACACTTTGGTATAGTGACCAGTTCTCACTATTAACAAGTTGCTTACTAGCATGCATATTAATAACATATTCAGTATTAATAAAGCCAATATTCTCTGCATGACCATGGTCTACTGTACATCCCAAATCATACCAAATACTAAAATGAACAACTAACTTATAACTATTAAAAAATAGGAGTTTACTGAGGCAGAAGTTATAGTTAATGGTTTGTTAATAGCGAGAATTTTACCTTAATATAAATTGTGACAATTGTTTTAAAACTAAAAAGCAAACTGATTTATGCAGCATGGCCTTGTCATACAATATGGATGTATGTTTAGACTGATTGTTTAGACTGTGTCACGGATGTACTGTTATACATGACAGTTTGTTTTTTTTCTTGCTATTTTTGGTTTAGGTCACTATGCATACAATAAAGAGGGATGTTGAACAGACAAACAAGCTAAAGTACATGGCATGACAGGGTTCGATTCTTCATCTTTGTCATGAAATGTTCAGTATGAGGATGTTACTGGACACAGCTGTCTCTCCTGAGCTCTGGCCTCTCATGGAAAAGGCCATGTCTGGTGTTGGCTATTTCTGCATGATGTGGCCAAGCATCTTGTCCTAATAAAGAGCTGCGGATGTTGATGGAAAATGCCGTACCATTTTCATTACACTCACCATGCTAATCTGATTTCATGTTCTCTTGTTTTAGGTAATCACATGCCACCATACAGCATATTCCAGCAGTGGGGCTATGGCAGATGTATTAAATGTTACGGCTGTATGTTTTCACTTTTTATGTTTTATATTTTAAGACAAATCACAATTTCAGTCAAAACAGGCAAGATATCTGCATTTGTCCTGGCCCTGATAATACAGTAATGATAAAGAAGTAGGTGTAAAGTTATTTTGAAATTAATCTAGATTAATCTAGATTAAAATGGCTCATTTGAATTCAGCCTTCAGGCATTCAGAATATGTGTGCTACCTAAATAGTGACTAAAAGTAAAGCCCTATTGGGACGGGACTAGTTTTACAGGG
>JAUCMS010000127.1:19622123-19658348 GCA_032357445.1 Enteromius radiatus
ATAAGAATCGAAACTCGAAAACTAGTCCCGTCCGAATAGGGCTACAGTGCAATTCGGCTAGGTATACATCCGCGCTACACTATCAAGGTGAAAGTCATCGTAGCTTGCGTAGTATAGACCCAGCTCCCATCCCGACTAACGGCGATATTTTTTTTATCGCGCAATAAGACTTAGTGTAATAATATATATTATTATTATTTCTTTTTTACTTCATTTTATTTTACTTTATTTAAGTTTTAGTTTAGGTTTTTTTATTTGCACTGTATATGAATGATAAAATTCAACATTTAGAAGTCTAAAAGAGAAAAAGTTAAATAAAAAATCAGATTCTGCCATTATTCTCTCTCCTTTATTTGTTTCAAACTTGCAATTACCCAAAGCTACAGTATGTATCACTTCAGATATAATGTTACCTAGATTATATTTAGACACTTTTTTTGAGGCTTGAAAATCACATTCATGTAAATGGAACGGCAAAGAGCAGACAGGTTTTTTTTTTAAGCGTATCCCATGAAATACCAGAGGGATTGATACAGTGTCTAATACGTGTATAGGATAAGTAAAGTATATAAAACCTTTGCTATGTTTCAGGTTTTTGTTGTTGTTTTCTTTTTTAAAATCAGTCCCATGTTTATTTTCCACCTTTGTCCTTATCAGTCTGCTCGCTCACCCTCTCTCATTCCTTCTCTCTCTCTCTCTCTCTCTCTCTCTCTCTCTCTCTCTGCTTGGCTGGGCTAATTGAGTGTCTAAACAAACTAATTAATCACTGGCATTGGTGGAAGACGGACAGGTCTGGAGAGGTGATGTTCATCAAACTCCCCCCAATTTGTTTTTTTTTTAATCCCTGTAGTCATATTTTTGCTGAATATGCACATTTTTTTCTTTCCTGAGATCTCTTTGCCATGGCCAAGGTTAACCGTACACACGCTCATTCACTATTTATGATTTTGCATAGAGGAGAAGTTTTTTTTTTCTACTCTTATATTCACAGTATCCAGGCGCATTAATCAAAAATAATGAATAAAATGATCCGTCTGACAATACTCATACCCTCCTAGGTTTCAAGAGAATATCCAACCAACTTTATTAATCAACATCCAGATTAATTGTAACAAAGTGTCATCCATAAATTTCCCTTTCATTTTAATAGTACTTTGCCCAACACTAACAATATCCCTTGTGACTTCAGATTTATTGAGGGTTGTGGCTATCACAGAGAGGATGAGAGGGTGACGTGGTACTAAGGGAATGGCGCAGATACAGTGTTCCTGACGGAACGGACCAAAACATCTCCTCTATGGACCAATTGAAGGCATTAAGAGATCCCCTTCAGATCGAACGCTTCCCCTTCTTTAGCAAACGCTTTGGCGGTGCTGTAATGGCCATTTGTTGCCCTTCGACGATTCTCCTCTACCCCCACCCCCTTTTTGGCCCTGTTCAGCTCTCTGTAGGAGAAGGTGAGGCACTGGAGTAAACCATTAAGGGTGACAGTTTCACTTTTCTCCCCCTAATTACTTGTTCCTGCCTATGTGGCATTTCTTAGAAAAATTTGTTGAATAATGACCGGCATTAAAATGGAGACTCTTAAGAATTTATACGCGCCGCTTAATTTATCATGTACTTTCTTTATCTCCTCAGTGGATTTATGTCCAAAGTGTCGCAGGCCCCCTCTGCCTGCTGACAGCGCCGTCATTTTCTTAAGGGCACAGCATGTATATCAGTGACAAATTTCCCTGACACCACAGACTCCATCCCAGAAAATTGCATGCAAGCACACCAGATTCACGCTTGTTTGTTTGTGCTTCAAACTGCAGTTACACCATTACTGACGGCTGTCTCGGAAGACAAACATTTTTATGAAAATGCCAGATTTTTCTATAAAAACTGAGCAGCATAAAAAGGAACATTTTATTGTCTGTTAAATATTTACTGAAGAATTGTTCTTTGCAGTTGGCCAGTTTATTTTGTAAATCAACTCGAAATATTTGAAAATACACTCTTAAAACTGTGTGGGTGAGAATATTTGTAGAAGTGTGCATGACTGAGTAAGCAAGCACTTTTAAATCTGCCTCTGTCCCATACACTTGTAAATGAAGAAGATTATTACTGTACATTTTACAAAAAAAAATAAAGTTTTCTACAATTCAGTCTGCTAAGTGGCATTGCTCTGAAATTATTTGTGAAATCTACTAGCAATTTCTGATTGAAAATAGTTTCAAAGAATTTTTTTTCTTTTACAGTATGGCCACCCGTGTGTGCGACAGATTTGCCATCTCCCTCTCCCTCATTAAAATATGCACCTTTTCAGTCCTGCATTAGAATGATTTATGAAACAGATCAGGCTTGTGGTTCTAAGAGCCACCTATTGCCTTCATTTTATTGCTGTTGTGTTTTTTCCCCCACTATTTTGTCCTCACGGTAATATACCACGATCTCCCAGGAGCACGTGCCCTGATGGTGGCTTTTTTTTTTTTTCAAGGGCATTCAAGTGGGTACTAGCTCACAGCAGTTTTAATATCTGCTCTAACACTTTGCAGGGGCATCCAACTGTCTCCGCTAACACCATTACATACCACGTTCTTGAATGCTATGCTAGACAGCGGTATAATCCAGGATGCTAACTAATATCAGTGCCATTAACTAATCACCCCTCCAGCTGAACAGCATATACCTCTGTTCACTTTACAGATGAGGTTACATCTGAAGTGTATAGGGGTTAAAGGTTAACATCTTTGGGGTCAACCCAATGCTATTCTACCTCAAACAGACGGTTTTCCGGTGTGAGCAAATAGATTCTGGTTATCTCGCTGGCCTATTTCCACAGCAGTACGACAACAATGAATACATTATCATGGGCTCCAAGTTAAACACTTAGATATGTGACCTAATGAAATTACAGGCTCCCCCTGTCTGTATGGCTTTGCTTTAGCCCCCAATGAGCATTTCTATGCTAATCAGATGCAAATACATGGAAACGATGGCAGATATTTAACCCTGGAGTACTGGAACGCCATGGAATTAAAGAGATTCACCCCTCCCCAACCCCTCCACATTTTTTTCTCCCCATCTAGTTAATGGGGGGCCTTGGAGAGTAGGCAAATGTTTTACCTTTTTGAAAGTTAAATGCCCACTTTCGCCTTGATATTAAACCACAGATACTGGCTTGAACTATAACCTTTTTCAAATCCCCATTTCTCCTGTAAGCCATTGCCTGAACCACTTTCGGCGGCGGTCTAATGAAATGTAATTTTTGTTAGCTGTTCTCGTTGGCATTATGGAATATAGTTCATATTGGTCTGCAAGGATCTGGCAGTGGTGTTAAATACGGAATGGTTAGCACAAGCTCTATGTCACATTATTGTAATATGAAGTAATTCTTTTAGCTAATGTGGTTACATCTATTCCCTGCTATTGCCCACTGTTGTGTGCAGTGAACTACTCCCTCTGCCATTACAACTCACGTGAACACACACATTTCATTAGTGTTTCACGCCCCTGCGATTTTCATTACTAAAGCAGGACGCACCAAACGCATTCTACCCAACACACACAAATGAATCTTTCCCTCTTGCTTTTTTACTCGTATCAAGGACAATGATGGGACTCTGACGACCCACTGACCCATTAAGTGGAGTGATGGCAGTGCCAGTGTGTTACTGCAGGCACATCAGACTGACTAACATACACATGCAAATTATAAAAATACCTTGGGTTAGCTGGTGTGAGGATTTAACATGTTATTCTGTACAAACTGAATGCTTTCTTTGATCTTACCAAAAGGTTAAAATGCATGTAGAACCGTCAAATGGCCCTCAAGCTCTTGCATGCAGTCACTTATGGATTTAGCAGACAGTTTAGCAAACTTCTATGTTAGCAATAGAAATGAACTATTAAGTTTATTAGGCTACGCCTACACTCATGTACAGCAAAATGAGAACACTAACCATATTTGAATATTTTTAGCATAAACTTGGCAAGAATATTACTTGGGTAAATTGCTTGGTATGAAAGAACAAATACGGAATTCACACATTTATTATTTACATTCATAAAGCCATAATTGACAGCTTGAGTCAAGGTTTATAAAAGGATTCTAACTAAAAAATAATAGAATTAATTGTAGATGTCAGATATTCAGCTGATGCTAATTTAACAGCCAATAACCTCTTGAACGTCTAAAAATACTGTCATTGTTGATTTTCAGCAACTGTCATGTAACACAACTCTTTGTAAAATCAGTTTAAAAAATGTAAAGTGACACATCATACACTGAAAATAATGAACATGTAGTGATAGGTCATTATGCGATGCATTTTCAGAAAGTGTATTTTTAATCTCTACCACAATTAAGGATGGAACAGAAAAACTATGTTATGACTGAATTAGTTATATATATATACACTGTATATACAATTATATAACCATATAATAATAAATGAATAAACCAAGAAACATAAATGTACATGGGAAAGAAAATAATATTTGAAAGAGAAATTTTTTTCAAGGATGGACCCATTCCTGGGGACTATCAGAGTAGATGTAAGGGTCACCAGAAATATCTGGCCCCTAGACAAACACATCTTTTTGATGATTATCAGTGTCATCTTCAGAAAGAGAAAATGAGGCCAAGAGACAGAGAAAAGCCATCAAATCACACTTCTTCATTATTTCAGTGAGTGACTTTACCTGGTTTCTGTCTTTTCTACTATTACAATGAATATCATTCTCTCCTTTTTCCTAGGGCAAAATTTGGCACCATCATGCTTGGTCTTCTCCCTGGACACCTCAAGAAGATATTATTCTGTCTTACCTCTCTGGGTATATCTGTCTCAGCGACAGGACAGAGATATATAAAGTAGAACAAAGACAGAATCAGGGTTTAAAAATGAAAATAAACAATATGCATGAAAAATGTATGTGTTATTGCTGATAAATAAAAAATATTAAATCAATCAGACAATCAATAAAACATGAGCTGAATACCACTGTTTTAGAATGTGGTTATATAATGTTCAGCAGGTCAGTCAGGCCATGTCATTGAAGGGCTAGACTGCTGCCCTCTTTCCTGAAGATGACACTCCACTTGTGCTCCTTAGAGAATGGAACAACTACTTGGAAAAGCCGCAAGCAGCTACTCACAAAATAGGCAACCATCTCGAATGCATTTGAAAATAAATAAATAAATAAATGAGTAGATAAATGCCACACTGCTTTAGCTGTACCACTCTATTACTTATGTACTGTTACTAGTATTGTGGATTAATTGCTTCAGCAAGTCACTAGATAAAAAGCATCTGTTAAATAAATGAATGTAAATGCAAAAGATTTATTCACTTGGAAATATCTCTTTATGGAAAATATTTTACAGCTGAATATTTGTCCTTAATGATTGGTCTCTGCATTTGCTATTCATTATACATTCTCTTATATTTGGTAATGCATTGGCCATGAACAGTGTTCATGAAAAAAAAAAAAAAGAAAAAGTTCCAAGTACTCAGACACAAAGTTTCTAAGCAAACCAACCTGGTTTGGTACGTCCTCATAAACAGACAGAAACAAGGAGATGCCCTCTCATCCACCGTCGTGTGTGTGTGTTTGTTGCATGTTACAGCAGAGGCAAGAAAACAAGCAGACATTAGCCTGTCCACTTGACAGCAGCTTGTTCAGTTGACCAGAAAGTCCTGTAATTAAATGGCTGCTTACCCTGTCGAGTGAACTGAAGTTAACCTCTGCTTCAGCACTGACAAACACGCAACAGGGCCGGTGCTTCTGCTCGCCATCCAAGCAGCCCGAGGAGGCTTCAGAAGCAACGGAGAGACTAATCCAGGACTTTGAGGTCTCTTTGAGGAAGTGCGTACAGGGGGTTGAGCTAATTGTGCTGAAGGCTTCCAGCCTAATGAGATACTAGTGGACACAGCATTCGTTTTTCTTTCTTATTTATGCCACATTATTTTGAAGGATCACGCACCGCTTAGATATCGTGCTGTGTTCTGCGCTCCTTTCCGGGCAGGTTTTGGGAGAGGATAATTTATTAAAATTACTTTTTACTCATTTTGTTTAATGTATGCACTTTAACAATTAATAACCCAAGCGCGGGAGATTTTCACTAAAGGCCATTAATTTGTATAAAGCTGCCGCCACTGACAGAGGAGATTTTTTAAACTGATCAAGAGAAAGTCAAATTATTCTCTAGCCTCAGGTTAAATATTACTTTCTTCAGGAATTCTTTGCTGTGCCGTCCCGCTTTTTATGACCTTGTCATTGATTGCAGCTTTCAGAGCCATCTCGTGAAAGCCTCCGCCGCAGCGGGGAGCGAGGTGGGGGGTGGTGGTGGGGGGTATTGTTTGTTTTCTGATCACCATCTCTTTGTCCCATCTGCAGGCTGAGTGTTGAGCATGTGAAAATTCAAGGCCGAGCTGAAACAGACCTACTTTGTATCTGCAACATCAAATCATCTTCCTGACCAGGACAGCGTACTTGCCTGTTTTGTTTGTGCGCAGCCAGGCTATTTTATTATATGTGTGTGTGTGTGTGTGTGTGTGTGTGTAACCAGCCCAAAACAAATAATAGTTTGTGTCACTTTTCAAAATTATTCAGACCACAACACCACCTTTACCAACAACATGGCGCTCCCTCTATATCCTCGTCCTTTCCTTATTAGCCTCCCGTATTTTCTCAAAGGGTGGAAGAATGTTTATCTTCAGACGTTTCCTTCATGTAGCTGAAAACCCATGAGAGGGATGTCTGCGAGCATCTTTGAACTGCTCTGCTAGATATTTATTTACACTGCTCAACCGTCCTATCAGTCATCTTTGGCCTTGCTTTTTCACTGGCACTGTTTTTGGATAAGCAAGCCAAGTGACTGTGGTTTTATTGTTCTGACAATAAGCTGCTTGTAATTCAGAGTATCTTATAGTACGTTCATTGCAAACAAAAGCTGGAAAAGTTTTTCACTGAAGCAATATGATTACTTTGCACAATGTCCAACTAATAGCCTGCATTCTGTGTGTTTATCAGAACATATGTTCACTGATAATGCTGATCCTGCTTAGGAATCAAACAAAGCCTCCAAATGCTGCAATTAAATCAAGCGGTCGCATCAAATTAATATGGTTGATCTGACTGCATTCGTCAAAATGGATTTTCATTTTATTCCTTTTTTTTCCCGCTCTCTCATCTCACTCTCTTTCTCTCCCTCTGCCTCTCTCTCTCTTTCTCTGCAGTGGTACTTTTAAGTTCAGAAACTGAGAGCATGTCTTCATTAGCTGCATTAACATTCACAGGCTGTAGTAAATTCTGACAGTGAAAAGGTCCCCGTAACCTTTAGTTGTGCAGAAATTTACTTCCCAAGAAAATTACAGCTGGCACTGTCTTAATTAATGCTCGCTTTCTTTGCTGAAAACCCATGGCTTGTCAGAAGAAGAGTGGGGAAGGAGAAAAAAGGAAGGAGAAAAGAAAAAGAGGCAAACGATGGGAGAAATAAGAAGGTGAGGCGATTAAAAGGAGAATAGAACGTGCAACGCAGCTGGAAATGATAACTGAATCTATGCGAAATTCGCTAATATTTTTCACAAATATCACAACATTGGCCAGGATTTAAGGGTGGAGTCGGATATCCGAGGAGAAACAAGCAGATTCAGAATGTTGATTTCTCTCTTTCTTCTCTCGTTTTTTTTTTGTCTTCAGCACAATATAAAAAAATCCAATACATATTTTATCCCTCGCTATCTCTCGACTGCATGCTGCGTACTATAGCCTGCTTGGGAAGTGACGATCATCTTCTAATACCCAGGCCATCAGAGGAGCAACGAGGAGGTCACAGACAGATTAGAATGCTACAAACCAATTTGTCATCACTCCAGGTAAGGAGGAGGAACCCTGAAGATAGGTAAAAAAAAAAACAAATACGATTGGACCGAGGCAGACTTCATGTTACACAATAGGTCATAATTAAATGATCAACAAAGAGCTTTGAGTATCAGGCATAACACTGAATAAAATCAATGGCGTATTCTTTAAAATGGGTCTCGTAGTCTCTGAGGATCTATGAATTTCTGGCACTGACGTGGGAGAATCACATGCCTTGAGTTCCTATTGGATTAGAGACTGCGGGGCTAATGTGTGAGTACTTCCTCTAATGTGATGTTTGCCCATATTCTGTCCCTGTCACTCATGACAAGCCCTCTGGGTTTGATCATTAAACAGCGCTGGAGGGTAAGGCTAGACTGTCTCTCTTCTCTGACACTAATTAGTGGTTGTGACTCAGAGTACGGTTGATAGACAAATGTCAGAAAGCTCATGTGTGGGGTATTAATTGCTGAAATAAAAGCAGGGGAGGCGTGCTGAAGATCTTGTAAACCTCTCTCTGCAGATGTGTCTGTTACTCAAATCTACAATTCAAATGATGGCAACAAAAAAAGTAATGTGTTAATTCCTTGTTTATTTTAAGCTTTTGCTGATGCGGACCAGTCGCTTGTGTCTCAATGATTATGCTAGAAATAGGTTTCGAAGAGATAATTTAATTAACAAGGGATATTTCACACAAAAATTTTAATTCTGTCTTCATTTACTCACCCTCGTGTTCATTCCAAACCTGGAACATAAAAGGAATTGCAATTAATATGATGACCAAAGGTTTCCAAAAGGATGCAGAGACGCCATACAAGTATAAACATAAGACTGTATTTTAAAAACTGAATTCTGTTGTTATTCACTTATATCTTTGGCTAACTAGAAATATTATAAATGAATATTGAAAATATAAACAATTTCAGCCTGTTTCTGTCAAAAAAATATTAAGTAAATAAAGAAAATAAATCCAAAAGCTTAACAAATAGCACAAGTCATATTTGACTAGTTTTTTTTTTTTTAAATCAGTCAAATTTGAAACAACAAAAATACTGGCAATATATTAAAATGTGGCTAAATGATTCAAATTATTCAGGCTTCACATCATTCTATACTGTCTATATATGTTTTCATTTCTGATAATATTTGTGTGTGTGCATGTGTGTATATACAGTATATATATATATATATATATATATATATATATATATATGCCTATTAATGTTACTATTGTGAAACCTCCTGTAATGCATCATTTGATCAAGTCTCTTCATAATTCAGTTTAGTATAATATTAGATGACACTAACCTACACACACATCTGCAAGACTAGAACACAATGAAAAAGTGCTATCAATAGCAGACATTTAAGGTTTCTGCTCAGTAACTAAACAGTATGCTCCACAAGCATGAATCTAATTTTCAAAGCACATCCTCACTGAGATGAGGACATGGACAGAATAATTTCTGTGACTGTAACTGACATATTACCATCACTCCAGTGATACAATAAGGTGGACCAATTACATCAACTAATTAAAACAATTAAAGCATGGAGGGCCTGGTATCTAAATTTCTGTCAAGCCTGGAGTCAGCTTATTAAAATAGTCCTTTAATGAGCTACAGACGCTCTCTCAGTGTCTCTTCTTTCTCTGGCCTGTTTCTTCCCTAGAGAGAGAGATAGAAATAAAGAGAGAGAGAATCTGTCTGTGCATGGATGAATATCACCCATTACATCACATGTTGAAATTACAATTTCTTTCACAAGACATTATATATTCTGATTACCGGCATGATATAACCAAAAGGCTGTTGATCGTTCAAACAACCGATCAACAAACATGTCTTTTATGTATAACTATGCTTCGGTATAATTATGTATTCACCTGAAGAAAAACCAAAATCTAAAATCTTGTCATATCCATAATTAACCAGCTATGCTGCAATGAAAACAAATGTTTCAAGATTCCAAAACTTCAGAAGGAATTCTGTTTTTCTGTAAAGTTCCATTGGGCACAAACACATCATCGCCGGATTCGAACCTCACTCTCCTGTAGAACATGAGCTTACGGGCCTGCTCCAATGAGATGATAAACTGCCCCTGATTCCATGATTCCAATTTGTAATTTTCCGAGTGCAGAGGTAAGACTAAGACGATTGATCAAATTGAGGAGCAAGTTGAGCGACCCTTCCCTCTCTCTCTTGCCCAAAGACCCTCTTTAAATATTCAGCTAGATTTATGAATGGTCACTGTCTCCCACAGCTATTTATATCTCTTATATTGACAGAAACACATTCAGGAAGAGGAATTAAATTTTGGTTTCTGCAAGTGCGACAGGGGAAGTTTGATAGAGCGTAGTCTCACTCGGAGGTGGGGGGCTGAAACGCTCAGATTAATGTATTTTTTGGAACAAAAGTAGACATGGATTTATTCCTATTTTCCCTCTCTTTTTATGAAAAATTCAAATGAAGGTCAATTTTCAGGATTACCTTCCTCTCCGTAAAATGTTTCAGAACATTTATCATAAAGCGAATCAAAAATTAAAGACACAGGAGGCCATTTTACCAGAACTGAAGACAAAGATTAAAAAAATAGACTTGGCTTTGTTTGATAACATACAGGCTTGTGGAGTTACAGCATTTGAAGTCTTTTTAGGAAGATTTTATGCTCCCGGCGACTGCCGAGAAATGCCTTTACCTTCAACAATTCAAGTTCTGTCTCCTCATGTTCTTCATCCTGGCCTGGTCTCAACCTCAAGCGACATCACAGACACGCCAGTCTGTTGGGACACCGGACCCCGCCATTCGATCCGATTATTTAGGAAGGACAAAGTGCTTGTGTTGATGAAGAGCCTGCTCGAAAATCTGAGAGTGCAGAAATCAATGTGGATCCAGCGGGCCCCGGAGCATTGATCACGACTCCCTCTGCATTGACAATCCATGCCTTGTTTGGCTATGCTCGTGAATAGGGCGAAATGAGCCTCCAGTGAACGCTTTCTGTACCATCTTCCTCGTGATCCCTGTCTCTCGCCCCCCTTCCTCTGCCTCCATATTGACACTGTTCCTGCCATGATTTATAATCACACAGTCAAAAGTTTTGAGTGAAGAAGCAAAGTTTACAGTGTAGGTCCTCAACAGTAAGCAACACTGGCGCAAACAACTTTTTTTTTGCTTTTAATTCCCGGTTTTTACTTTAAGCGATGCTCTTGAGCGAAGGCTTATAGTTTGCGGTGGAATCAATCCCTGAGAGCGAGAAGACACTCAAATGAGGGTCTCTCATTATGGACGGACATTGTTTGTCCAGGAATCCTTTCCTCCGCACCTTGTTAGAGATGTCCAGCCTGCATAATTGGAGCCGATGCTGACAGACGCTTCACTGAAAGCTTTTGTAAATGACAAATGTTCCACCTCTCCGGGAAAGATGACCGTTTAAAAGAATGACGTCTCGTTATTTGGACTTTGCGGATGATTTGGAAGGCTCTGGCAATCAAGCTCTTCCTAACAGTACCGAACCATTTCCCCTGAACGGAGTAAGAAATCACCTCTCCTCAGAATGTCTGACTCCATTTAAAACGAAGGAGACGCTTAGTTTAGAATAGGTTTACAATAAATAAACAGTCAGTTTATGATTAATTGGAGTTAACTTACTTGAAAACCACGTTGCCGTAAATTGGCCAAGATGTACTATGTGAATCGTTAAAACAAGATGAGGATATCAGAGCAATGAGATAACTAGAGCATTCTGGCTAACCAAAGACAGAAGAGTTTCTACCCCCTTCAAAACAGGTTAGAGTTACACATCTGTTTTGAGATGCTCAGGTTCAACACGGACATTCCAAACACAGATGACTTCTCTTTGGGCTGTTTTTGTTTATAACATCCAAGATTCCTCTGATTAGCTTGTCACTTTGTTTGGATCCAGGGTAATCAAGTAAAAACCTTCATTATAAGAGTCAGATTTTCACTTGTGTACTGGAAAGAGTCTTGCAGTGATGAATTCCACTTTATAAAGAACCACCTGTTGTGAACTTTTCAAGGGAAGTGTCACCCTATTGCAACAGAACCATGTTGCTTTTTCGCATAGATTGCTTTTTGCTTATGCAATACGTGCAGGGTATAAAAGAAGATGAATGCTTTTGCTATTTATTCACAAATTAAATGTCTTGGATGCTGCAGTGTGTTAAAGTGTTACTCCTGTTAAAATAAGATCGTCTTTTAAGATCCCACTTACAAAAACAAGTAAAGGAAAAGCTGTAATCGTTCACAACTCGGCGAATGACAATGAGTCAAAAAGTTACTCATATTTGCACTCTTAGAAGAAAAGGTTGAAAAATGAACCTTTTGAGGTTCCTGGAGATTGCAACTGTGCGGGAACCTTAAAGTTTCATTTTTGAAACGTTCACTTAAAGGTGCATTGATGACCCTTTTGGGTTCCTTTTTTTTCTAGATCCAATTTCACTACCGAACACCATGATTGTCCATGAACTGTTTAATTCATAAATGTTTATTACAAACAAACCAACAAACATAAATAAATCAACACAATGCATTTATTTACATACAGTACACATTTATTTTATAAAAAAAAATAAAATTATGTGTATATGTATATAAGACTATTGTGGGTGGCACATTAGTTTTGGCATTATGATACATTAAACATTGAATGTCAGGTTGTCTCTGAAATTTGAAGCATATTCAGTGTTGAAGATGAAATGTACAGCTGTGTTCACATCATCTATTTCACAGTTGTTCTTCTCCACTTCCATCATTATTTCTAAAAGAGACTCTGCATCCAAGACATGTCCTTTTATAAACAGCACAGGTTTGGGTGTATATGATACCTACACAAAGAGAAAATAATGTTAGACTATAACAATATTTAATCAGGAATAAATATTTGACTTTTTTTTAACCCGTCACAATGTAATACAGGCTTTGAAAGGAAAGATAAAGAATGCAAACTATATTGTCATTATAATAAAGATAGCCTAATAGAGAGGGTGGCAGGTGGTCATGAAAAAAAATTCATACCTTTGTCTGACAAATCAACACAGATTTGCTTTTCTTCATCCAACTCTGTAACAAAATCTATCCCCACTGCTCTTCTTTGGCACTCGTTGATCACTGTGTGTGCTGCCAGACTCTATGACATTTAACCCAAATGACCTTGGCCTCTTTTGATGCAAATCTTGGACAGATAAATGCTTCATCTACAAAATAAAAAAATATACATAAAGCATACTTACATAATAATAAAAATGTTAGTATTGAAGTTTCACTGTATTTTAGCAAAGCTACCTCTATAACGGTTGCTTGACAGACTCCTGCTAAAACTACCTGTTTTCTTTGTTGAACCAGCAAAAAAAATTAGTTTGTTTCCTCAACATTGTTCAAAGGTGATCAGTCTTCTTTTTTATTTGTTTTTAAGCATATCCTCTGCCATTTTTTTTTCTCTCTCAAGAACTGGTATTTGATAACAAGGGCTGAAGACACCTTGTTGTGTTTGTCTGTTGTATATACCTGAAAATAGAGAAAAAACATTTTACACACCCTCATCATTCTCTAAAATTATAAACTTACTGCGTTGTGGAAATGGCCAAGTACAGGTGCAAACAGTCCTTTTCCTGTCAAAAAAACTAAACAAACAAAAAAAAAACTCTCAAAGTTCTCATGTGTTTCTGCCACTAATATGTTGTTATTAACAAGCAATAGTTACAAATAATTAGTAAAGGTTTTTTTAAACACTGATTAGTAACTTGGAGTTTGTGGTCTTGCCGGCATCTAAATCTTCAGATTTTCTTGTAGTCTTATGAATTTAACTTAATCGTCATTTGTGAATTATATAACACACAATTATGACATTACGTATGTGTTATGTTCGTAGCTTTGCAAAAAAGGTCATATAGTTTGATTGAAAGGTTTTGTTGTCTTACCTCAGATATGTGTGCTGCTCCACTCTGCTGCTTGCGCTTGAATGTTTGTACCATTTTTTCCGCGTGACCGCTGATTCTGTGCTTTGCGATGTGTTCTGCAACTTACGTAGTAAGCACGAAATATTCGCCTAGGTTGAAATGTTTTTGATTGTTGTTTTTATTCAAAGGTTGAAACAGTAACATCATAACAGTAATAATAATAGTAGCAGAATAATAATAACATTAGGCCTACTAAGAAAGAAAGAAAGAAAGAAAGAAAGAAAGACAAAAAAATTTAAATAGAAAAAATAATATTGCTGATGAAACCTTACACAACACAGACCATACAGTGTTATAGAATGACATAAATGTTCCTCAATAATAAAAACACGTGACCAACCTAATCATGTCTAAAAGGTGTTTTCCCGACCATATTCATTTAAAATAATTAGCTTTTGTCACTTGTCATGTTCTACGCTGAATAATAAGCTAACTGAGATTTAAAGGTTGAATGTGGTATGGAGAAAATGTACAGCTGTAAAACATGAATATCGCTTATTAAGTCTATTTTTGTTTGCATGTAATTCACTTGAAACTCACAAATACATACAGAATAGCTTATTGTTTATTGATGAACATAAAACTGAATTTAAATTTTTGTGAACTAAAATTAAATTAAATTACTGTATAATAATTAATAAACTATTGTGCAATTTAGAGATATGCGAGATGGTCATGGGGCACAGATGAGACACATTATATCAACTGAAGAAATTTTGGTTAAACTGATTGAGGCCATCTGACATCAAAATTATTAACTGAATAAAAACTGAATCAAGAGTAAATTCATTAATATTAATAAGAGTGTGTGAATTAGTAAATTGCTAATGTAAAAAGGAAATGGTGTTCTATGTACTCTGTCTAGTCTTTACAGTACATATTAGAAAAGGTTCATGAAAGAATGCTGGGTTCTAATAAAAACCTTTTACCACAACAAAGGTCCTAAAAATAACTGCCAGATAACCAGTGGATCACTATAGAACCTTTAAGTTCAACTTTGAACCTTTTTGATAGCAAGAAGTTCATATTTGAACTTTAAAGTTCTTTTTTGAACTCCAAAAGTTCAATCTCTTCTAAGAGTGTGGGTGTACACTTGTACAATCACACGTCCTTAATTTTAGGCTATAAAACTGATTTTATTGTATCTATGTATGCATAAACGTAAGAATTTGTACATGTGTTTATGTAAGAAAAGACAAATCTAATGGGAAATGTTGAGGTGGATAGATTTATGGTGCTTGTTTGCTGGCATCATTAGTTGGCGGGGTGTTTGATGGTGAAGATGACCTGGCGACCTCATGGTTTTAGAGAAACAAGTTATATTTCAGCTCTGCACAAGATGGAACCAAGATAATTAGCAATCATATTCTGACTGACAAAATAAAGATTTGGAAAAGTTTACCCTCAGCATGTGCCTGTTTATTTTTAATGCATGATAGTGTAATTATGGGAATTATTCATTTTTCTTTTTTAATGCCATACCTGAATATTCAGGTAAAAAAAAGGAATGAATGAATGCATGAATATAGTGATTTTATCCATTGATTGTCTGAATTGTGAAGAACGGGCATTATATAACTGAGACAGGTGGTTGAAAACGTCAAATGGAATTGTGGTATCAGCCAGTAAAACATTTTTCAAAACAATTTTAACTAATATGCACCAATGAATTAGGACAAAATGCCTATTGTATTGCTTAGGCAAACAATGTGTATAAAACATGCTTAGTAAAGATACAAAGTTTGGTGGTCTGTGTTTTACACTTTGTGTAGTCTCTGTAGTCTCATAACTTCAGAGAGTGCCACATTTAATCACCAGATACTTTGAAAGATGCAGACTCATCTTGTGAGGTGATGAGATTTGCCCCACGGAGCAGGAGACCCCGAATTAATCCCTCCTCTTCCTGCTCACAGGCTGATTTAACACCGAGCAGGTCAAAAATGCACTGCTTCCTTCCTGTCTGTGAGGAAGCCAGGGGGGCTTCAGGAACCACTGTATGTATTTAAAGTGTGTGTGTGCGCTTGCTTTATTGTGTTGGTTTCAAAAGGTGAAAGTTGTCCATAATTGTTTAAATCTTCAACTGTTCCATCAACTCACAGAGAGTGGGTTCGTATCACACACACTTCAGTCAGTATCTGAAAAGCCATAGAATATTGACTCTGTATTATTTTATGCATGTCATACACTGTTACCCCAAAATGAGAAACGCACAGCTGGTCCGATTTTTTTTTTTGTATTATATTTTGTTTAATTTATTCATTCATTCCAAAATCTAATAAAATCAGTAATGTTACGAAACATCCTTCAGAATATTCTAATATGCTGTTTTGATGCTCCAAAACACACACACACACACACACACACACACACACACACACACAAAAACCTGCATTTATTATAACTTAAAATTATTACGCCAATGTTGACATCAGTTCTGCAGCTAAATATTTTTGTGGAAACCATGTTCTATTTTTTTCAGGTTCCTTTGATGAACAAAGTTAAAAAGAAAATTATTTGAAATATTTAGTTTTGAAAAATATTTCATAACACTTGCAACACAAATGTTGACAGTCACTTCTTAATGCATCTTTGCTGAAAAAAATCATTATAGTCTCTTTCTTTCTTTTTATAAAAAAAACAAAAACATAATGACCCCAAACTTCACATATGACAATAAGAGGTTCAGAGGGCAGTATAGCCGTGGAAAGTGAAAGCAAAGATCACAGTTTGAGTTACAGACTGAGAGTTCGCCAACTAATTTATTGCAGTACGGCAGAGATACCTTTTGAAAGCAGTGGGTGTGGAGGTAATTCTGCCGAGCGGTCCCTGTTGTTGCTATTATCTGCTTTATTGAACATAGCACTCCGTTTCCACGGCCATTTACATAAACGGAGGAGTCTATATATTAAAGTAGCATCAAATGACTCATGACTTGGGAGAAGGGGGACCGGTGGCCCCATCCCTCTCGCCTCTTTATGCTCCTCTCTGCCTCTCCACCTCTGCATTGCAAAGCCCCTTACATTAAATTGTGATAGATGAAGAGCGGAGGGCATTCATACAAATCAATGACTTTAGTGTATGTGTCATTAGCTTGAGAGATGCAGGCAACGGTCAGTGCCATAAATCAAGCGATGATCGGCCTGTCTGAGACGCAGAGCGGCTCCTCGCACAGCCGCAATGCATTAGCGGGCGAGGAGAGACGAGAAGAGCCGGGAAAGAACAGGAAAGTGGCTCTTCTGCTTATTAGCGGCATGCTTGGATAGCGTACGAGCTAACATGCTGAATGATGCTGCTGTTTTTTATGTATATTTAAAAGTGAGCTGATTCTGGCGTATCCCTGATGACCAGGAGAGCCGGTGGATTAATGACTCTTTGCTCTTGCTACTTTGACACCAATACTGAAGGCAGAGATCTAGCGACCCAGAACTCCAGAGAGACAGCAGTCAATAGCAGACCCTCTCACCCAGTGAACCACAGCCGGAGAAAAATCATTCTCACAATTTACCACAGAGAATAGCGTTTAATATAGACTAAAATGTGCAAGATCGCAGATCAGTGTAATTAGACTCAAAAGAAGTCCAGAAGAACCAGTGAATCATCACAATGCCTTGCACTTCCTGTTTGTAACACCATCAAAACATTAACCTAAATCTATCATTTTACGTCTTTTTTGATGATATGACCGTGAATTAGCATGCATACTCATTAAAATTGGCTGTTGTCTTTCCTGTCACTTTCACACATCAAACGCTAGTGAGACTTAATCCTCTAATTTTTTGGTAATTGTCATTTTGTTGGGGCAGCCTATGTACCAATTAAAATTGCAGGCATAATTATTTTTATTGTGCACAGTGTTTACTGACAGTTAAGAGCTGTTTGATGGAGATATTTTAAACTCTTAAGCAGTAATCACTGCAGTTTACTAACTGCTTTTTTGATTTTATTAAATCAAGTATAACGTAAGATACATGTTTTGTAAGGTAACTTATTGTGGTAAATTCTAAATGAACATGTATTATTCAAGGTAATAAAAATAATATTTATTAAAAGTGTAGTAGAAAAAGACATTTTATAGTCTCAGATCCAGCAGAAATTGCTCCTCAATGTAACAACTGTACATTCCCATTTCTCACAGCTTTCCACCTTTTGAACTGAACACTGCATGCAAAATTGAGGAGAAAGAGACAAAGTAAGAAAACAAGGCCACAAGAGAACAACAGGTTTTTCAACTTTCATGTTTTTATAAAACGGTGAACGACAGCAATCTTCTATCGCTTATGAAATACATTCATCTTTCTCTTCTTCTGCTGGTCTAAGAGGAGTAAAGAGGGTTCAGTTTGGAAATGTTGAAATCACACACTTGTGACTCATTTCACATGCTCATTTTGGGAAGAAAAAGTAAAAGGAAATGTCTCTTAGACTTCAAACAAAATCATTTACATATAAAATATATCAGAGATTTTTTATTTTTTTTTGTTCATACTAGACAGTATGGACAAAGCAATCAAACTAACAGCACAGACTGAATTTCCATAGTTCTCTCTAGGGGCTATATCTGCATTTGATCTAAAGAAATTAAAACTAATTATATATTTATAAACACAGTTATATTCATTTTTTGTCTTTGATGTTTGTGCTCATTTCTGGCACAGAGAAAATTAATCAATTATAATTTCCTCTAATGATACATCCGTTAAATCATATATTTTGATATGTGCTCTGTATTGTGCTAGTCTGATGTGCATCTAACTACAAAGGATATATGCTTGACATACAGTGCAGTTAAACTGTGTGCTTGTGCAAGAATAAATGCAGATGTATTTGTTTCAATAAATTCTCTTGACACAAGTACAAAGGCCTGCTATTAACACACTCCAGAATACTCAACTACATACACTCTGTGTATTTTGACACGTCCACAATCCAGATAGCACTTGACCCGTCACTTACATAATGTCCCCACAATAGACCCATTCCCAACTCTTACAATGTCTCTTGCCATATAGCCATGGACACCATTGGACAACTCTATGATTAGCCGATTAGGCCAAACACGATGGGGGCAAGATCCCACAAAGCTGCAAAACTAGGGACTATAATGAAAAGGTGGTTGACGGAGGCCCTGAGGCACGATGAACCCTTCCCAATTACTTCACTGCGGGACCTGAGCTCAGAGGGGTCATGCATTAAAGCGAATAAATGTATCTGAAATGATCCCTGAGCCAGAGTTAAACAAATCAGCATCCACCCTAGGGTTTAACATACAACTGACTCCCTCTTGGGAGAAGAAAAGAGAGAGAGTTTTACCTAAACATATTAGACCATGAAACCCACCCTCAAAATGAGCAACTGAGATTGACAGAAAGAGAAAGACAACCGGAAACACTCTCTTTCCAGAACTCCAGTTACTACCTGTCTGCTTCCCCCGTCCTTCCCTTGTTTTCTTTTATTCTTTTATTCTTGAAGGAGCCTAATTAGCCGTTGCTGAGGGCCTCTTTCTCCCTGCCCTTAAATCAGTAATTGGTTTCAGTGCTGAGACTGTCAAGAAATTAACACATCACACCCTGACAGCAGCTGTTTTTTTCCTCTTATTTGTCATCTGAATCGCCACTGATTTGCCAGAGAGCATAACAAATGAGTGGTTGGTAATCAGAGGCTACTCTCTGGGGTGGAAGTGTGAGCGAGAGTGGGAGAGGAGGAGAGTTAGTGTGGATGTTGATGCCCGGAGATGTTCTCCATGACTGATATTTAACAATTTTTCACTTGTGAATATGGCCTGCTATGCTAGCTTGTACATTTGTAGATTTTCAGTCAGGCACTAAGTGCACAAAACAAAGAGGTAAAGTATTGCAGTCCACTCTGAAGAGATCCATCTCAAAGCCTCAGGGCTGGACTCATACATGGTCAAACTTAACAAACACTCTCCTCCCACATACACTCGTGGCTGCATTTATTCATGCTTCTCTTCAGTCATTTGTCCAGGGTCAGCAGACAGCAACCGACAGATTAGAACAATCATGATTTAAGGATTAGAGCACAATCACCAAGTCACTGATAAGACGGCCATTCAACACCACAGATAAGATCAGCACATGACTGGGTTATGTGAAGGACACGGCTACATTTCCTCTTTTAGAAGTTGAACAACTCATTTAACTCTGCTGTCTAAATTGTCAAAATTTGGAGAAAGTATGATGTATTAAATTAGTAATAATAATGTTTATTAGTATCACTTATTTTAACTTTATACTTAATGAATGAATGAATGTTTTTTTTATATAAAAATATTGCATTTAAAAAATCTTTTTTTAATATATTTGTTATGAAGGGATACATTGAATTGCTCTAATTGAAGTAAAAGTAAATGCAGTTAGAAGGTTTTTTTAATATGAAATTATATATTTTGAATGGTGATGGTATTTCATAATAATAGTGTTTATACTGCATATTTTCTTAATTTAATTAACTTAAACCTTTGGTAAGCATCAGATGTTAAAACATTAAAAAACCTAAACAACATTTGAAGTGCATATATATGTATATATCCAATGTGCATATCCAATATATGTCAGGTTTAAATACAATTTGAATTCCAGATTTCTGCTGCGGTTCCACACAGAAACACTGTATATTTATATGTAACGCTAAATAATATGAACATGTTTCAGTTATATGATTATTAAGAAGGGGCCGGCATGTAATAAAGGTGATTTTTTTTCCATTTAAATGGAAAACGTATTTAACATACTTTAGTATTTAGAGCCTAACATGTTCTCTAATCAGAGAATATTAGAAATGCAGATGGCGAGGGTCTGTGAGAGGCAGAGATGTATCCTGCCCATCCATAAATCCCTCAAACTCTACAGGCAGATAATGGCCCAATTAACCTTTTCAAACTACCACTGTCAGCACAATTTGCCGTGGCTTTTTACGAAATGAACTTCTCTTGGCGGCAAACTGTGTGAGATTCAGATCACAGTGAGGGCCTGCCGCCCCTCGGCCGTCTCTTACGACCCTCCAACCTCTTCTAGTCCCTCAGTGAGGTTTTTAGCCCTCCAGGCCTCCATTTTACCTACTAGTGTCTCTTTCATGACCATTTCTGTAATCAGTACAGTGAAGGACACCGGACTAGCGCTAGCTTTCGTGTGGAAGGCTGCACAGGAGAGCGGAGGGGGTGGAGGTGGCAGCGAGGCTTAAATTGGCCCTCTTGCACCTGCACGCTTGTGACGCCAATGTCACTCGCTCTGTAGCAGGAAGAGGTCAAGAGGCTCATTGTTACATCCTCACCTCCTCAAACCAAGTGCTCACCTCAAAGTTCACCACCATTAGACAGAAAGGCACATAGCCATTCTCACTTTAAAAGTGCGAAGCTAAAGAAGTTCTCATTAGTCCTTGTAAGACATAATTACACAAATGCGCGCTGATTACACACCACAGAAAATCGTTTCTGTACTTATTTAGCTCACAGACATATCATCTCGGGGTGTTAAATGTATGGGGTGTAAAAATAAAACGCATATTAAGACTATTAGTCCCACGCACGCGGTGGCATATCAGTGTGGCTCCATTTAACTTAAACAGTTTATCCATTCGAAAATATTATGTTTGTTCATTTGCTTCGTGACATAAAACCACGTTTCAAAAAGGTGAGGTTAAATTAAAAAGCGCCACTTATACGAACACTCATAATCTAATAAAGAGACCCGTCTGGAAGAAAGTCGCAGCGGTCTTGTCATTGTCACCTCACATTAATCAAGCGGTCCGGCGCTTAAAACGTTAGGTGGGCGCAAGGACAGAGAAATAAAAATCTAAAGAAACAGTAGCATTGAAAAAGAAGAAGAAGAGGAGCCTGGGTGCAACTGCTGTCATTCAGGAAATATATCCGAGGCTATAAAGTGTTCCCTCAGGTCCTTGTTGTGTCTTTCACTGTCTGTAGGTGTGTACTCACTCCATCTCAGCGCTGTCACACAACACCAACAGTCTATTTGGGTCTTGCATGTTAGCCAGTGTTTGTTTGTGTGTGTGTGTGTGGGGGGGGGGGCTGCATGTGACTGACACCCCGAGGCTACAAATACAGTTATACAAAACAAGGGTGGAAAGAGGCCGCCGTATGATATTTCTTGATTTTGACAAGCGGCCTGCCAAGGTGAAATTGTTTCTGATGTGCTTTTGAGGCGCTTCCCTCTTCCAAAAGCCGTGTACATGAAGTTAGTGTTGTTTTCTACCTCATCTCCTTTTCCAACGTGGCGGCAGGCTGGGGAAGAGAGGTGGCTTTTGCGCCTTCGTGTTTCGCGAAATTGGACTGCCTCTCCCCATTATTGTAAACATCATCCCCGCCGACATGGCTGGCAGTTGCTGTGGCGTCGGACCTGGCTGCCTTGGATACATCTGCTAAAACACATCCATTAAGGCCAAACTACTTTTGATTTACATGTTGAGACTTTTTAAAAGTGTCACATCCAGTGGCATTTGCCCAGACAGCTCGCCTGTGTCGCACAAGCCCGGCCGTCTCTCTCTTTCTCTCTCACGCACACACACACACACACAGCCTTTATTTGCTCTTTTCTTCTTCTTCTTTTTCTTCCTCTCCATTTTTTCCCCCAAAGGAAGAATTCTCTTTCGTTCAGCGTTGGTCACATCACACCAGGCAACCCCTCATGGCTCGGTAAACAACGCTCTTCTACTAGCGCTCGCTCCTCTCCCTTTCTCCCTTCTGCCTCATTACTGCATAAGCACAACTTAATGACCTTATCGTCAATGCAGTTCCCTATCACCTGTCACACCAGCAATTAATTTGATTCCAGCTATAAATTATGGCAGATCTTTTCTTTCTTTTTTCCCTTTTGTGTCAGAATGTAATTTATAATGATTAGGGAAAAAAATGTATGTGACATGGGTATCATGAGAAAGGACAACAAAATGCTCATTAAGGATGTAGAAATTGTCCGTGAGGCTTTTGTTGTCTAAGGTCTCACTGTAATTAAACTTGTATCAGCTAGTTCATAAAGAACAGACAATTAAAGCCACAAGAATGGCTAAACAATAGGCCATAGGTTTGAGAGCGGAGCGCCGCAGAGCGTTAGCGATAAAAGTGATAATTAGCTACTTTTGTCACATTAGTTATGGAAGTTACAGAGTAACTTCTATTTGTTCATATTTCTCAAAACAATGTGCTAAAAGAGTGTCATCGAAAATTGGCCCTCGAGTTCTCATTAAAGTCAAATGGTGGCAATACATCCGTCTGGTATGCTTCGGATTGTCCTGATAGATGCTTGTCTCGGATCAAAGTTATGAAACGAGCCATCTCTGCATCAGCATTCATCATGTGCCCTATTAAAAGTATCATTACAGACAGCTTCTCCTTGATTCGTCTGACTGACAAGCTCACCACATCCAATGCGCCGTTACGTGTGCCATGTATCAATTAGGGACTTCAATCTGGTTATATCTAACTTACTAGACCTTGTATGCATTACATAGCTGCCTTTAGACACGCTGGAGGGCAATGCTTCATCTTCACTTGGCAAAGATTTTATGAATCCAAGCGATTTCATAAAAGTCCCATTATATCTGAATTTACTGCTGTTATGGCTTACGATACAAATATCTCAGCAAGGTGTGAATGTCGCCAGTGGCTATGCTTGTAAAGAATGAGGCGGTAATATGTAGCGTGTGTGTGGGAGAATATGTTCTGAATGATAATATGACTTCCTTTATATCCTATTCGCACAGTAGGACTATATAAAAGATACTCATGAATGTATTATAGGTAATGGATTAGTTGAGTGTTTTTATGGACGTTTTGATTCTCACATATGTTAGCGAGCAAATTACTTAGTTTTCACAAAAATGCTCGGGGCAGATCGTCATAACACGGCCCGAGTTCATGATTCATTTATTAAAAGGATTTGTCAATGTTACGTCAGCCTGAAAAGGAAAGGAAAAGAAAACGAGAAATGTTTCTGGCAAAAGACCACCACGGAAAACGCACAGGTCATGTATTTGAGGCAAAAAAGCCAGTATCGGTACTGAAAGGGTTGTGAAGGTTATTCTTAGATTTACTAGCACAGAATTTTTGTCTTTAATTTTGCTCGTTATTTTATCATTCTCATTTTGTCATTGTCCCGATAAAGGCTCTGTGAGGACCTCCATGGCTTTTCCTTTATTGGGTCATAAAAGCTTGTATGTTATGACCGGTTAAAAGGCGTCACCTTAGATTTGAGCACTCACACATCAGATATGTTTCTAATGTTAAAGCTGAGCACCTTGACCCCATTATTAAGAGAAGTCTTTATGCACAGTGATAAAACCCAACTAAATGTGTGACGGATGCACTGACGATGCCTTTATGTGACTTCTTCAATCAATAGAATCTTAAATATTTTTCACAATAAAATGAGAATTATGCATCTTGAGCTGATTGAATTATACAGGTAATTGCACATCTCATCATGTTCCTCACCGCCTGTTCACTTGATCTATTAACATAGTTTCCTGATCGTTCTTCCAGCACACACTATATCTGAGCATGGGCTTGAGGAGAGGGTCAAGGACAGCTAAACTTTCCATCCTCTGGACTGATCAAACATTTTATAAATAAATAAAGTAAATTAATTAATTTAAAAAAGAATAATAAAAAAGAATGAAAAAAGTAATAAAAAATTAAATAGTGAATAATTTTTTTATATTTAAGTGAAACACCAACACCACCAACACAAACAATAAAGTCTACATTGTTTTGCGGCAGCTATAATATACTCAAAATATTTAAAAAAATATAATGCATACTGTAACTATAAGAATGAACAATGTTTCCCTGTTATTTCATATGTAGTAGTGATACATATGCAGATTATTCCTCTCATGAAATCACCAAAATATTTGTAAAAAGTATTCATAAACTTGCAATATTTCTGCAACAGGTGCCATTTTTTTTTTAGGGGAAAAAACTTAAATAATGACATGACATAAGGACAAACTATCTATATATCTATAGCTATAGCTATAGCTATATCTATAATTATATCTATATCTATCTATCTATATATATTATTAGAAATAATGCAAAACAGTGCTTCAGTGTGGTGATGAATATTTATGACCAGTATATTGTCTCAATTCACTCAACTTTGACAGATACAAAGTAAATTTCGGACCTCTATAGCAAAATCCAAATCTTTGTTTGGTGCTTTTTGTTTTGACTTTCCTCTATAATGAGACATCTTTGGTATCAAAGGAGGAATATGTCACAGTAGCAGCCCAGGTTTCAAGGACAATTGAACTCTATTGGAGAGAAATTAGGTTTGGTCTTCAGCTTATGACAAACTATGGCGCCACTGCACCTAATGACCCTTGTGATGTTCTTCTGAATGGGTCAATGACTAATAAGCAAATATCACACTTAGTATGCCGTTGCTATCGTCTGTCACAATTAAGCTTTTTCCCCCTTTCTCCTCTGTTTGACTTGTTTTCCCAGAGAATTCTGGTAATAACTCAGATGAATATAGAATTAAGCTGTCTGCGTGTGGTGTTTCTGTAACTGTAAGGCTTTATGAACATCCAGATATTTTTGCATGTACTTAAAGTCACTTTCAAAATGAAATATTATTCATCAACTAATGCACTGACCGATATGAAAACCAATCCAGGCACTATTTAGGAATGCAATTTGCTTATATTAGACAAGATCTAATATTAATAAGAAGAGAAATAATCACATATAGATTTTTCACATGTGCTTATACAAACAATTATAGTCGTTCAAATGATCTATTATTCTCTTTCTTTGGCTAAATAAGTGTATATGATACCATTCATCAAGTGCGGATGAGGGGCTGACATGTCTTCCCTCTTCCATTCATCATGATTATAGGGTGATCTGTCTCATTTTGTGTCTAAAGCCGTGTGGCCAGTGTTTTTCACCTGCTTCCTCTGCTCACACAGTGATTGACATTATTACATACATGAACTCTTGGCTTCCGATTTATGAAAACAGACATAATGTTTTGTTTTGTTTTTTCTTCAGTTTTGTGTCATGTGAAGAAAATGTGTACAGTGTGATCATTTAAAATCTTGAGAGCATACTCAGCTACTCAGTGTGTATAAGAGTAATATATACACACCAGGCAACGTCAATATGCGTGTATGTGGACACCAACAGGGGAGGAGAAGTGAAATGAAGTGTGTAAAGTGTGTAGCAGGCCTGAGCTTATATTCATGCCTTGATTTATATGTATAACATTGCATATAGCATAATAAATAAATAAATAA
This sequence comes from Enteromius radiatus, assembly GCA_032357445.1. Lineage (NCBI taxonomy): Eukaryota > Metazoa > Chordata > Actinopteri > Cypriniformes > Cyprinidae > Enteromius > Enteromius radiatus. Next base: position 19,648,216 of record JAUCMS010000127.1, read on the forward strand.
ATAAAAAACAAAAGGTCAATTGTGAAAGCTTAAAAATCTAAGGCAACATTCTCTCAACTATTGTCTTGATAATTCTATTTTGTTTTATGTCTTATTTTGTCAAGACAACAACATAATTCTTGTTCAGATAATCTTCAATTTATATATATATATATATATATATATATATATATATATATATATCTCCATATACTATATATACTTTCTCTCACATCCTGGTGTGTATATATATATATATATATATGTGTGTGTGTTTGTATAAATACAAACGCTTTTCACTTTTTACTCATATTTTAAGCTATTTAACCTTAGGGGTCTGGTTTAGTGACAGCTTTGTATCTTTTTCTGAGGCAAAAACCTATCATGCCCAAGATAAATTAATAAATAAATCAATAAATATATTGATAGAGATATCACACACACAAGTTAAAAAAAACAAAACAAAAAAACTTAGACTAGTTGGACAACATCTGGTGGAGTTTTTATGCACTGTTGTTTGAGGAAAAAAACATTTATTGAGTATTTAAGACTGTTTGAGTAGTTGCTTTTTGAAAGGGAGGGAAAAAAATAATAATAATAAATAATAAATAAATAATATATATATATATATATATATATATATATATATAGTGTTTATTTTCACATACAAATAAAAACACATTGAGTTCTGGTTAATTTAAGATAAATAATTTATAATGTTTTTTGTAATTATAAATGTAATTTATAATTTATAAAAATTTATAATATAATTTATAATAATATCTATAATGATCTTTATACTATAATGACTAGCTTTATAATCTAACAGTATAACCATATGTTATGTCCTATTCAATAATCTAATTAGAAGTAAAACTGATGAACCTGCCTTGCCATTTAACTCTATGCTTTAAGTGTATTTAGTATTTCTGCAGAGGGAGAGTGTACACCCACATATAATCCAACACACACACACACACACACACACATCATATTTCTTCATTTCTGCCAAAGAAAAAGCATTTTGCTATTGCCGCAAAACAATGCTTTACTCAATTAAACATTTGATAATCGAGTCTTAATATCATCAGCAGTTGATATAAGATACATAGAAATGAATTTCATAATCGCTCTCACGCCACAGAATATTTCAGGCCGCAGCAGGCAAGAGAAAGAGGCCCTAATGTGGTCCACATCCACCGCAGCGGCAGAAAGACATTTCCAAACGGCACACACTCACACTCCACTCAACACAGACAATCCATCGCCTGACAATCTGAGACACACGCAGAGATGGAACTCATCTCTCACTTCCTCCTCGGCCGCCTCTATCTGCAATGCAAAATTAACCTCACTTTAATCTGAGCTTGCAGGGACAGGGTGGAGAGGTGGGGGACCGGGCCCGATGAAGAGCCGCAAACGACGCCAGAGTTCAAATCCGGTACGTCGCTCAATTATATTTCCTTGTTTCGCCTGTCCTTGAGAGGAAACCCCTCTGCTCAGCCACATTATTCTAGGCCCATAACAAATGACACCGCAACACCCCGAGCACAGGCACGTGTGTGTAAACGGAGAGCGTGTTTGGCAAAAATGACTTTCTTTTTGATGTAAAGGTGGCGCGCGTGTGGCTGTGGCGGAGGGGAGGATGTGAAATTGTCTAATGCTGATTGTGATTGTCAAGCGCAGGCCGGCCCAATTATATCACTGAATCTTTGTTAAGCAGGCCTTGAAAATGCCTGACAGTATAATTAATCTTGCCATATGAACAAAGAGACCCTGCTCAATAGTATTGAGGACGCTTATTAAAAATACTAAACACCCTCTGCACCCTTTCGAAAATGTGTGTGTGGGGGGCGGCTTTTGAAATAGCAAGACGCAAGTCATTATCTTTTTGTTTAGCTTTTTTTTAATTCGGAGGTGAAATTGATATCAAGGGGGAGGGAGCTGCGATTTTGCAGAATGATGAAAAATGATGCCTGTGAATACGAGATATCATTTTGAAAATGATGCTGCTCTCTCGTGGAGCTGACGATATACAGCTTTAATTAGAGTTTTGCGATGATAAGATACCACATCGCAGAGTTTGAGGTGTCATTCGCAATCCTTTAATTTATAAAATATAACAACATTACACTCACGCTAATTGCACTGTGTGTAAAAATGAATGATCTATTCCTGAGGAATGGCCAGTGTTACTAAAACAGAAATATGATGCCTGCTGGTATAGTGCTAATCTATGGCTGTACTTATTCCCTTATGTTCTGCTGCGCTCATTTATATGACACTACAGAGCTACTGTAAGGTCACAGCTCTCAGACAGATTAGCTAAATAACCTCTTTAAAGACATTCAAGATTTATACCTTCATCAATAAAGGGACAACAAAAAATGAACAATCAAGGATGAAGAATGATCTCATCAGCAGAGCAAAAGGTTAGATGTTAGTGTGCACTTGACTTCAGTCAAAGTCCCTTTAAGGTAAGTCAGTGTATCAGTGCTGCACGGGGAGTAGAGCTAACAACTTGTTAACAACTCTATTCGAAAGGTAGAAATGTACTTCCTTCTAATGTGCTAATGGGATATTGCTTATAATATCATAATTTTATAATTTGAAGTAGTTAAATTAATCAGTTGAAAACACAATTAGCCACAAGCAAAAATTAGCTATACTAAGATGACTGTACTGAAATACAAGGTTTTTTTGGTTTGTTTGTTTGTTTGCTTTTTCAAAACATGCAATCATTAAAAAATCTGGGGTCAGTAATATTTTTAAATGTTTTATAAATAATTATCTTCTCCTCACCAAAGCTGCATATATTTGATTAAAAATACTTTAAAAACAGAAATATTAGTATTATAATTTATATATTGTAATTTAAAATAGTTACCCATTTTAATATATTTAAATACATTAAATACACTTAAATATAATATGTAAATATTATATGTACTGTAAATGTAATTATTCCTGCAGTTTTCCACAACTATCCCTCCTGTCTTCAGTGTCACATGATCCTTCAGAAATCATTCTAATATGCAAATTTAGTAGTCACATTGCACTGCTTAATATTTTTGTATAAACATTATGCTTTTTTCTTTCTTCAGGATTCTTTGATGAATAGAAAATTCAAAAGAACATAATTTCTTTGAAATATAAATGTATAACATTATAAATGTCTTTACTGTTAGTTTTGATCAATTTATTGCATCATTACTGAGTAAAAGTATGATTTTTCTCATAAAAAATAAATAATGAAATAGAAAACCAACTAGTAAATAACTAATGCCAAACACTGAAAATGCAGTGAACGGGACTACACTAAAGTAAACAAACAGGCAAATGTGTCTTTAACTGTAAAGTGGACTTGACTCGTGTTGAGCATCACGATGCCTCTATCAAAGACAAGAATGCCTTTAACTGCAAACCGTGACTTCAGTTGCTATATTTAGCCTTTTTCCCATTCTAGTATGTACCAGTGGACCATCTCTTCCCCTTATAACATCTCTGCTCCAGTGTAGCATAGATTCCCCATGCCTCAGTTCTTCAGGATTACTTAAATCAGTGGAGAATTCCTCCCCTCCACCTTCATCCTCTTTTCATGGTTCACAAGTCAAAGCTGCCCCGGCCAACAGCCCTATCAGAACCTCCTCAGTACCGGCACTGGGCCATCGCGAGCAGAGCACAGGGTGAGATCGAGGGGGCACGCAAGGTGCCACAGAGGTGGAGATGCCTAATTTAGCAGAAACACCATCTCACAAGCTACAAGCCAGATCAGCCTTGCAACCGCAAAATCATTTTAATATATTCCCAGCGCTACTTGTGAATATTAATTTTAAAAATTAATTATTAATTTTGCCCCTGGCATGGCAAGATATACTCGTTTTAATTAGTGTACCGTACTCCCCTACAATTAAAATATAATTGATGTCCATATATATTGACAGCCACTGTGATCGCTTTTCTTGCTGGTGTCAACACAGGCAGGGCACAGATTCTGCCACCCTCTCTGGTCTATTTAGTCAATGCCGCTTTTCAGATCCATCCCACCATTTTTGACATAAAGAGACAAAATGTGGCCTTGATGCCAGTAATTAGAAAGACTGAAGACGAACATCGGGTTTGTCTTTACAAACCTAAGACTTGCTTCTGTGACACACAAAAGGTGAATTATTAAAGAATATGCTGGCTATTTTATGTAATACAAACAAAAACCAATATGTCTTCAGAAAAAATTTAATCCACAGAATTTATTGATAACTGCGTCAAAAAGATTGACCAGTACATTATTCAAAATGTCTCTTTTTGTGTTCCACTGAGAAAAGACAGGCTTTAAACAACACAAATGTAAATAAATCATGACGGATTTTTCATTCAATTATTATTATTATAGTTGCACCAATGGAGGAGTAGGAGCAACATGTAGACGTTTGTGCTGTATAAGTGAACATTTGTATGATTTGTTGCACGTATGTGTGTGTGTTTCCCTTTCTCTCCATCCAACCTGCTTCCCCCTCTTTCCCTTCCTCTTCTTTTCTCTTTCTGCATGGGGAGGTGGCAGATGGATGTGTGAGAAGCAAGAAATCTGCTTCTGTCCGTGTCAGTTCTGCTCTACAGAGCACTGATAACTGAATAATAATCCCTCTCTCTCACTCTCGCACCTCCCTCTTTCTCTTTCTATTCTCATTCCCTTCTCTTCATCTGAACACCCCTCTGTTCTCTTTTACTGTTTATCACATCTCACTAGTTCATATTAAACTTTCTCCATCAGCTGTCACCTTCCGCTGCGTTAAAGAGATCCTGTCATCACTTCCTCTCACAGAGCTTCACGCTGACCAGCAGGAGCACGCGTCACAGGAACCTCTGCAAATGAGCTGTACAAATAAACATCAAGTTGCCATTTTCTCACTGGAGTGATTGATCCTTTATCTAAGATTAGCAGTGAGACCAATTAAACAATTAATCATTTATATACATTTTTCTCTCTTATTAAACTGTAACTGCGGTTTATGTGACACACGGAGGGTCAAATCTTAAAGTACAATTAATGCACAAATAATGCAAAGTAAAAATGCAAACTCGCTCGTATATATGAATAGGCCTGATACTTCTTATTGGCATAATGGGAGACAGTAGGATAATCTTTATTATGACATTCAATCCTTCTTCTGCCAAAGAGTCAAACACACAAGTTGAGAATTCTCGACACATGCACATCAAAAATGGTGAAAGAAATGAAAAAAAGAGGAATCTTCAGAAGCCATTCTAATGGAGCAGGCAAAAGATTTTAGCATTTAATATTGCATGTGCACTGGGTTTTTGTGCAATTGACCAACATGACATTCCTAAGTGTATAAATGGGTAGCTTTATGATGATAAGATCACTGGCTAATAAGATATTTATGTGACACGCTCACTGACGGATCCATCTCCACACTGCCTTCTTCACGCTTCAGCAAGCCGGTGAGGATCAAACGCAAATTCACCAAATGGGCTCGTTAAATGGAGAGGAAATTTAATAAATTAGAATTTCTGCTCTCCAAGTCATGAGGAGGAAATCAAACATTTTTTGATTGATAGAGCCTGAATAAGGATCCTCGAGATACTTTCATTTGTCTTTTTTTTTTTTTTTTTTTTTATTACATTCATCCAAAAACATGTTTTGAGATCTGGAATCTGCCATGTCAGCTGCATTTATTAAAGTAAAAGTGTGGACAGTGTGTGGTGTTTAAGAGATAAATGTTTAAGTTTTGGTGTTTCTACAGGACGTTCATCGGGCACATGGTTCTCGGGGCTCACATGTTAGATGTGTTGTCTGAATTGTTTTATAGGTTTCTGTCTGTCGAGTCTCTCTGTTAATCAGCCCTGTCATGACTAATGCCACGGCTCCTCTCGACATGTGTGTTTACACCACTCATACGCTCGCTGTCATGGCGAGCATAACCCATGGTAATTAGCCTAATGGCGCTAATGAGAGAGCTGACATGAAAAAGCCAGTGTTAGGACAGCATCTGATTGACAGCATTAAAGATTTACACATAACGACATACTTATATTTACACACACACACACACACATAGCTACATATATATATATATATATATATATATATATATATATACATACAATTATTATTATTATTATTGATTAATTCCTTCAGGGTGATTCAAAATCCCTTTACTTCCCATTAAATCAAAATATCCTGGTTTATTTTTATTTTTGTGCAGCTCCTATATTTATGTATGGTAATTTCACTTTGATAGCAAAGAAAATGTTATTAGCCAGTTATAGAATTATTATAATTATTATTATTATTTTTAAAGTCCAATGTTATTTTCATTGAAGAAAACAAAAACACAAAACATTTGCATCTAAAGTCTCCATACACAGAATTTAATATGTATTTCGAAATATATATTGACACCATGTATAACACATTTTTACCATGACGGGCGTGTATATATATATATATATATATATATACACATACAGTGGGTACGGAAATTATTCAGACCCCCTTAAATTTTTCACTCTTTGTTATATTGCAGCCATTTGCTAAAATCATTTCACTTAATTTTTTCCCCTCATTAATGTACACACAGCACCCCATATTGACAGAAAAACACAGAGTTGTTGACATTTTTGCAGATTTATTAAAAAAGAAAAACTGAAATCTCACATGGTCCTAAGTGCTCAGTATTTAGTAGAAGCACCCTTTAGATAGATAGATAGATCACACAACATTGGCATGAAAGTGATGGAACAGTGTGTATGTGGAGTGTGTTTCTGCTTCAGTGTGCGGACTGTAGCACATATCCCAGTGCACTGTATGAGCACCATCTGTGTGCAGTGAGCTCTGTGTTCACAGTAGCATACACACTCAAAGAGCGTGAAGGCGCTGTGCACAATAAAAACCATAATGCAAAGTGTGTGTGTGTGTTTGAGTGTATGAGGACCCAGAGTGGCTCACACATGACACAAGCCATACCATCAAGTCTATCTGTCACCAAGCATGGATATCAAGCTTTGAAACCCCTCCCTCCCTTCCTGTTTCCCTGTCTACTGTGTTCCCTCTCTCTTTCTTCATGTCTCTCTATCTATCTCTTTCTCCCTCTCACTATCTCACTCTCCTACCACCTCTTGTTCCCTTTTCTAAATCTCAAAGGAGCCTGTGTGTACTCTATATTTATTATCCTGGGTGGCACAGTTGATAGATGGGATACCTGCACAATTACAAGGGCACAACATTACCTTTTCCAAGCTGATAGGGTGAAAAACACACTCTCTATCCTCTCGCTCACTGTCTCGCTCTTCAGAAAGGGGGATATTATATTATAAAGACATATTCTGTTCAGGACAGGAAGCACAATCCAGACCTATTAACAAAGAGTCTCTATAACTTAATCCTCACAACATAAAACATAATGGCCTATCCATTTCAAATTTGAAATCCTTTTGTTGAGAGTACAGGACGGGGTAAAGTATATAAGGTATGGAGAAAGAAAACAGGGAGTCACAAGTGACTGTCTTTGGTAACGTTCATAATGTTCCCCAACGCACGGCAAAGCAGCGATATGGCCACGGGTGTATAAGCCCATCTCAGAGCATTGACACAGGCCTGGAGCATCATATTAAAGGTGTTTCTCTGTGGCACAATGTTAAGGCAGCCAAAGTCTGAGCATTTATCTTTATTCTGCTGAGATTTGTGAAAGGCGAGATTGAGAGGAGGCCGATAATGCAGGGTGTTCCGAGGCGGACATCTTGAAGCATGATGTTGAGGTATGTTCCCGCTCGGGCAGGGGAGGCATCGACATATAAAATGGTTGTAAATTTGCATTAGGCTCAATCCATCATAGGTGAGAGGGAGAGAGAGTGGGGACAGCGAGTGAGGAGCTGTGTTGTACGCTGTGGAGCAGGCAGCCTCTGACAGATTCCTCTTTAAGTGACTGTGAATGCAACAATTCCACAAATAATTTGTCAAGCGCTGCTGCTGAACTAGCTCTGAACCCTCTTCCCCTCTCTCTCCCTCTATCTCTCTCTCAAGGCCATGGCTATAGAGTTGCAATCCTTTTATGGGACAACTCCTAATAAACGAAACAAAAATAATTACAGTTTGTTGGAAAACCAGCCAAAGAGATAATATATGCTGACAAAACATTTAGCAAAAGGCTCAAGCTTTCATTTTTTTATTTTATTTTGTTTTTAATGTATTTCTGTTTAATTGTATGTATTAATTACCATTATAAAGAGGCTACTAAAAAAAACAAAAAAAAAAGTCACTGACTGTGGTTTCAAGTCGTCATACACTGTATTTATTTATTTTATTTTTTTAAGGTAATTCAATTACCTAATGTATAATAAAACGCAGAAACAATCCTTGCCTAATGAACATTAAGAAAAAAACTGCTAAACAGTGAGCAAGTTGTAGTCTCTTGGATGGAGACGCAGACATGGTGAGCTGTAACAAAAGCACATGGTTTGTAAACTACATAATGACAATCAGACCCAAATTAGGAGAGCAAATGAGCTGTTTGGGCTGATGGTCAGCAGAAACTTGGCAGCACTTGATTGCATTTTTGTATTTATGAGCTAATTTCACTGGGCACTTGTGTTTACTGTATACTAATACAGCATGTGCTGTCTTTCAGTCATGGTGTGGCTTTTATTTGAAGGCCTTTCAGGGTTTGGCTTGTCTACTTGTAATTGAACATGTAAGAGAGACAGACATCGTTTGACAAACTGAAGACCTTTGTTCTCTTCTACACAGTTTTGTAGAAAAATAATTAAGAAGCCAAATCAAGCGAAATTACATGGTTACAGCGCAGTCATTTGTATGGCCATCAGAGGAGTCTCATAAAGTAACAACGCAAGAACACGTTACAAATCTTTAAGGGCTGTTTAATAAAAAAACAACTTCCACCCAAAAGGGTCAGAATCAAATGGTTCATTACATTCTTGTTATTATTTCAAAAAACTTATTAGAATAATAGTTGTAATCGCAGGCTGTCAATCAATTTATCTACTTTAACATTATTGCAGGCTACACTCACACAGAATACTGTTGCCATAAATATAATTTCTGTATTTCATTCAGATATAAAATACGATGCCAACCATGAACTGATACCCTTACATTTTAGGACACATTTCCAGTTAGTTGTCCAGGTACTATCAATAGCACTCTTATTTGAGGCATTCTCTCTGACAGTTAGCAACTTACTAGGGTGTTAATAATGGAATAATGGAAGTTACAGTATTTACAAATAAGATATTAAAAAAAATAAACAAATATTGATATTATGTGATTACTACAATTCTAGATAAATTCTAGTTGGTATTCCAACATTGTAGGTGGCAGTATTGCAGTTTAACACTGGTTAATAGAAAATTGGAAGAACTCGACAATGCAATGTGTAGCTACTACTGCTGCATAAATTCATGTCAGGGGAGATGACAGACAATAGCAAAACAGTCTACCAGCATCTAAGAAAAGTTAGCTCACCAGTGTGGGAGTTTTATTGGATTCTGTACAAAAAGAAAGTGCCAAACAACAGTAAGCTGTATACTTTTCCACTTTCCAGAAAAATTATTCCTCAATTCTGACTGGTTGATTGGAATGTTGTTCCAGGATCAACAAGGATGTTGATCCAGGAACATCTTGTACTTGGAGAAATCACACTGACCATACAGTGCCCTCCACTAATATTGGCACCCTTGGTAAATCTGAGCAAAGGTGGCTGTGAAATTAAATCTGCATTGTTTATCATATTGATATTTCATTCAAAAAAACAATTCTAACCTATCATTGAAGTAAAACAATTGAAAATAGAAATTCTTGTGATGAAAATAAATGTTTTTCTCCAATACTTGTTGACCACAATTATTAGCACCCCTAGAATTTGTTATGAGTAAAATATCTCTGAAGTATATTCCCATTCATGTTCACAATTTTGAGCACTCCAGGTTGATTATGGATATGAAATTATCCAGCCCTTCCTGTTTTACAGAAATATTTATAGGAGGGAAAACAAAGCTCAAATTCCCTTAATCATCAACACAATGAGAAAAAAAAAACTACTTATATATTTATGATGAGCAGCAAAAGATAACTGAGCTTCACCAATTAGTGAAGTGGCTTTAAGAAAAGAGCTAGAGCA
>JAUCMS010000127.1:19665207-19695807 GCA_032357445.1 Enteromius radiatus
CTGGATGAAGGAATGGTCTCTTTTCTCTTATCAGGTGTTCTCCAAACTCTTCAGGCATTACAGGAGAAAACTCAGAGTTGTTATCTTGGGAAAAGGACGTAGCAATAATTGGGTGCCAATAATTGTGGCTAACACTTTACCAAGTGTGCCAATATTAGTGGAGGGCACTGTATATGTAATGAGGTTTTACCTGAGATTATAACCCTATAAATAAATAAATTCAAAATGGTAACACTTTGTTTTCATTTGTTATCATTAGTTCATGTGGTAATGAGCAAAAATGAACAATGCATTTATTACATTATTTATTCATCTTTGTTAATGTTAGTTAATAAAATACAATTGTTCATTGTTTGTTCACATTAGTTTACAATGAATTAACTAATTTTAACAAACACAACTTGTGATTTTAATAATTAATTAATAAATGCTGAAATTAGCATTATCTAAGATTACTAAATGCTGTAGAAGTATTGTTCATTCCTAGTTCATGTTTACTAAAGTTGCTAACTAATTCACTAATGAACCTTGTAAAGTGTTACCAATAAAATTACTTTAACGTAAATTTTTATGTAAAAACATGACTTACTACTACATACTAAAAACTACTTTAACATAAAAAAAAACAATTAACAGCTTAAAGAGCAGGTAAAGTACATTTTGAGAATTGTTTGTAAACCAATTATTAATGTTGGAAATGCATTGCTAAAACATGTTGCAAAGGCTGAGAACTATGTAATACTTAATAGCGAAGTTATAACGCTAAACAGTTTTTCACCGTTTTCAGGTGCAGGATTCATTGGGCGGGTCTAAATCGGAGCTTGGTGAAGCAATGGGGCCACCTACTGTAGCACTGCCCCTCCTATGAAACTATAAGCTGTGTTGGACATGAAGCAGCACTGACTGCACAGACTGATCGCTGTGTGACATCAGTACAGTGAGAAATATAGAGAGCAGACACTCATTATGCTTTGGTTCGCTCACGCGGTACTTTGATGTCAAACACTGATTGTTCTGCGCAGTGCTGCTTCACGTCAAACACACACATAATATCTAGAGCGCATAAGCATCAGTGGCTTGCCTGTTCAATCATAAGTTACTGTCATTACAGTTAGATACGCCTTCGTCACATCACGAGGTTTGCTATAATTTACAAAACAACTGACAGTTGAGAGAGACAGCAGCTTTTCTGTGAGTGGGCGTGGTTTCAGCACTGCGAGCGGACACGCCCCCAGTGTTTGAGAGCAGAGAGGACAGCATGTTTTTTCAACATTATTTTATTTACTTTAATTTTATTTACTATTAATTATCTTTTATATTTATATATTATATATCCTATGCAACTGTGCAAATGTGTTTTCAAGATGCACTAAGAACTCCTTGAAGAATCATTGCCTGTAGTTACTCACATATAGCCTGTTAGCCCTGTACAGCTCCACCTATCTCTAACAATACACCATCAAGTCAAGTTAACCACTCATAAATCCTTTTTTTCTCTCCTAGTGGCTAGTAAACACAATTTATCTTAATCCCTGCAGTTTTAACAAAGGCTGTCTCCAAAATAATGAATGTTCAATGTAATTAATTAAAGGCACACTGCAGCACCCTAACCTCTCAAAACAGAAGAAGCTTTTATTGATATCACAATCGACAGCTGATATAATGCTCTGTAATTTGATTTCCACTGGAGCCCTTTTTTTGTAATTACAGTGTTGTCTCTTATCTATTTTTATCACACCGTGTTAGCCATTTGTTGGCGGACACTGCATTTAATATCATTTAAATGAGCAACACTAGCCTTTAATTTCAAAAGACAAGGCCATCTTTTTCATGTTGGCCTTCATTTTTTTCCTCCGCCGCAAAATACAAAATAGACCTCGCTCGCTCTGGTTCTCTCTCTTGTTCTCTCTCCCTCTCCCTGGCTCAACTTGTCAGTCAAAACATGAAGCTGACACGCCGGCATAAATTGTTCAAAGTAGTTTTAGGTGAAGAGGGACGGAGACGGGAAGCCAATGTGGATATTTTTTCCCCCTCTCTACAAAAGCCAACCTCAATTTGCGTCAAACAGGGTTAAAAGACCTTGGGATTAAAGCAATAAAGTGGCTGCTGTCAGCCCTGAAACCCCCTCCATCGCTTAAGTGCCAAACTAGAGTTGTTCAATATCATCTCACATTAGATCATGTCATCGCGAGGTGACGGGCATGCATCACAAGTCCCGACAGGTCCGATTTCTGCTGAAGAATTCATCCCTGTCTGGCACAATCAAACCCGACTCTCCTCCGCACCCATCTAAAATGGGAAATCCAATCTGATTGTGCCGGAGCAGCATGAGAACACACGACGGGGGGAAATGTGAAATTCCCGTCGGCTGATGAAAACAGAAAAATTTGGGAAATAGAATGTGATGGGGGCCCAACAGAAGCGCCTGCCGGCTCACCTGCGTCTTGACGCTCCCCCTTCGAGACAGTGCTAATGGAGCGCTCATACACACCGACTTGGGAGGAATAATACACTCGGACAGGGGGTAGGTGGGGTTGTTATCTCAAAATTGGAGTCTGAAAGGATGTTTATTTTTATCATTTTCCCACAAAATAGCTGTTGTTACTCCGGCGGCACACATTTTTCATTTTTTTCATTCACAGAGCAAGTGCGGCTATTCAGACAGCAGGAGTCTACGGACTGCCCAACGGACAGACAAATGCCCCGGGAATAAATAGAGACTGCCACAGGCTGGCGGGAGAGTGACTGACAGCTGACAAGACCCCAGCCGGCTCACTGTCACCGGCAAATCCCCCCGCACACACAGCGGGTTCCTTCACTCAATGGTTTCGAGGCCTTATCACTCAAGGGTCTGCTAATTCACCAGCCAAGGTTGGACCGATAAGGCTTGCTCCTCACCGTCCGTTTTACTCAGGAACGGAGATAGACAGGTCCCCAGGATAAACGCCGCTCATGCCCCCCCCAACATGTGTCTGTCTCAATGACACGGCTGCCCGATGGGTTACAATGCACGGTGCCCTTTGAATTAAGGGACGTTAGCGATACACTGATAAACTGACACTCTGAGCACCAGAGGAGAAGAAGAGAGATGGCAGACAAGCAAAAAAAAAAAGGCCTGTTTCAACCGTAAGTGGTGTATACACACACACACACACATACACAAATAAGGACGCACACAGGCCCACTTTTCAGCAGGAAGTGGATCATGCCCAAAATATCAAGTCTGTCAAATAACAAGTGCACGGTGGCATTTAGCAATGTCTGTAACTCTTTCCTGCTCTCATTGCCTGCTCTCTCTCTCGGCTCACACGCCAGCGCACGATGAAATCCACCATCTCCCTAATGAGACAAGATGTCGCGAGTGATGGGCCGCGTCGCAGTGAGAAGCGTTGCGGATCTCAGAGTGTGAATATCCAACTTGAAAGTAAATGGCAAAACACTTGCTGGATATATTCACCACTATATCAGTAAAAGACGACAGCTAAAGAGAGAGAGAGAGAGAGAGAGAGAGAGAGAGAGGGAGAGTGTGCACACACAATATCACCACATCAAGATATTTTCAACAGACGCTGCATTTATTGTATATAATGGAAATATTCAACCATCCAAATGATTCAGGTATGCATGGAGAGCTGGAGGAGTGCATTACGATTATGGTACAATAATGAGGAAGAGGATCTTCAAAGCAACACGCTAAAGCTAATCAAACACAGTGGTAATCCCGATGATATATGGGCAATTTAACTATCAGCGGAGCACTTTTTAATTGTCGATTCCTCTCTTTGAAATCCCTCTCAAATTGACATCCTCCATGTTTCACACCTAATGCTTTTATTCTGATCTCTCTTTCTTTCTCTTCCTCCTTGACATATTCTTTCATTTCACACTGAACCCCGGTCGCTCAGGGAGTCATTTGAACGGCTTTGTTAAACACCTAATAATATTCCTCCACTCACAGATACTGGGCTGCCACTCAAATGACCTGCTGTTAATCTTAGAAAGAAGGAAGAGGAGATGGAAAGAGAAGATCAATAGCTACAATAGAAAGTTTTTCCGACGCTATGTGTTTGACAATAGCTCTGGGCAATAGGAGTGTATTGTTTAAACAGTGTTATCTGAAGAGGCTGCTACTAATGCTACAGTCAGGAGCAGAGATCGTCTTATCCCCTCTCTCTCTCTCTCTCTCTCTCTCCTGTTACCTTACGTTTCCTTTTTATCATTTAGGGAGGGCAGAGATCTCTCTCAAGGTCTTCCTATTTCCACTCCTTTGTGATATGAATGAAAAAGAGTAGAAAAAACAAGAGGGGAAGATTCCTTAAAAACAGCATGCGTTGTTTTTCAAAGCAGTTTTATGTATTTGAAAGGTGTTAAAATGTGTGTATATATATATATATACACATATATATTAAGGTAAGTGGTTGCAAACAATTTATTTGAGCTACATTAAAAATATATATGTTGAACGTTAGTTACCTAAATATATTTAAGTTATATTGTTTTTGTTTGTTTGTTAATTCATTTATTCATAAATACATGCAAACTTGGTGACCATAAGACTTTGTTCTTTCTTTCTTTCTTTCTTAATAAATAAATGAATAAAATTAATGCATTATTCTTTATCTTATTACTAAATTACAACAGGCTAGGGCTATAACAAGAACAAGAATATTCTATGAAAAGATGTTGAAATCAAACATGGGGAAAATTCCAGTCCTAGAGGGCCATCTTCTTACAGAGTTTACGGTTTTATTAAAAGATAATATTCTTAGCAATGGCACATGAAGCAAACTGTGTGTCACCTGCCACAATAGCCTTGACGAGAGTGTGCGCTCTTGTCTATGCACAAGCAGTACCAAATATCTGTGGGCAGAACCATGAAAGGCTGCTTTACCTTGATGCAATCCTCCTCGTTTGCTTATTACACCGGCCCTGAAATGACAAATGTGTGTGCTCTTATCACCAATGAATATAGATTCCTGCTGAGCAAAACAGAATATCTTGTAGTTGCACCCGGAGAGAAAGAATAGCAAGATAACATCTGCATAGGTGTTGTTCAATTACTCCAAAGCAGCGTGCTGCAGTTCACTGCGTTTTTAACATCCTTTTAATTCATCATTGATAATGAAAACCATTTTAGACATAAGCCTGTCTTGTTTTAAACATGCATCAGAAGTTTTCACCTGCAACAGACATGTAGAGGCCTGACCTGACCTGACATCATCATTTTGCCTACATTCTATCAATTGCACTAAGAGAGCAACTGTTGCAAATCCACCCATAATTCACAAATCTGCCATCTTCCATTCACATGCAAAGGTAACATTTGGTTTTAGAATGGATTCTTTTCTCCATTATTTTAGGTCCCCACTTCTCATCATGGAGATATATAGGTTAATGTCTTTGTGGCATTTCACCAAAAGGCCAGGCTGAATGGTCTCTCCTGCCATATGAATAATTGAAACCAAACTGAGCATTGTAAAAGTGAGCTGGTCACCGGGACAGAGGAGAGAGATGGAAGATGAAATGAGGTGGACGGCAGAAATACGTGACAAAGGCAAGCCAGAATTCAGAAAGACATGACAATAAAATGCGTCAAACCTTAAAAAAAAAATAACTTATTTAGCTCTGATCTCATACTCTTCCACACTCCTTAT
Organism: Enteromius radiatus; assembly: GCA_032357445.1. Lineage (NCBI taxonomy): Eukaryota > Metazoa > Chordata > Actinopteri > Cypriniformes > Cyprinidae > Enteromius > Enteromius radiatus. The sequence continues at coordinate 19,670,862 of JAUCMS010000127.1, forward strand.
CTTGTCTTACAGATGAAACCTGGCATCTTTGGCCTTTTAGTCAAGTAGACAGAAGGAAGACACAGAGTCGTCCAAACACGCAGATTCATTGTTGATTCTGGTTGACATGCTAAGAGGGAGGGATGAGCGCAATGCTAGTCCCCACATCCGATCACTGCATTAGCCTCTCTCGACGCATTAGCCGCTGGCGCTAACGCTACGCTAGCTCTACTTCCATGGTCATTCCCTTCTCATCTCGTCCGTAATGTCCCCCCTGCACTTTCACACGCCCTGGCACACATGGTTCACGTTGCGTCCATCTTCTGTTGACGCTAATGTGACGCACTGACTCCTAATGATTGGTTCGTCTTGATGAATAATATATTCAGCACACCATAAACATGATAAATTATGTGCGGAGTCTGTGTGTGCTTTATTATACATGAGGCAGCACTTATAAAGGGCGATATAAATGACATTAAAGGCTTAATAAATGGGGTATTGATGAATAATTGACTGCTGCGGCATATCTTTTTGGAGGCCTGCAGTTAGCCTAGCGGGGGCATGTTTTTTGAAGATTAGGGCACATTACTGGAATGATGTGCTAATGTTATCAGCGGCACCGCGTTCGCCGGGCAAAGCAAGATAGAGGGACGTGTCTCTGCACTCCGGGATGACAGTCGTGTTTAGATGTGCTGTCCCCACACTGTTGACTGGCACTGCGCATCAGTCTCAAGTGTGCATGGGCTTCACATCACATCTGCAAGGCTGATATCATACATAGGGAGTCACAACGGAGATGCAGCAGTGTGTGGTTGTGTGTGCATACTTTAGGGATATTTCACTCAAAAACGATCAGTCTGTCATCATTTACTCATCGTCATGATGTTCCCAACCTGTGTGACTTTCTGTTTCATATAATAGCAACTGTAAAGAAAGGAAAATGACGCTTTCACACTTTAAAGAGGACAACAGAAAAATCACAAGCTGTCACTTTTACTCTTACATTGAGAATATATTTGATATTTCTTATATCAGAAGTAGTTTTTAGACTGCAATGTATCCTCCCTGTCTAATAGTGCACTTACATGTATGATTGATTTACAAATGTTTAAGTTCGTTATGATCAAATGATTTGATTCACAAAACCAGTGCAAATAAGTTTTGACCAATTCAATGTAACTGTATGATCTGGTTGCAGTGATTATCAGCTTATTGGAGGTGAAAATTATCAGTGTGAATGCAATTTAAGATTTATTCTGTTCCTTACAAAAAGCTGATATGCCTTATGGCCTCGAGAGACCTTGGGTTTAATGCTAGAGTCAAATAGGCCACATTTTTTGTGGTTTTGTGTCTTACTTGAAGATTGAAATCTTCAGGTTTATTGTATTTACATAGAAAATGTCTTTTGCTTTACAAGGAACACTCTCAGAAATAAAGGTACAAAAGATGGGGTGATTACTTTTCAAAAGGTACATGTTTGTACCTAAGTGTCCGTTTTAGTACCTTAAAAAGATAGATACAGTATTAGTACTTAACGTGTATATATTAGAAGCAGCTTTTGAAAAAGTACTGCCCTGGTGGTAGTTTTTGTACTTGAGGTCTTGCTGATTCAGAATGACATGAGCAAAAGATCACCAGATAGTAGGTTGAGCTTTTTCATTCAGTACATAATGATAAAAGTGTAAATATAAATGCTATTCTTTTGAACTCTACAAGATTTATGAATGAAAATAAGGCATACTAATAATAATATTTAACAAATAATATTTCTTGAGCACCAAATGAGCATAAAATAATGATTTCTGATGTAATGGCACATATACTGTCCACAGTCTCTTACTAAAGTAAAGTAGTGCTGCCCAGCACAGGAACAAGGGGGAGTTTCTCTCCTTCAATGTTTGACCGTTTTAACACCCTGCCACTCATTTCCAGTCACTCTCATAAATCTCTGGCAAAATGAAGTAAAAGGAGCCCATTACATTCAGATCTGTGGGCATTTAATCAGGCCGATGTGCCACATAAACTTTCTCCTTCTAAACCTTCATCCTTTTTACTGAGATTGCTGAGCTGTGGACGGTGTCGGGATGGGGTAAGGCGCATGGCGCTGCTGGGACAAAAAAGGGACAAGGAATTACAAAGGACACAAACATTCCCTGCTGTGTCTCTCCATGACATGGGTTGTGTTTTGTCAGTGATACGACTACATTGACTTAGGAGGAATTTTGCATGATTGCATTTATCACTCCCTGGATGTGGCGAGCTGATTGATGCATCGGGGGATCATAAATGCCAGTCTCTCAGTTCAATGTTATGCACAGTAGGATTTCTGTCATGAGTTAATGATGTCAGATTGTGATTCTGACCCATCTCACAAATAGTGATACTATCACTATAGTGATAGTGAAGGAACAAGAAGCTTTCAGCTGTATGAAGCGTGAAGGCATTTGTCTGTTTCTGCTGCTTTCTCTCAGATGCTTGTCAAAGACATCAGTACGGACAGGAAGGTTTCAGAGCTGGCCATGAGCCTGCGGCGGTACAAACAATGACTCCATCCTCTACTCCCTCACCATAATATCTTTGCCTACATTTGCAAACACAAAAAGGAAAGAGAAAAAAAAAAAAAAAAAAAAACCAAAGTAAAGGAATTTTGACATGCAGCTCATCCATGGCCATTTTCTGTCACTTTCCTTCCCAGTTGTAGTTGTATTCTCATTAGGGTAATGTGATGCTACAAAGTGGCAACAGAAAGTGCTTTCAGTGGAGAGAGTCACTGAACTTGCATGACCACGTCTTTGTCTCTGCAGCTCAGCTCACTCCGAGGAGAACGCATACGTGACTGATGTTTGGAACAAATTCAAGTGACCAGTGAAAATTCATGTCATTTGTAGAGTCATCAGAGACTGACGTGACAAATACTGACAATGGTCCTGGCCTCAGAAGAGACACACATGCCTACTCAGACAACCCAAGGTATTTGAAAGATAGTCTAATATGTAATAAAAAAACGGATTTGGTGATGCATAACAAACCATGATGTCATGACTGAAAAAAGGCATCAGAATATAACAGCATAACATCATAATACCACTGACAATGGTATCATATGTATTTATCCATTCATCTACAGTACCTATCTATGACTGTTTGTGTCACGGCGCCACAGCTTTCACAAAAAATATTAAGCAGCACAACTGTTTTCAGCATTAATAATAAGAAATGTGTCTCATTCTGCGAGATCATGAAAATTCAGCTTTTTATTCATAAGATTAAATTACATTTTAAAACATATTAAATAAGAAAAACTTGTTATACTTGTATTGTTAGATTAAATATAAGTAAAAAGGCACCAGGTATAAACATTTAAAATATTATCATTAATTATTGCATACAGGCCATTTTGATGATTTTTGAAATTAAATCTTTTTTAATCCAAAACTATAAATGAAAGATTGGGTAATTGCACATATTTTATAACCTAATGGATGCAATTTTTATTTTGATTTACTAATGCTACAAAACAAACAGCTGATTACATGAGTGGCATTTTACTATCGCATATATAATATAGCATATATCCTCTAAACATGAACATCATATGCAAGCGACTTCAAACCATGTACGGCCCAAGTGCAATGACTGCGAAAATGGAAACTGCTGGAAGCCTTGGACTCAAGTCGAATTACGTTGCCAAGATGAGCAATTTGTTTTAACTTTTAATGCACTGCTGCATTGTGCGACTGCGTCTTTAATTAGCAGGGACGTTCAGCAAATGAAGCGTGCTTGAAATTGTTTGCTTGCGTTGCCTTTAAAAGACTGCATACTTTTTTATGGCCCTCTGTTTGAGTTAACAAATGCTGTCACAAAACTGATCTTTCTGTTACTTCCCCCTCCTCCTCCTTGTCCCATTTGCTGCGCACTGGTGGCAGCAGTGGGTCTGCGCTTGACTCTGTTAATCGGCAGACGACAGCTTAACAGCTTGCGCGAGCATAATTAACGCCGCTCGAAATAAACGTGAAGGGGAGGGGGGAAATAAATAAATAATTCAAGCAAATGTGGCAGTCTGCTGACTGTTGTCTCAGGTACGACTTTACCTGACCAGGCATCTCTACGCTAAACAGGGCCGGGGCAGCGGGCACGCATAATGACAACCTTAAATTATTCACTGCTTCAAAGCACAATGTGACTATTTAAAAGCCTTTATTATGTTTAATAGTAATGACTCTTTCAGGTTTTGCAGAAGAGTGAATAGACTGATTGTCAGAAATCACTTTTGCACCCCGGCTTGTGTGATGGGAGCACAATTGTGAGGCTCCATAAAGATCTGCTGAACGAGTAAAGATATGTTTATAGTTAGATTATAATTGTCTGCAATTGCGCTACTGAGTGACTTTGGGTGTTAGACCGATTTTGTTGTGATTGCTCACAAAACTAAAAAGAGGAAAGAAAAGTATTTACAATTAAATCTATTTCTTTCTGAAGGAAAGTGTAAATTATTAAAGAATGATTTTCCCACAAAGTCTTAACACTTCAGTCGCCTTCAGTTCACACTTATAATGATATATACTACAAAGTAAATGACTTGCTTAAAAATGGAAATATATTAATTAGGTTAGCTGATACTGTTTTGTAGATACGTTTGTTTGTTTCTCGTGTGAAAAATGTCAGCTTCTGTAATAGTCTCTGTCTGAATTACCCTCAAGGTTAATGTCTCCACCCCAGCCTCTTATGTCTGCTGTCACCAGCCATGTTTACATGCTTCTCCGCTGTTCACGTATGCAACGTTAAGCTCCTCGAACCAACCCAGGGTGAAATTATTGCTTTTGTAGGTGAGCGCGAGTGAGCATGAGAGGCGGTATCCAAAAATCCCTTAGCATATAAATAAACCAATTCATCACATGCTTTTTTTTTGACAAGAATAAACACTAATTTTCCTGACGCTGACCCTGACAAATGGAGCGTCGTGTGAAACGTCCCCAGCTCTGCTTTGGTCACCTCGTCAACAATGCCAGCAAGCTAGCGGGGGCTACACTGGCTTTAGCAGCGCGAAGCGCCTAATAAACGGCTAGTGTCAAAAGCGTTGTCAGTCCATTCTTTGCTTGTTTGGGTTCAACTGGGTTGGAGAGAGAGGCCAGTGAGTGTTCGGCCGTGCTCAGTGGCACCTACGCTCTCACTGGCCTCACCCCGAACAGACGCTATTGATTTCTGGCCGTGCTGCTCTTTGTCAAAAAATCAGATACAGCGAGGCCCTCTGGACCTCTTCACCTTTTAAAACACATACGCTGTGTCTCTTATGTGGTGGGCGGAGAGGCGTACGTACGTGTATGTGTGTCTGTCTGCTTCTTATGAGTTCTTATGGGAAGGAAAGGTGTTCTTTGTTTGATGAGGTTGTAGTTGGGCTGTGAAAACAGATCTGTGTGTGTTCATCGGGGGCTACTGTGATATTTACTCTTACTGTGTGTGATTTCATTGTTACATATTCTGAAAATAACTTTCTGGAGAAGGAGGTCTGTTCATTTAAATAGTCTGAAAAAAAAAAAAAAATAAATCTCATAATTTATTCATCCCTTGTGTGCCAATCTTGTATGAGTTTCTGTATTTTGTGAAACAAATGAATAAATAAATAAAATACAATAAAATAAAATAAATTGCTTTTTTTAATATTATGAACATGAAGGCAGTTGTATGGACCATTTTTATTGTGCTTTACAGGGGTCAGGTTGTGACAATTCAAATTTTCCTTGATATTTTGATGGATACTACGTATAAAAACCTACTGCAAATTTTAATCTAAAGAATAGTCCTATTCCTCACAAAAAGAGGTCTTTTTTGTATACAATCTGCCAGTGCTGCTATTATTAACTAAAACTAATAAACTAATAAATGCAGGGGCGCCAAGAATATGCTAGGCATATGGGTCCAGGGTGCTATATGTTGCCCCCAATTAAGACCTGCAAAAATAAAATGAATATCATATGAGCAGGGGAGGGTAATGTCTATAGTACCATATTAAACTGTAAAACAGATAAAAAAAATATTAAAAAAAATTGAATTCAGATGATATCTTTAAGAGATTACCATGGACAGCTGACCCCTGCATTTTTTTTGGTATTTTTCATATTCTGTGTGGTCAGTTCACAGTGATAGTGATAGAAATTAATATTTCTTTTGCTATTACCAAGCAAATGAAATCAGTATCAAAATTAATCTCTGCAGTGAATCTCAATTTAATGCAACTTAGAGGGACACAGAAGGCTAACCTGAAGTTACAAATGCATAAATAATGTTTTGATATTTAAAACAAAAAATATTGAAAACTGATGTTTGAAATAATTTTCATTTTAATTAAGAGATTTTAAATGTAAAATTAAAAGTGCCAGTAAGAGGCAGCGTGTCACTGTTAATAAGTGAGTCATTGCAATTGAACTGAATCATATAAACGTAAATACATTCAGAAACGAAACGCCTTCAGAGAAGCAAAACAGTGCTGTGGCTGTGTTTTGGGTGATTTTTGTTGGCGAAATACAGCAAAAGCAGGAAATGTGGTGTCTAAAATATAAGTCTCTTAATAATAACCTCTTGTTTACTGAACTGTTGCCTAAAATCATTTGTAATCATGCTGATTTTTAGAAGAAAATATGAAATCCTTGTGTTATATTAACTAACTATGTACTGTATAAGAAATGTTACAAATATAGGCTATACATTTTCTGCCCCATATCTTAAACAATGTGAACTCGAACGTGCACTAGTTTAACCCCCCTCAGATTTTATGTTTTCAGAACTGTGAGTTCACATCTCAAAATTCTGACTTCATAACTAAGAAGTTAAAGATTGTATCATATAATTCTGAGAAAAAAAAGAGAAAAAATGGCTATTAAATTAGCTATTATATTTTCCATACTTTTATTTTACTTTAAATTTCTATGCTTCCATACTGGAGCTGAAAGAGAAAAAAAGAAAAAAATAAATAAATATGAAGACATTAAAAGGATCATAGTTACAAAGTTATGACTTCAGTCCTTACAATAATATTCCAATAAATATAATATTCAAGCACCAGCACCAGCAATGACAACCTCAAAGAGACAAGACACTAAATTAAAACCATAAAAAAACCTTAAGAATTGCGTGAAAAAATAAATAAATTAATTAAAACAAATTAAAAATAGATAGATAGATAGATAGACATATTAAAACATCAAAGAAAAAAAAAGATTAATTCATCTGGATGAAGGGGGCCAAAATTTCTGTCTATAATACAAAATATCAATGCACTCTGTGAAAATGGAGTTCTCATTTGAATATCCTTGTCTGCACAAGTTACATAATAGTCACTGTGAACTGATAAAGAGAGAGCGGCTGAGTTAATCTAACACTCAAAGTGTTCATATATGTATTGCTTTTAACAAACAAAAGGATTAAGAAGTTGAATAAGGTGCCTAGACATGGCTGGATTACAATAATTAAAAAATAAAATGCATTACACAACCCCTTTAATGGAATAAAAATGAGCACTTTATATCCACAGAAGGCTGAAAATCATAGATTTTGTATGACAAAATGAGTCAGCAGAGTGATGTGAGTGTGTTGCTGTGATTTATACGTACCTAATAAGTTCGTGAAGCATCAAAGCAGGTATTGTGTGACATTTTGAAACCACTTTAAGTGCTCACTTTCGATCTAAATAGCAAAGATGGAAAATGATGTTTAGCGGAAGTCAGTGCATTTCAGCGGACCTAAAGTGTGTTTACACTGACATTCAAATGCACATTCATACAAGTCAATGGTCTCTTACATACGCTCTCATGTTACAGGAGGTCTGTGTGCTGAGAGACACAACAAGGCTAGAGAGAGAGGAAGAGACACAGAGGAGGTGAGAAAGAGAGAGTATTAGAGGAGGGGTCCACTGTCCAAAGCTTCAGCACCTCTCTCTTTCTCCTGACACAGAGAAAATATTATGCAGCCACTCGAGTCCATTGAATCCTTGTGATTCATTGCCCAATTTGAAACTGCCAAGCTGCTAAATTGCATCAGGTCTGCCAAAATTCATTCCAGGACTGTGGAGGAGATATGAAAAATTAAATGTCATCTCAGTACAGTGGAAAACTTTTACCTCTCAGCGTGCACAGCGCGGAATATGCTACATTCGTAATGATCGATGACGACTCAAGACTACACTTAACCTACTTAGTGATGTCATGTAGGCCGCGGGGGTGTTTACTTTTGAATGTGGCAGGAAGACATAAACTTTATTGGGTACCTGACATGGACACATTCTTCTCCCCTCGCCCCTCAGAAAGAAGTGACTTTCTGTGTTGATTCACAGATACAAAATTCTTCCTCTTTTCATCTTCCTTTCATCAGATGGAAGTGGGTGGTAGAGGAAGTGAATGATTTAAGAAAGAATAGTTGATGTAGGAGAATACAGAGGTCCACGGATACCTCCATACCCATGCAGCCCTTTCTTCTGTAGTTCTCTAAAGTGATGCATGTGAGCCACAGAGTGATTGCTGGATATAACTTAATAATTGAAGCCCTAATAAAAGATTTGGTCAGTGGCTATCAAGTTCAGTCACAAATGGAAACATATTTTGCCTCAAAGTAAAAAAACTATTTTCACAGTGCATCTCATATTTGACGCTTTATTCAGCCAACTGTATTTAACATTTTAGTTTCACTATTTTTTTCTTACAACTGTTACTTTGCATCTCGCAATGCAATTTTATTTAATATTTTGAGGCAAAAACTGGCTTTCAATGCTGCATTATTATTTATATTTATAAATGTAATTTAATGTGTTATTAAAAATGTATCCAGGTGGGATTTGACCCATGTTCCCTTTTCCCTTGTTTTGGGTACCACCGAGGGTACCATCCATGTGTGTGTGAAAATGCAAGTGTGGAGTCTATGTTCCTCTCCGAAAAAAAAAAAATATCTCTGAGTATTAAACAATTCCTCCTATCATCTTACTGCTGCATCTTACTACTGAAAAGGGGAAAGAAGAAGGGATGGCAGGAGAACAGAGAGAGCAGGAAAAGAGAAGAAGAGGCATACTCTGCATAAGTACGGCGTCCAACTCAGTAATTTTTCTCTGGGGCTTTGTGTTGTACTGACAGCTTCATTTGTTTAAAGGCCCCTGCTCCCACTGTTCCTCGCTTTCTCCGATTATGATAGCTCTCTTCTGTGCATTATTATGGCCCAGCAAGGAGAAAAATACATATTAAAGGGGTTGATATTTGGAAATAAGTGGTTCGAGTATGTCTGTGAGACGATGTTCACATGGGGTTTCTGTCTAGTCTCTACTCTCTGTACTATTCAGTCACATGTGCATACACACACACACTCGCCAAAGACATGTAAACGCTGGTTTTTATATAGCAATCTTTTCCCAGCAATCATCATCTACTCACCCATCATCATTTTAAGTATGTATTATTCAAAATTACAAAAAAAAAAAAAAAAAAGTTTGGAATGTCAAATCAGCTTTTTTTATACACCAGAAAGCATGATACTGTAATTTCTAACTGTAAAGTACATGTCAGAAAAATATTATCATTTCCTTTTTTAAAGTTAAAAGTAAAAGTTTGTTGTAGCATGTTAAAAAAGAACATATTTAAGTCTTTTTCTTAAACATGTAATGATTAATTTAATGTGCTACTTGCCGTATCTTTGTAATTATTTGTGAAATATATGTGTGAAAAAAAAAGTTTCAAAGTAAATGCATGCATACATACATACATACATATAGAAATCGTTCTTTGGAAAGTTTAATAGTTGAATAACATGTAGTAAACACAACAAATTAACATATTTCCCTTAGTCATCTATTAATTTGCGTAAACAATATTTGCATGAGGCTCATGTGAAAAGCCGAGGGAGAGAGGAAATATGTGATAAGGATTTGAGATCATAGCTACACATAAGCATATGCAATTTTTACCAGTTTTAAACAAATGACACTCACACAAACAGTCACACACTGAGATGTGTATGGCCACATGGATTTGCAGTCTCTCTTTATCCCTCACTTCCCTTATTTCTCTCTCAATCTCTCCCTCTCTCTCTCTGTCTGCTCGCTGCAAGGCAGCAATATTTATTATTAGGAATATCATTTGTATTAATCATAAGGATAAATGACTGGTTTGGCTATCTGAATGCCTCATTTAGAGAAACTTCGCTCCTGTGTCATTGTTATAAATGACTGGCAAGGCTTTGTTTCACCTGAGGCTGCTCATCCATGCCTCTTTGCATATACATACACATGTTTTTGTTTAAAACAATGTTCATATATATACACACACATAGTATACATAAATACTCTTTAGGTATTGTTCTGTTGGTGTCACACTTACACCATCAGCAAAAAAATGCATTAATTAAAATGTCCTTTGAGGACTATTCTGTGTCATTGATGTAACCCCTCGTGGCAAGAGAGCAAAGAGGGAAACAAACTAATGGGTTACATATATAAGTACATAAGTAGCAAACACCCCCCCGCTGAACAGCTAAAGATTTGAGATTGAAATTTTCGAATGTAAATTCCCCACCCCCTCTCTTTCTCCCTCTCTCCTCCATATCGCTGCATGATTAAATTATTCAGTGCTACAAACTACAATCATGCTTTATTAAAAATTATTAAAAAATTCTCACTGGGGTGTGCAGATGTGAAAGAATTTATTGCCTGCTTGTTTTTCTCATTTGCATCATTGATTTTGTGGGAGTTTAGCGAGCGATGCTACTGCTCTTTTTTACGCCTCTTTTTTTTGTGAAGGGGGAAATCTTGACATCTTGTCCCATTTGATTAATGACGCACACAGGCTGATTTTATTTACGTGCGTTTATGACTTTTATCGGCCGCAGAAAGTGTACGTCCCTGTAAAATTAGGAGCGCCGAGCTTCTTGTACTTCTTATTAAACGAGGCGCTCTCATAATGACACGCGCGCACACAGAGCATCTCATTCGCTCTGGTATTTGTCACTTTGTCCATCACAATAACACATTACTCAACTTTTTTGCGCTTAGTCCCTAAGATAACCAAGCTTCCCAAGTTTTTGTCCTCTGGCTTATTTCTGTTTAAGATGGGAGCGTGGCTCACAAAATGAGCAAATGAGAAAAACTGAAGTGTGTCTGAACACAAGCAGGCTGTTTGCATAGAAAGGCAACATAAACTGTATCAAATCTTCATCTTGTGTATTAATTAAAATATTTTTTTTTATTTCCATACATTAAATATACATGTGAAATTTACACTTCAAAGTTTCGCCCATTACGAGAGCCATTACTTATACTTGTTATACCAGTTCCCTATGGCCGCACTATGAATGATTTAACAGCAAGTTACAGTAAACTAAATTCAATTTTCGTTCAAAGCAGCCATCTACAGTGCACTTTGAAGGGAGAGGGAGAGAAAGGCAGTGCTCACTGTTGAATCCTGAGCAATGACTGGCTACTTTAGCAATTAAAATCCGGGGCAAAGACACAGCGGCTTCGTTTGGCCCAGAGACTGCACCATTCATCATCCCAGCTGCCATAAAATAGCACTAGATGGATTCTTTGATTTTAGCTTTGGAAGAACATAAATCAAAATCTAAACCATGGGCTGTCAGGGCCATCACCAGAATTATCCATTTGAGAGAGAGAGAGAGAGAGAGAGAGAGAGAAGCAGGGAGGGTGAGGAGAGACAGACTTATAGTTCAGCCTAAGAGTTTCTCATTGTTTCTCGTTTTGTGCTCTCCTTCTTTCTTTCAATCTCATGCACACGGCTGCAAAACATAAGCACTCTTGTATTGGCACTATCAGTGGAATGTGTGTGTGTGTGTGTGTGAGAAACAGAGCCGTACAGTAAGTGACTTATAAAAACACCAACAATGGTGCACTAGTGAGTCTGATAAGAGCTTGGAAACTCTCTCTCTCTCTTTATAGCAACATTCTCTTGAGAGCACGTTCTAGACCAGAGCAATTCCTCTCACACAGGGCAGTGCCACCTTATACCGGAGAGACCACAGGAAGCTGGATTAAGCTCTATGCACACTTTAGCCCTCCTTTTACTCTTAAACGCCTGCCAAGGTGAGGTGGATTCCCTCCAGCACACACACACATACACACACACACACCCATGCTCCCTGTATTGCTGCTCCCATGAGGCCTTCCTTGGAGCACCGGCAGCCTGGCTAACAGAAGACCTAATTTTAGTGTGGAGACGATGATAAGGAAAGAGAGAACAGGAACAGGAGAATGACTTAAAGAAAGAAAGAGAAAAGAAAGGAAGAGGATGAGGGTGTCTCCAGGGCCTTTAACTTCCTCCTCTCCTTGAGTGGGAAAAGACACTCAACTCCCACCAGTTATCAGTCATTATGTTTCATCTCCTGTTTTTTCTCTGCCTTAAAGGGATAGATCAGATGAAAATTAAAATACTTCCATTATTTACTCACTTTTCTGCTGTTTCAAACCAATCAGAATAAAGATTTTCCTTAGCTCCAAAAAAGAGAAAAAAAAAACATTGCATAGGCATAACAAATAGTTCACATAAATGGTGCACTATATTGCATGTCTTCTGAAGCCATGTGAAAAAGACTTAAAAAAGATCAAAGCTTTCTAACAGAGAAAGCAACTATGACAGAAGGAAAAAGTAGTTTGTTACATTACTTACTGTAATCAATGTAATTGTACCATTACTAAAAAGAAAACTACTACCATGCCACTACAGTACTGCAAATTCTATTTAATCTAGCTTTGCTCCTTTTAGTGATATTACTGCACGTTATCAGATTTTTATTACAAACATGCTCCCAGGCATAAAGTTGTCCAGGGAATGTTTTTCTGAAAATATCCAGACATTTAAAAATATATCAGACTAATCAGAAATGTAATACATGGCCAAAAAAGTTCCTCACGCAGATTTCTTTTGTGTTCATGCCATATGAATTTGAACAACAGAAAGTTGATTGGTTTGATTCTGTGCGCTGTGCCTCAGAGATTGCGACATTATTGACAATAATTACCCAAATTGTTGCTTGTGTGTATCTATTTGTGTGCACTTTTCCATTCCAATAAGTCACCAGCTCTGGTGAGCACCCGAAATGAGAAAAAAAATCTCTTCATTAATCAACTAAACTTGGTTAAACTGAACAAAAATGTTGCAAGAGTTCTAATTTCCTCATGATCTTAGTGATTGAACTTCTTAGTGATTAATAATTTGACGGAGGCGCTTGCAAAGGTTTGTTGTGTGTTTGTGTGCAGGGCAGTATGGAGGGCAGCTGTCAATGCGAGGACATTTGTCTCTGTCATTGGTTCTCCCCTCCTCTCAGTCTTTCCCTCTCTCTCATCTCATGTGACGGAGGAGCCGTGCCATTGAGCGCCTCACATACCGCCTAAAACTGATAATACTACTGTCGAGGCCAATTAGGAGCTGATTCAATCAAAAATAAAGCAAAGCATAAAACGACCTATTTTAATTCCCCCGGCTCCCCGGCAACATTCAATTACATCTTCCCATGGTACGTTTTTCATGTGCTCCAATTAAAGTCTTATTTAATGTTTAAAGCATATTACTTTTCTTTATTACGCCAGCGAGTAACAAAGTCAGCAAAGGTACAAAAGCCTCTTCCTTTTGTTTTGGATTTTATTGCCAGAGTTCCTGAAATGAATTACAGAGAAAGTGTGTGAAAGAGAGAGAGACGGCTGAAAGCCATGAAAGGATAGAAAAAGGAAAGATAGAAAATGGACGGGAGAGAGAGAGAGAGAGAGAGAGAGAGAAAGCCATGCATCATAACAATTGAGAAAGAAAAGAAAAGAAAGCAAAAACAAAACAACGATATCAGACACTTTTGTTATTAGATTTATATGCTGCATTAAGGCAAATCCACACTCTCACTTTGCAGATGCTTCATCTACTGTAATATTTGCCTGTTATAAAAATTCCTTGACTACCCCCCCACCCCCTTCTATTGTTCTGCTGTACTTTGCTGTAATCAGGGAAAACCATCCAACAAAGCTCATATTTCTTGAAGGTGTATCTGCTTCTCTCAGGGATATTAAAGATTTTTAAGCCCTAGAAGTGCAAATGATCTGTGTTGGGACAGTAAAGAAGCTGTTGTACTTTAATACTATTCAGTTAATGGTGAACCCATTGAAAAGAAGAGCGATGAAGATAAACCTTTTGTAAACAGCCGTTAGTTCGTTCTTAGTAAAGTCTGTTGTCTTCTGTGTCGTGTTGTTTTTTTTTTCTCTCTCTCTGTACAATGGGCTCAGAGAGCATAGAATGGGCTTTTACTATAGACACTCAATGAACACAAGAGAGTCAGTTCATCCCATCTATGAAATGGGCTGTTCATTAGCCCATTGATCAAGTGGTCCCATCCTGTCACCAACATACAGCTGGCCAGCGGTCTGACTCACACACACACACATGCACGTTCACACACACAGAACACCTTCCGTCCCACAATGTGGCGGTGAGGACTCTGGTAAGTGGGGTCAAAGGTCGCGTGTAGTAATCCATCTAAGCAGCATGACAGCAGCAGCTAATAAATCACTCATTCATGGTTTAATCCATCGTCTGTCCTCAGCACAGACTGGCAAACAATGCACCGGTAACACTGTCTGTCTCTTACCAAACCCAGATACTCTAACTTATTTCTTCTGCTTTTCCCATTGGGAGCTTTTCGTAAGAAGACAATGCTAGTATAGGCAAAAATAACATTGTGAACGTACTTAAACTTCATTAACCTCGATATTTATTTTATGTGCATTTGGCTTCATTAAACGAAAAATAGTAATACTGCTGTATGGCCGTGTAATAAATAATCAAAATATTTAATACTAAATATTTTCTTAGTGATGACTAAAGCTTTTTTTTTATTATTATTGTTTTTTTAGCCATGACAACATTAAGATGTCTTCATACAAAAATGCTGTCTGTGAAATCAGTAACATACTGGGCAGTGACACAAAAATACAGCTACCTTAGCTTTCATACACAGCCTGAGACACAAGAGAGGACACTAGTTTTATCTCATACAATGTAAAATATGCAGTATTTATGCTTCTTTGGCCCCAGAAGAGCTGGCTATTAGCTATAAAGGAGACTTCTGAGTCTCCCCAACCTTAATTTGTTCCCTCTCTATCTGTCGTTCTCTCCATTTCCTGAATTCCACTTGTCTTCCGATGCATACCGCCTCACCTGACAAAGAAGAGGAAAATGAGAGAGGGATAGAGCAGAAAGAGAAAGAGAGGAAGAGAAGGGCCAGCGGTTGATCTTACAGTTTAATTACCTGCCTGCCTTGTAAGTGCTCTAGCAAGGAACTACATCCCTGGCTACAAAAGACAGCTCTGCTATTCCAAATAATTAAATACTGACCCATTAAAGTGAGAACATGAGGACAGGCTTCCTCTCGCTCTCTTTCTTTCAGCACATCATCCTCCTCCTCCTCGTGTCCTCACTTCATTGCCTCCATTTCTCTGTCTATTTTCTCCCTCCCCAATCATCCCGTCACCCCCGCCTCTAGGCCAACTTTGTTTAGCATGGACGGCGCCACCGCTATATTTGTTTGTTTTGATCGTCCCGCTCAGATTGAAAGTCCCAGGGTTAAAACCCCTCAGCGAGAGGGGCTCAAAGTAATAAAACTTGCGATTAGCTATTCCCATCGAAGTGTTCGGAGGGGAAGGGGGAGAAGGAAAGGTAGTGGCACCTCATTACGGCACTG
This sequence comes from Enteromius radiatus, assembly GCA_032357445.1. Lineage (NCBI taxonomy): Eukaryota > Metazoa > Chordata > Actinopteri > Cypriniformes > Cyprinidae > Enteromius > Enteromius radiatus. Next base: position 19,686,549 of record JAUCMS010000127.1, read on the forward strand.
CACTTGGCTGCTTTTATCGGTAATTGGACTATATAGGCCTTCATTATAATTTACTTTCTTGGTCCCCCTCCTCCCCTCTACAAGCACCCAAACTGATAATGCAGACAAGCAGAACAGAGTGGGCCTGTTAGTAGCTGTAGAAACTGACACCATTTAATGGCTAATTATAACAACTAAATTAAAGAAGAGGCCCGCAGAGGTAGCAGGATAATACCAGCACTTCACTTAAGCGCATCACCATCATCAGCTGAGGGTGTGTTCACCGATAAGATAAGAGGAACAAATTAAAGTATGTCCGGAACATAAAGCTGAACAACGGGGCTTATTTTTCAAGCTAACGCTGGTACTGGGTTGTACGCTAACAGCAGGGAAGGTAAAAGTACTGTGATGCGGATGCAAAGGGTTTATTTCATTTCATTTTTTCTTCTTGTACTATCATCCGCTCACACTAGGATGCATCTTTAGTCTGTCTCGTTGCACAATACAATAGTCGTTGCCAATGATTGAAGTAGAGCTCAAGCAAATACAGCTAATTGCATTTGATACCCAGCGTGGTGCCCTCTGTAAGCAACGACTGCATTAAGCAGGAGGCTGAACTTGTTGTGAGCACTTTCAAATCAAGTCTCTGAAGGAAAATCTCAATGTCATCGCTGTTATTTCGGTCTAGCTGAAGGCAAACAAGAGTCACCATGCAAACATGAAAGCATTTTGACTAAAGGAGAAAAATAACTGACCTAAATTTGAACCAAATCTGAACAAATTTGACATTTCTTTTTCTACAAAATGCTTAGCAACACTCAGTTCTCACGATGCTCCACATGCATGCACTCTTCTGTATAGAAACTGCACCTTGTTAGGTTTGAAGGAAGTGAAGTCTGCTAACACATCCTGGCTTACTCTTAGTCACCCACCCCCAGAAGTGCTCTCCGTCGGACGCCTCTGTCCCATCGATAAGTGCCACCTCGCCTCCTGCCGTGGACTGGCACAGGGCTGGCAGTTCAATAGGCTAAGCTGGCGGGATGAGGGACGTTACACCCACCCCCACTGTCACTGAAGCCTGCCAGGCCTGACGGAGGGCCATGGAGCTGCCTGCTTAATGTCACTCTCCCGGCTCCTTCTGCCACTCACCGAGACTAAGCGCTCACCTGATTGACAGACATGGTGGAGCCTTTGATGCTGATGATGACGATGATGGTGGTGGTGATGCTGCTGGAAGTGCTGGTGATGATGGGGATTTTTGAGGCTGCAGACTGACTGTGATTATGTTCTGGGAGGAAGCAGCGAGAGAGCGCTGACGACACGGCTGATCCGGCTTAGCTCCGTCAGGAACGGATACAGGCGTCAATGTGCCACCAGCGGCCATGTCACAGTGGTAGGGTAAGAGGACCTGGGGAGGGGGTGACACAAAGCCTTGGATTTACTGAAAGAAGCTAAACATCACACATGCTCCTAGTCCTATAGGGACACTGCTGCCCGGAGAGAGAGACAGAGAGAGCGAGCTTTGATGATGCTCCGGACGAGGCGCTAATCACTAGCGGCATGAAGGAGAGCAACTTTAGAGGGTGATATTGGAGTTTCAGTGTCATGGGCAGCTTTTGATCACTAGCATCCAAGTCTGCACTTCTAATCCCAAACACTAACAGCTCATGTGTGTCTCCAGACTTTGTAAACAGCAGAAAGGAGTGGCAGGTGGCTAAATCACCAACCCGAGTGAAGCCCAGAACTTTTGATGAAGACTTACAGAGGATGAAGGAACTGTGGGAGTGTGTGTGTACTGTATGCGTTTGAGACGATGAGTTTTGTGACGTTTGGAATCGAATTGAGAATTCCAATTTATGTTCTGAGTTGGATTCAAAGTAGCAAACGGAATTCATAATTGTAATTTGATTTGAATGTAAGAACGTATAATTTCAAACTCAAAGATATTCATAAGATAAGTAATTTGTAACCTAAAAAAAAAGCTACGTTTGTCAAGAAAACCTTTGAATGCTGGCTTGAAAAGCCTCAGTTGAAAGTTTTGAAGGTTTAAACGCTACCCTAAAGAGGATAAGCCATTTGGAGAATGGATGGCTGGACAGATGTATTTCCTTTCAATTAAAATTTAGGAAGGCTACAAATTCAAAAGAAGTACCTACATAGAGAATATGCGGTTTTCTTCTTCCTGTCATTACAGTTCAACTTCCTATGGGTTGTGGTTAATCTGACTCGAAAATTAAAATTCAGCCTTTTCTCCAGTTCTGAATTTCGCAGTTTTGAGTGAGACTTTCACATGGTCAAGGCCCTTGTAAATGGGATTCATCTCCCATCTCCACAGGCCTAATTTCACTGCTGAATGAGACAGAGCTTAATGAACAGGCACTGCTAAAACATTTCACCCCCCCTCCACTCACCCACCCATCTTTTTTTTTTTTTTTTCTCGACAATAACCTCTCTAACCTGAGGGAATGAACACCTTGAGCTTATTCAGCAAAAGTCAAATGCCAGCATCTCAGTCTCTCTCGCAGAGCTCACTCTTCTGCATCTATGAGCATGCACTCACATTTACGCCTGGAATGGGACTGTCTGCAAATCCCTCCCTCCAATCCAGAGATGGGTAATTGATGAAAAGGATAACGAAAAAAAGTTGCTAATCTTTCATTTCTACAATTTCTCTTTTTTTTATATACTGGGAAGGTATGTGTTTGGTAAATGTTCTGTGGTTATAATGTGGAAATGAAAGTGGAGTGGCCCAGGGGTTGGTCCCTGCTTAACCATATTTGATTTACATCAATTAGGTCTCTCACATAAGATGGCCTAGCAAGGAGCGAGGTAATAACCCAGAAATAACCTCATTAAAAAAGACAGCATATCGGTCTGCGCACAATGAACTCGTAGCTGAAAAATTAGTGACCTGGAAAGTGGCAGGAGGAGTCAATGACGCTACGTTGGAGAGTGCCATATCTTTCCCGCTGCCACAAAGAAGAGGTCAAAAAATGGACCATGTATTCTTCATTATCCCACTATTCTTTCCTTGACTTTTTTGTATAAAGTCATACGAATACGCAATTATGAAAACATCTTAAAGACTGGATGATGCATTCACTAATAAGCATGTTCTAAACAAACCCAGTGGCTTCATTCAGCTGTGTCAAATAATGAGTTTACCGAGACTTTCGGCTGAAATCAATATAATTTTTTTTCTTCAGTATCTACGTCCCTAAGATGAGAACTCCCTATCGTCCTCCAGTCACTCTCCCCACAAATCTTTCGGACATGCAGTGCAATTAAGAGCTAAAGCCCACCGATGTAAGGGAGTAATCACTGCTTTGATTTCTCACATCAATACAAGCTTGGCCACTTTGATATGCAGGGCTGCCTTGATGAGTCTTATAAATATATTAAAATAAGTTTAATTACCAATTCAAATTCCGGCGAGCCCCAACTATAAAAGCATATACAATAAAAGCACACAACGGCAGGAAGTGAGGGACAAATTAAAGGGCTGCGAGGAACAAAAAAAGACAGCGCTCCTGACAAGGCACGTGTTTTAGCCCTGTGTCTACCGCTTCACCTTTCATCTTATTTTAAGGCCAGGGAAATCAAATGTGCCCCTCGCCGTTTTGATTTCTTCATTTCTCAGAGAGAAAATATTCTGTTTAATTATTCCTTCCTCATGCAATTTTAATGGGCCCCGATTCCTCTTTGAAAGTGCGGTGGGGCCGTGAAGTACATGTGTCAGTATTTGCTCTTAACTCTGAAAAGTTGCATAGATGAAATGGCTTTGCCGAATGCCACTGATGTGCGCTTTACCATATTTGCTTCACTTAACTCAGTTGATTAACCAGAGAAGACTTGCTACGATTCATCAGGGACATCATCTGAGAGAACGGGAAAAACAAATAAATTTTAATACTTGCTTATTTTCCCTTTTCTGTCTGTATTATTGCTATTATTATTTTTCTCTGTCATGTTGCAACAGCATCTTACCTTGATAATATCTCAGTTTATGACCAATGGTGAAGAGGTTAAAAGCCATGTCAATGATTACACAATGTGTGAAAATGTGTTCAATTGATATCTGGGAGAAAACATCAACATTTGAAGCTGTATGAAACAAGGAGAGTATTTTTAATCAAATTAATCAGTTATTTTCAGTCTGTTGTGTGGAGTCTTGTTATTTCAGGGAAATGATTTGGGGTCATTAATGGCTGTCACAAGAGTAACATATCAAGCTGGAGGACGTCTCTGACATGGACCGGGACACAATGACAAGAGAAGCAACCTTTTCAAAGCTAAAGCTACCCGTTGACTCATTAAAATCCTAATAATTACATACATCCAACCATATCTTCACACCTTTAATTGCCTATTACAAATCGTCGCTCTCATTTGCGGCGTTCATACTCCTCTGTTGTCAGCAGATTGTAGCTTTTCTGTGTGTGTGTGTGTGTGCCTGTGCAAGCTAAGAGAAAATGCTGCTAGAAATACGTAAAGTTTATTATTTTTTTAGGTTGCCACAGTATCAATTTTGAGATTTGTGACTGTGACAGCCTGACTGTTCATACATATATTCACACAAGCACACAGAATGGCTACTGTGCATAGATTCATCTATAATGGTAATTGAAGCTGTAGGGTTCTGGCGGGAAAAATAGGAGGGGTCTTTCCTGCCTGAGTGTGGCACTGCCATCTCTGCCAGACTGGGTCAAAGATCAAAGAGGTTAATGCTGGCAGCATGTGAGGTGTAGACAGGTGTGACATTGTTAGTCATTGGGGATAGACAGAAAAAGCAATGGAATAAATTTAACAAAGAAAGATTATTTAAATTATTAAATGAAACGTGTATGTAGTAATTTAAAGTAATATGCTATTTGTCTAAGAAAAGGTTATTTAAATTGAAAGAATATTACTTTTTGCACATATGTATAAAAACATAGGTGTAAGCACTACAACTTGAAAATCTCTTCTTTAAACTGCAATTGTGTTATTTTGATTTAGTAAAAATAACAACAAAAATATTAAAATTAAATAAAAACAAAAAAAAAACCAAGTAAAAAAAACAATCATAGTAAAAAAAAAACTTACAAAAAATGGAATTATAAAATATTAACATTATAAGTTGAAATAAACCAAACTCTAAACATCTAAACATCTATACAATCTAACATCTAAACTCGTATCAGTGTCACATTTGATCCAGCAGCTAAAAAATGCTGGTGAAAAAACAATATATTAGATGGTTGTACTTGTGTAAATGTGGCATAGTTTGTCTGTTGTTGCAAGCCATTACTGTGAAGTGACACTGTGAAGGATGACACATGTGTTGGCTGTTTTTGGCGCCGATACTGTGTGATGCAGAGCTTGTCTGAGTGCCCTTCAATGCTTTCTACAGCCTCGGGTGCAAACACACAAACACACTCACACACCGACTAAGACACTCACACAGACACCGGGAACAACAACGGACTACGACCACGGTCAGCGGTGACACTGTCGCCCTGCCAGCACTGAGTTATTATCTAATCTGAGGCTCTGCCCAGGGTTACATTTGTCAATCTGTTCTGGATGGTCCTGAGAGGCTTCTGCTTTCTGGCAAAATGTAGAAAAAAAGGATTATGACCAAAAAAAAAACATATTCGTCTCATAATGCCTACAGGCTACCTGTTGTCCCCTATATCCTGGTCTGGATGCATGACATGAGTGATTTGTGTGTGTGACAGAAAACCTGACCCTTCAAACTTACAATAGAGGAGGGCAAAGCGGCACACAGTGTCCTTGAGGCTTCAGCAACATGTACAATTTTGGGTCAATATCCTTTTGCCTATAACGGTTAATTATGAAGACTTGGACGAGACAAGAACCTCATTATGTATTTTTTTTTTTCATTTCCTCAAAAACTCACTCGCCATCGAGGCAAAATTGTTTAGCAATCCAATAACATGAAGCATTGATTTTTATAGCTGTCTAATTGCATCCTCTAATCAAGATGGAATACCATAAGTGATTACGCCCCAGGCTGTTAATAAACCCATAATGACAGTGCAATGAGGTGGCTTAAGGAACACCTCGTAGACTCGCTGCGAGACGCGAAAAGTCTCTGAATATGATGTGTTTGATCTGCCGGTGACAGTAACAGACTAGTGGAGCCCTTTTACTCTATGTGCCGGTGGAGAGTAATTGATTTAGGCTGCAGCGGGAAAGATAGATGGCTGTCAGAGTCTGTTGTGACACCTGCAGGATGTCTCTGGCGAGATGTAGCAAGGGAAACCGGCCAATTAGAGAAGCACAATCAAATATTCAAGAGCAGACGGACACAGTCGTTATTTATCCATGCTAACACGTGAATATTAAAGAAGTTAAACGGGTGTGGTGCTCAATCATTCACGTTCACAGGATGCTTTAGAGTGAGATGGTTATAGCTAAGATTGCCTGGAAAAGTATGCGAACCCTTTGGCTTGACCTGGATTTCTACATAAATTGGTAATATAATTTGATTGCATCTAAGTCACAACAATAAGCAAATGCAGTTAGAAATTACAGACAAACAATATGTTTTCATATTTCATTACTAAACATGCAGTCGCAAATGTTGAGTTTGCTGTTCACAAGAAGCATTATCTGATATGATGATTAAAAACTCTTCACTTGCATGAGACAGAAGTCTGATTCAGAAACCATCAGAGGTTTTGATACCTCAAATTCGGAGTTTCATCAGGATATTTTGTATAAGAATGTAAGACCAAGTAAACCTCAATAGAAGATGGGCAACACAATATGACAATGACTAAAACAACAGTAGAATGACTTCAACAGAAAAAAAAATATACCTTCTGGAGTGGTCCACTCTGAGCCCTGACCTCAACCCTACTAAGATTCTCTGGCATGACCTCAGAAACTCAAAAATATCACTTGAAGAAGTGGAACGCATGGTTTAAAATTCTCTGTGCAAATTTGGTCAACAGTTACGGTAAACATTCGCTAATTCTGCTAAAGATTGCATCTACTTAGCAATTAATTAATCTAACGATAAAGATCATAAAAATCACATACTACCTACTGCATCCGTAACTCACTCTAATAAGAAAACAACCAAGTTTTCGGCTCTTAGCCATTTTAAAAAAGAAAGAACGGATGCAAAGAAAAGTCTTATGTAAGGGAGGCAATATAGACGTGAACAGGATTTGCTGGAATTAGAATGTGTTTTCAATAAAATCATGTTTTTAAAGAAAACAAATGATGAAAACAATATGTACAGTGCTGTTCACAGGTAGCTGCTTCTGCTTCATTCCCTTTTAGCGCGTGCACACACACACACAGAGCGTTTTATTGATGAGTCTGTCCTGAGGTGCATCTTCATAATTGTGCATCAGAAAAGTATAGCTCTGTGATGGATATTTGTACATAATAAACACAGATAAATAAGAGACACAGCCATTTTTCAACCGTTTTATGCCATTAACACTATCTCCCTCAGCAACTGTCAGCTCCATAAAAACCTTCAGATATATTGTGTTTTAATGCCCCTTTATAAAGGCAACATAAAAACGCAATATCCGAGAGCCTGTCACTTAGATAAACAAAGCAGAATATTGATTTCCCCCTAAATTGAAGTGGAGAAAAAACAATAATGCTATATTTGTAGTAACATGGAATTACAAGTGGTAACCGTGTTAAATTCTACCTTGCCTTGTCAGTTTCACACCTCTCCGTAGTTATTCCTCCAGACTCATTTCTTAACTGAAAACTCTGCATCTCCTTATTGGATCAGGATGCAGCCCGAGATCTGCTCTCGCAGCTTATGCTACCCCTGCGTGACACCTATGGACCCTATTACCCAGAATGCATCACCAGACCTGTGATTAACCTTGCCTGAGTGCGCATACAGTTGATAAAGCATAGGATAAATAGACCGGCTTTCGCTCGCAGATCGAGCGCGCCGTAGGTCTGTCACTCGGTATGGCTGGAGTGAGACCGTATCCAAGCAATATCTTTAACACAATTCCTCAAGAAGGATGAAAAAAGCTTTAACAAGCTGGATACCTAGAGAGTTAGCGCTCCACGTCTTTTACAAATAGTCTTACAACGCTTCAAATCGGCGCTCTGTGAGCACTCTGTGAAGTTTCCCACTCGCCTCTCCCTCGCTCCTGCTCTCTCCCTATATTAAATCGACCAATCAAAGCATGTCAGTCATGCAGTCTGCCCAGCGTCTGACAGCTTGGCAGCTCCAATGCGAGAGTGCCTCATTCATTCTTATGACACGCTTCCGATATCTTAGTGTCTGACTCTTGCAAGGTCCATCAGACCGAACAAAATTGCAACCAGAAGCTATCTGATCCAGCTCTGGGTGGTATTAGCAGCCTGTCTGATGTCTGAACTGTAATAAGAGGAAAGAAAGAAAAAAACATAAAAAACAAACAAACAAGCACAATGCTGTTTATTACCTTGATGCTAATCAAATGCTAACAAATTCCATTATGGAAAAAGTGCCTTTGTATTGACTTTTTGTGAGCCAATGGGCATCCTAAAAAGCAGCACAGAAAAGGAAAAAAAAACCCAAAAACATTCTTGTTTGTTGGAGTGTGTGCTGGTTACGGGCCATGAGGCACTCTAGATCGAAGTTTCACTGTAAAGGTGTGTGCGTGTATGTTTTGTAGTGAAACTCAGGGGTATATTGATATTGCCAGAAGGGCTCTGTTTGAAACTGTGAGAGGATTGCTTACTTGCACGTGAATATAACTAGATGTGCTCCTACGGCCCAAAGCCAATCAGAGTTGATAAAAAAAATAGAAAGCTGCCCCTCATTGTGATGACTTCAATAGAAAGATTTCTACTGTCTTCTAAGCAATCAATTGGTGCAAGGACTGCACTCTCATCTGGGAGTGAGTTAGTGAGGCCATTTAAATCTTCCACCTGTTTAACAAATACATTTAAAAGACAGTTCACCAAAGAATTCTGGCATAATTTACTCACCCTCATGTGCTTCTAAAATGAGAAATTTATAGCGAAATGTACAACAAAATGTACACACCAGGGGTGCGTTTCCCGAACGACGATGTAACTTGCTGATTAACCATTATAGTACGATGCATTGTTTTGGAAACGAACTCGCTAGTCACAACTGTTTCCCGAACACGGCGCATCTCCGTCGTTTGAACCACATCAGTTCAACAACATAGGGCCACTGTTAATGACGTCACACGCATGTGGTGGAGGAATAACTTATGCTATTAAACTGATTAGAGGTCTCCAAGATGCTGCTGTATTGAACATGACACATATT
>JAUCMS010000127.1:19695907-19706727 GCA_032357445.1 Enteromius radiatus
TTACGTCATACTCCGGGGTTCCCTTGACCATTTGTGCACATGCGCACTTTTCAAAAACAGCGTTTAGAATGGACGTGAAAAAATACATAATTAAAACACATTTTATATTTAGATAGAATGTAAGCTAAAGACAGTAAAGCATCTTAGTTTGCTTCTCGTGCCCAAGCACATATTTATTAAAACCTATATATCTCACTAACAAGAAACTATGCTTCTAACCACAGGTCCAAAGCTGTAGTTCTAACCGCATACTGTACGTTTGTGACGTTGATTGCGAACGTTCGTTTGAACTATGCTTTCGGGAAACACCGAATCGTTGAACTGTGCTGGTAACGACGGAACTTGCGACCATAGCAGACTAACCACGCTTTTGGGAAACGCACCCAGAAGCATACAGTTCATTTTGAGCCACAGAAAAGCAGTTCAACTAATTACTGAACGTTCACTTTAAGAATGAACAAAGTGGTATCAATGAGTTTGAAGTTCAGAAAAAACAGCAAACTGAAAGAGAAATTATTCATATTATTACAGGTTCCTATATGAAGCATATACCATACAAACTTCATTTAAGCCACAAAAAGACAAACATTTTTATTAAAAATATACAATACAAAAACTTGGGTGAAGTTATTATCCTACATACACAACTATGCCATTTAATGGGAAAACTAGGCCTACATGTGACACATCAGGATTTTGAACCGCCATCACAGTCATAGCCAGGTGCTGCCATTGTGAACACACTCTTAGAAAACAATGTGTTGAAATGTTAAAGACATACTGCATGGCACAGCACTACACTAAGTACTTTGCAACCAGGGCATCACTAGACAGTTTTTACAGGAGCATGAGCCCTGTGAAATGGCTGTTGTGCTGCAGAAAACAGTATTACTGATGAATATCTGTGTAAGTGGAATTGACGTATCCCGACCTGAGAATCATTTTCACTGATAATATTTCAGTAATCTAGTCATACAGTATTTGTCTTCTATCCACTGTTTAGATTCCAAACTGGTAAATATGTGCATGATGAATCAACTAAACAGTCAAATAGGTCTGAAATTGTTCGCAATTCAGTTTGAGTCACTGGGTCAGTTTACTCATGCAGAGCGCTGGATGAGGTGGATCGAAGCAGCTCTTCATAGCACATGCATGTGTACAGTTCTGTGCGTAAGATCGATGCATGGCAGCAGGGGCTTGTGCAATATACAATATTAACATATATATATATATATATATATATATATGTTTGTTTGTTTGTTTGTTTTGCATTATTCTGAATTGTAACCAATCACACAAGATTCTGCTTATCCAATTTATCCTTAATCTGGAGTTGATTCAAAATCCATCTATACTAAAGGCGATTTATATAGTTATTTTCAAAGGAGGATTAAAAAAGACTTTTAAAATATGAGGATAGTTTATTATTATTGTTATTATTATTGGGGGGCAGTGCCTCAGTACCAATGAAAGGCTACATACCCCCTATTTGCAACTGTCAAAAAGGGTGTTGTGTATAGTATGAAAGTGTGGAGTATAAAAGCAATCCAGGAATGCTATTCTGTTTGTACACTGCTTTTCAACTACTATATTGAACTATGCCTATTTGGATGCAGAGCAAAAATACAGAGAAGTTATATGGACAATTTGAAAAGACATTTTAATGGTGTCTGTTTATTTTTTGGAGCTTGACAGCTCCTGGTACCCATTTACACTGTACACTGTATATGGAAGAGCATAATAATTATAAATAATTCTCTCTTTTTTGTCTCAAGAAAGGTATGAAGTCATACTTGTTTTGAAAGCCACGCCACCACATTTTTAAAATCTTATGTTCTGAAGATCTAAACTGAGACAGAAACCTATGCAATATGTTCTAGTAAGTTATGCATTTTTAACAACATCTACATACTATTATAATTGGTACGTTTGTTTTATTTTTAAGTTTCTTTTACCAGTGCTTAAGTTTGAAAAGTGGCATTTTGTTAGCTTTTTCTGCTATGTATAACATACAGTTTTCTGCCTTGTTGTCTAATGAGAGACCTGTCCCAAGAAAGGCTGGCTGCACTGGCTAAAAGTAATAATTAAGTGCCAATTAAACCCCACTGCCCATGAGCAAAAGCAAGGTCAGTGTTTGTCAGACTGTGCTGAGAGAAGAAAAAGACACCACTTTCCTCGTATTGTTCTGTTTATTTGGTCTAAGTAATTAAAGCTCAGTTGAACTGAAAAATCATTTTGCACTTCTTTTTATTCTAACCTAGACCTAACCAAATAAGTGCTTAAAGTATTGTGTCAACACATATGATTTTTATTTTTTTGCCTTCATGTTGTTTTCCAACTGGACAACATGATTCAGAGTTGTGAAATAATTCTATTTTTAACACATTAGTCAAACAAGGCCTGCAAACGTGCTTCCACTCCATCTAAGTAGAACACATCTGTGACATAATGACGGCTGACAGAGTGTGTGATGCTTTCTTTGCCTCTCATTAGCATGCAGCTAAAGCAGCCAGACATTACCTGTTGATGGCAGAGCAGAGGCGCATGCTGATGGACAGATGGATGGGGTGGCTGATGAATTCCTGGCAGGTGCTTTGTCAGAGGAGAAGCAATTTAAACCTCAGGGGAGAGGAGCCATTTGGAGTTCACACCAGAGCTCTAATGTAGAAAACAGTCAAATCCTTCCTCTCCCTTTCATAATTAAACCACCGCACAGCGGTGTCTCCTAACAAAGGGCCGGACACGAGCCGTAGCGTGTTAGCCATCAGGACTCCTCTTACCTGATGCCGAGCGTCAGGCTGACTGTGATATAGAAAAATGTCCGCCGAGGGGTCAATCTTCCTTTCATAGGTTGTGACTGATAGATCCAATACCTTTGGAATCAGATAAAACTTTGACGAATGGCTTGGCAGTCGGCTGGTGGGAATCACTTTGCCCTATGCCCGTACTGGCCTGTCCCTCTCCCATCACGGACCCTGCTGGCTTTGATCAATGGTTCCCACCTGCCGCTGCATAGGGCAGCATGCTGTCACATGATTAAAAGAGCTGGAGGATATTGCTTTCTCTCCGTTTGCTCGGCGAGAGAGAAAACTTCATAAAACTAAGGCGACAGCACTTTCTCTGCTCAGCCCTCTCACTCTCCCCTGTCTGCCACTTGGGTGATCTGGATTGATTTGAGAGCTTTGGCTGATTGGAGAACAGAGGAGTGCGGATGAGCCGGGAGAATGAGAAACATCTGTTTCAGCATGTATCTTCCTGAAAGGGAAGCGCGCTGACGATGACGGCGCCCGTCATAAAGAAACTAAATATGCATTCTATAGGAAGCCAGGTAGGGTTTCATTTCGAGGAGAACCGGGAGACTTTTTTTCATGCGCATGACCTCATCAGATGACACAGGACGTACGCAAAAACCACAAATCAGGCAGATAAGCTAAAACATCATGACGCTTAGAACCCAGAGACGTTAAATGAAAAGATGGGGATTGCAAAACGGCAGCCCTGATTGACGAGGGAGATGGAGGAGCCGGGTGTCTCCGCACGGATGCAGACCGTCGGAGGCCTCCGAAGTGTTTTGTGCGCTCACCGTCACTCGTCACCCCCCATCCTGGGGACTCTCCACGTAAGCCCCATAAATCAGCGCTATCGCTCCCCTCAACCGGTGATAAATCGACCCAGCGATTAGTGTGATGTATTGTGCAAAATGTAAATAATAACAAGTGCTGCTAATTGGCGCACTACCTGGCAACAAATCAGTAATGCTGGATACTGTATGCCGTTCTGCATCCCACTCATTACGGAAAGGTGCCATCTCATCCCCCCACCCCAGTGTTCGCTCTTCCTTAACAGCTCTGTGCCATTTCTGAGTTTATTTGTCATTGGGGACTTCTCTCGCAGCTATTTTTTGAGTTAGGTCAGGTTTAAGACCCGAAACCTTACATTTTTTCAGTCTCACTTTACATTTGCATAAATGCGCTGGAAATGGACTATTGCTCACAACTGTTGATATATAGATTTCTCACCTTAGCAAACAAACACAACCATGAGAAAACTGTACATTTCATAATTGAATTTGTATTTGGTACTGAAATATACAGAAAACAGGGATTGGGCACCACAACATGAAATTGTGCAGCCGTATACAACAAATGTAGACCTTGGTGATTGTTGCGCATGTTGTCATACTGGTTTTTAGGGCCCGTGTGATTTTTCAACAAGCCTCCTCCTGATGTAACGGACACTCAAACCAAATAGAAGGCATTCAGGAATGATCTACACAACAGCTCGGCCACCATTACCTGCTCCTCTTATCCTACTCATCAGCGACCTATGTGAGGGGTTCCAGATGCCCATGCCTCTGATTTACACTCGGTGGAGAGCTAGAGGAAACACCATTTGACAGAAGCAAGGAGAGAGGGTGTAATTAGTGCAGGATGTATGGAAGCAGTTAAGACCTGGAAATATCATTGATCAGGACGAGCTATTGACAGAAACACATAGAAGCAGCTGACAGAAACATAGCCGCTCGTTTCTCACTCAGGCTCCCCTCGGAAAGGTGCTGCTCTTGATGGCATGCTAACATTTTTTCAAGTGTAAGACACCACTCCATTTGGTCAGCCTGTGGAACCTGCTGCACATTATGTGTTCATTGGATAATTTGCAAAAAAAACTGTACCACAGGGGTATAACAGCCTGTCCCTGGGGCAGTACCATCAACAAATATTTGTACCTCACGTCCAATGCATTTTAGCAAATTAAGGGTACATATTTGTATATTAAGGTATCTTTTAGGGTAGAAAGAACAAAATAGTCCACAACACCAGTTACATATAGTAGTATACTGTATATAAAATGTGAAGTATATATTGCAATATCAAACAGCATAACAGAGCATTCAGTGCAGCTAAAATAACTGCAATCCAATGATATGCATTTTTAAGTTTATGCAAATTAGTGGCCAGTTCTTCTGTTAAGATATCCAAAAAAAACTCCACAGAAATCTATTCGATCTGTCTAGTGTACAGTACTCACGATTACACAACATGTACAATATGTGGCGAGTTGCACTCTCAAAATCTTTAAGGTGGAACTTCAAGCTTGAATTGCTCTGATAACAGGAAACTTCATTAGTGGGAGCATGATTAATTGCGTTAATTTTTTATCGAATTATTTCCTTATAATTAATTGCTTCAAATTAACATGTTAAACTGACAGCTCTAATGAATACATTATACTGCTCTCATGGATTTTTTGCTATACACACAGCAGCATTGGATATTCTCTTACAATACACCTGTTACAATTCTACAGACCGAGCGGTCTCATCACTTTTTCTCTCTCACCTGGTCTTATAACATCCTGTGGCATGTAAAAGTCTGCTTTACTTTTACAAAGCCCTGCTAGCATGCTGGCGATGTGCTGTGACCACTGTATGCAAAGCTTGGTATTAGTCACAGGCCGGCTGTCCATGACAGGCTTGCAGTGTGAGGGAGATTAATGCCGGCCAGAGCCACTTTATTATCCGTAGACTCCTCTTTCTTGCTCTCTGACTCCGTCTCGCCATTGCACCTTGCCATTAATTGTCTGTGCCCTCCCTCATCCCCTCCCACCCGCTCTAGAGTGATGGCAAAAGCACCTGTCCCTAGTTTTAACAGTCCTCACTGTGCCACACTAGTATGGGCACACTCACACACACCTGCCCTACTGCCGTCGGCTGCACAGAAAATAACATTTGTGGTCAATCTCTTCTCTAAGGCACTGCATGCCAGGAGACGTACAGGAAGTAAATGCAGTTGTCCTCATTTCCTCTGTACTAGATGTGGTCTCTGGCCCCATTTTATACTGCATGGTGATATCAAATAACTTCCACAACTTCTTTAACGCCCCTGTATGAAGAGAACAGTGTTATTATTTAATAAATTTACTTATTTTATGAGAACAGCTAAACAATAAACATACAAATATATTTTTATTTTATTTTACAGAGATTTCTGACCGTGAATAGATTTCTTCATGAAAATCAGTCATTCCTCATGATATTGTTGTGAACGCGTGTCGAAGAAAAGAAGAAATTGTTGAATTTAGTTATTTTTAGTTTATTTTCTCTCAAAAAGTGTTCAGTCGCATACAATTAAGAAACGTCCTCGATATGTTTCTGTGTCATGAACATGTTAGTTCTTCATCAAAAATATATATTTATTTGTGTTAGAAGATGAACAAAGGTTTATGGGTTAGAATAAATGAAAGTAAAACAGTGATAAAACAAAATACAGTACAATAAAAACGAACGAAACAAACAAATAAATAAATAAATTTGATTAATTAAATCACACAATATTAAAATGTTAGTTTTATTATTTGTATTATTATATCTATGTCTTATCTCAATTGCATTGAATGTATGCAAATTTTTATATATTTGTAATTTAATGTTTTTAATAAATTAATTGGGAGGAAAAGCATGATGTCACTGATCCAGCATGCACATTTTTATCTAGTCCATAGGTGCAGCATGTAAACCTGAGTTTTGTTGCTGAAGTCAGCTGGACACAGACTCTGCACAGATATCAAACTTTTATAACAGTGAGCATTACCTCCACCCTGAGCAGCATGTGTATTCCATCCAGAGATGAAGAGATGGGTGGTTCTGTCAAGCATATGCCCCTGTTTATTTCCATAAGGCATTTAGCAGAACACACCTCTCTATGGGAATCTATCACGGACTGCAAAACGAGTCCTCCAAGAGGTCCTTCTACGAGTTTATATCAACTTCCCAGCTGACAGTGCACCGCCATTAACAATTAATTATCCGAGACAGGCACTAACAGGCTGGGTATACACAAGCCCTCTGGGAGAGAGAGACAACCCAGATGTCACAACGGACCGCCATGTATAATCCAGCGCCTCACTGTATTCACTCACCCACTCCCAGAGGACACCTACAAAGTGCCAACCAAAACACTTGTGCATGTAAGGTTTGATCCAAAAGGCAGAGTCCACTTTAAGAGCGAGAGTTTATGAAAATGAGAAAGAGAGAGAGAGAGAGAGAAAGGGAGGGTTTGGGGGTATAAAGATCAGGCAGTGTAACATCCTTCAAAAGCTGACATTAAGTATTCAGATGCTACAAAAAAGCAAAGTGTTGGCAATTAAAATAATCAATCTTCCTGGCGACGGTGTACCCAACATCTGTTCAATAAGTCCCCCGCTCTCGGTCTACCGGGAACAGAGAGGGTAAAAGGGAGGAGAGAAGGTCCACTTTTAGCTGTCCTTCAGTGATGAAAACCCCTCCACCTCTAACACACACACTCACACACACACACACGCGGCATGGCCAGTCCGTGCGGGCCTGATGTCAGATGGTTCTGCTGTGTTGTTTCCTTTGTTATAAATAACAACAGGCCACCTGGACTTCCTCGGCACACAGGTTTACCGACAATCCGATATAGGAGGGGAGATGGGAGGGGGGCACTAATGATCCCGCAGGCTATGGGCCTCACCGGCGCCCCACCCTCCACCCGGCTCCCTCTCTCTCCTCATCCTGGGCTAATGGGACGGAGGGGATTCAGGGTAGGAGTGATGAATGACAGAGACGGATGGCTCGGGACAAAGCATGTGCTGACAAGCAGTGAATACGGGGCAACGTTGCAGAAAGGTCAACGCCAGGGAGAGAGAGGAAAAGGGAAAAAGTGAGCCTCGCGTGACTTTCAAAGTTTTCTCTATCGGCTCTCGTTCTGAAAAAAACGAGTGTGTCTGTCTGTTTGTGTATGTGCGCAAGGGACTGTTTGAGCACAGGATGAAAGCGGGACAGAACCCCGTAGTCTGTCCACTGACCTGGTCCATTTTAACCCGCATGCTGAGACTGACTTCACATTCAGTTTGTTTGGGATCCCAGAGAGTCCAATGCCAAATGTATATAATCTATATTAGAATAAAATTGGTAAAAAAATATAAACAAATCTAAATACATTTCTAAATCTATATATATATATATATATATATATATATATATATATATTAATTAAGCAGTGCAACTGTTTTCTACATTGATAATAATAATAATAAGTGCCAAATCAGCATATTATAATGATTTCTGAAGGATCATGTGACACTGGCTACTGAAAATATAGCTTTGTTAGAAATAAATATTAAAATAAATATTAAAATAGCAAACACTTACTTCACTTTCATGTCGGCTTGGTGAGTGTAAGAGACATACCAACCATCACAAAAAATAAATAAAAAAATCAACATTAGTGTATATGATATTAAGCATCAATCTCATTAATTGATGTTCAGTAAATTAAAAATGCCCAAACAGACTATAGTGGTTAATGTACAGGCAGGCCTGGGTCAAAACACAATGGCATACGAAATCAATAGGCAAGCATTGTGGGATTCATTATTTTTTCAGCATATTGAACTCACAGTGGATTGATACATTCACATGGGTAACGCTTGGCCTCAAAACAAACCCTTGGCACAGTAGCTCTGATCTACTTTTGAACCAGTGCCAGAGGCCTATTTTTCGGGGTGCAGGTATGAGCATGTTCTGATAGTTCCAGGTTAAAGGAGGCACTCAGAGAGAAAGAGAAAGGGAGCGAGAGAAGCTCCCTCAGCTGCAGTGCCCACAAAAGGAGGATCGGTGACTGCTGCTGCTCAAAGCACAAAGAAAGCGTTCAATTATGATGTGTCTGCATCTGCTGGAACATCCAGGCTTGAGCGTCTAGCTGTCGTCCCACAGGATCAAACCTGGCAGATCTGCCCAGAGCCAGGCGTAGGTAGCCAGAGCTGATTTAGCCACTTGTGTGTTGTGTACATAGGTGTGCTGTGTTCGTGCACATCACACCAGGGACGCTTGTACTCTGCCACGCTCTCTTCCACTGCCAGTGACCCCCATGCACAGCTCCCCATGGCTCCCCTTTTCAGCACGCTGTTTCTAATCCAAAACAAATGATCTCAGGAAAGAACAGGGCGACGTGGAAGGGGGAGGGAGGGAGAAAGGAAGAGACAAATAAAGGGAAAAAAAAAAAAATCGAGAGCATTATCACCTTGGCCAAGCATCAGGAGCTTAAAAAAAGAGAGAGAGAGGAAGAAAAGAAGGTCTATGGGCAAATTCATCTTCTCCCCTGCTACAATCAATCTCAGGCCAAAAGAAATACACAATAACTAGGCAGGAAGAGGCCAAGATTTATGGGCCTGAGACATCTCCACTGACCAGCAACCACCTCACCCCATTCTGCTCCTCTCGCTCTCTCTCTCTTTCACTCCCCAGCCTTTCCTCTCGTCTCCTTCCCTCCATCCACCCCCCCCCCCCAACACTTACAATGATGTACTGTCTCCGCCGACTGTTTTACAAGTACATTAGCTTTATTTAATGAGATCAGCAAGTCATTTAACAGATGCATATGGAGCACAAGGCGAGAGACGCCCACTTACTCAAGCGCTCTTTTATGTTGTAAAGTACATTTTGGATCAGATGTTCTGATGCATGAAAATGTGAACGTGACCCTTCTGCAAAGGGTTGAGGAGAAAAGAGGATGTTTTGTATATGAATGTGCTGCAGGAAGGAGATTTATGGGATGTTTGGCCTGATATGTGCTCAGTAGAGCCCCTCACATGGAGGACGTGTAACTCTCCACTCTGAAAGCAAGACATATTAGAAGGGATCAGGTTTGAACACGGATGTGGGGCCTTTACCTTTCGGCATGCATCAGAAATCACATGCAATACTCCTAGTTGGAAAATCTACAGTAGTATAGACCTCTGGTTTTAAAAAATTATGTCACTATATTAGAAAATAAGGGCCAAATTCTTTGTCAGGTACTCTTTGTTGCATATGCTTTCCATTAAAATATCAATTGATTATGTGAAATTGAATTATAACTTTAATTAAATCCTCCTGACACAGACAGAGGCTGATAATTATGCCATTTAAATAAATGAAAATGACAAAAAGAATTATATGACTTTACATAAGATTAATTAGGATTTTTCTAGTTTCAAGTATATGTGTTATTCACATATTATGTCTCTGTACGCTGGTAAAATGTAACGACAAAGTTGTATTTGTCATAGGGCTGTCAATTTAAAGTATAGCGTGATTAACTATGAACAAGATCATTTGTTAAAAGTGAACAATTAATCATGCCCACTGATGCATACATAAATTTCATCATAAGGAATACCTTCATGTTTTTGCGAGACCAACTACAGTACGTTTGGAGAGGCAGCACAAGAATGAGTTTGTGTGACAACTGGACAGAGCATAACTAAATGTAACAGAAAACAAGCATCGGGACAAACCAAATTAAAACTTTGTATTTTCGCAAATTAATTTGATTGATCAGCATTTTTTAATTGATGAACAGCCTTAATTTTTCACTGCATGCATTTCACCTATTTATGAAAATACTGTGTATTAGCCCCGGTTAAAAAAAAGTACACTTCCATAATGTACTTGAATTGCTCTATTTTTGCACTCTAATTTTGTACTTAATACACTAATAATGATTCTTTAATATTTTTAAGATAAACTTAAGATCAGCTGTGTGTAATCAACTGTGATATGTTGGGACAGCATGAATATGAACTAAAATGTGCTTTTAAAATATCTCTCTATTTAAAGAATATATATATATATATATATATATATATATATATACACACATACAAATATACACACATATTTATATATTAGGGATGGGACAAAAAATCGATTCACCTAACTATCGCGATTTTTTTATTTATGATTTTAAAATCGATTTTTTTACACCAGAATCGATATTAATTCACATTAAATACATTGCTTTATTTTAGCACTTACT
>JAUCMS010000127.1:19706827-19741635 GCA_032357445.1 Enteromius radiatus
TACATATCGTATCGGCACCCAAGTATCGGAATCGTATCGAATCGGGAGGTAGGTGTATCGTCCCATCCCTAATATATATATATATATATATATATATATATATATGCATGTATATTTGTAAATGTAGTAGTAGGAAAGGTAGTAGGAAATACAGTACTTTAAGCAGCTTATGGAAGCATAGTTTATTGGGGGGGGGTTGCTTGTTTGTTTGTTTACTTCATGGCAGTTCAAAAGTTTTTTTGTTTTTTTTTCATGCTCATTTTTTCTTATTCGCATGTCTCATGCTTGCCAAGGCAGAATTTAGAAATACATGAAAATGCAGTAAAATCTGTAATACTTGAAAAATTACTACAATTTAAAATGACTGTTTTGTATTTTCAATATAATTTTAAATGCTATGTATTATGTTGATGGTAAAACTGAATGTTCAGCATCATTATTTCAGTCTTCAGTGCCACATGATTACGAATTATCCAAATAGGCTGATTTGCTGCTCAATAGACATTTTTTATTATCATCATTAATATTTAAATCTTTTATTGTTACTTAAAATGATTGATTAAACGGTGATGCTTTCTTTCAGTGATGCTCTTTTTTACAATAAAAAAGTATAAAAGAATGACATTTGTTTGAAAAAACTACTGATCCCAAACAAAAATACTGATCCCAAACTTTAAAACATAGTATAAATGTATCTAATTTAAAATAAATAAAGAAAAAAAGCTATAGATTGC
This sequence comes from Enteromius radiatus, assembly GCA_032357445.1. NCBI lineage: Eukaryota > Metazoa > Chordata > Actinopteri > Cypriniformes > Cyprinidae > Enteromius > Enteromius radiatus. The sequence goes on from JAUCMS010000127.1 coordinate 19,707,562, forward strand.
AGTAGTATTGATCCACATTTTAGTAGAAAAACATCCTGTAATGTCACATTCAAAATGTACATCCATCTTCAATAATGACTTGGTCAGCTAATTATTTTTTTACCAGTATCTGACTCTGAAATTTCCCTGCTGCTTTCTTTACAGCTGATACTATATAGAGCCCTTTAAAGAGCTATTGAGTCATCTTGACAGCAAATAAAAACATACAGCAGAGTAATACAAACAACAGGATAAGCCAAAGCCCTCATTGGCTATGTGTGTGTGAGTAAGTGTGTATATTTCCAAAAGCCCCAGAGATCAGGAGAGAACAGCTCCTGCACACAGAGGTAAAAATTCATTTCTTGAGAGCTATATATCAAGCGGTATTTGTTTAATGAGTGCTCCTGTGGAAAGATGTATAGAACATGTCAGGCGTCCACTTGCAGTGCGTTGTGGGATACAGATAACATCACAGAATGTGACTGCTCACCCTGTCTCAACACCCCATCCGCTTTATCTCCCTCTTCCCCGGTCCATTATAAATGAGAGGCTATGGGAGAACAAGGAACAAAAATAATGGAGGAGGGGAAAAAAGCCTCACCAGCACTCCGCAACCACCAAAACAAACAAACAAAAGAATCATCAGCGCCGGACCAGATGGACATTTCGTTAAAGCACTTCAGCGGTGCCACCGTAAGGTGCTGCAAGACATGTCATGACATGTAAACTCGGTGAAAAATGAGCCCTGTTTGTGGTCATCCTTTATCGGTGGAGTCTGTTGGACTCATGTTGTGGTGAACCTGCTGTTTGGCATATTTAACTAACCTGTGGTCTCCTCTGGCAGGTCTTTGCTCCTTTTAAGTTATGGAAATGAGATGCAAGAGGCAGACGTGGGGGTAATTAATTGTAACTCGAAGGATAATGTTGGCCTGTCAGGGATGTCTGCGCGTTGTGTAACATTTTTTAAGGGGAATGTGCTCAAACTGGGAGGATCTTCTGGCTTTCTGTCTTAATTGCAGTGCGTCCGGAATGTTAAAACACTGCCTGCTTTTCTCCTCTACTGCCTCCTCTCCTTTCTGTCATAGTATTTATTGTGTTTGTAAACATTCATACACAGGGATTATCAGTGAGAAAAGTATTGACTGGGATACCCCAACATAAGTGTGTAAAACAAACATTTCCTTTTTATGGTAAGTAGACCAATACAATGCTTTAAATACATTTGTAATGTTTCATGCTCCACAATCATATCAGAGTATTTTTTTTCCACATTTAAGCAGTTTTGTACAGTAGATTTTTTACATTTACTGTAAAGAATTCTAGAAAGCAGCAATTATTAAAGCGGTCATATGATGCAATTTCAAATTGTCCTCTTTGGAATGTTACAAGCTTTTAGTGCATTGATAAGATCCCTAAAGTTGCAAAGAAGATTAAAACCAACTATTATTCTAACTGTAGTGTTCGGGATGCACTGTGTGTCATTGTGAAACTACTTTGTGCTTCCAAAATAGGACATAACTAGAAATCAGTGGTTAAGTTGTGTTTACAACACTGTTCCAGAACAGTTCAACCCAAAATATTAGAGTGTGTTCCGCACATTACCTGAGAACTGATTCCTAAAACATGCAGAGCAGCCTATGCTGGCTGTGCACGGAGACTATAAAATGAAAGGAAAGGAAAGGATGTGACATGTGGCCAAGTATGGTGTACCATATCGCTATTGCTGCGGCGCCCGTGGAGCAGTTGGGGGAACGCTGCCTTGCTCAAGGGCCTCACCTCAGTCATGGTATTGAGGGTGGAGACAGCGCTGGTTATTCACTCCCTCCACCTTCAATCCCTGCCAGACCTGGGACTTGAACCCGCAACCTTTCGATTACAAGCCCAACTCCCTAACCATTAGGCCACGGCTGCCTAATGTTAAGGTGAAACTCTGCAAGGACAGTCTGGCACTTGTGACTCAAAACCTTTAAGTAAGTTACATTTTATTATTAAAAGAATCTGCTACTTACTACTCAAACCAATAGTGTCATAGAGCCAGGACGCGGCAACACATTATAGTAAGTGGCATAAAATTTACTCCAAAAGCTTGCAGTATTCGACCAATCACAATGCACTAGATCGCTGGCCAATCAGAGCACACCTCGCTTTTTTAGAATGATGAGCTTTCTAAAAATGTACCCCTGGCATGACCCCTTTTCAGGGCTTAGAGGAGAAACAATAATGTACAGTATGTGGGAAATAATGTGTTGCACCTTGACCACAAACACATTGGACTACACCAAATACACTAAATAAAGTTATTTTTAGCAACATCATATGAGCCCTTTGAATGTAATGAAATGGGATTTTTTGTTTTAAGGAATTCATTACCTAATTTAAGAAAAAGTTGGAATAACTTCTAAGGTATTTTTATTTATTTTGTTTACATGATTGATTTTAAGATGCCTTACTACTGCTTTCCTGTTGCTCAAAGAGCATTAGTGCAAAGGTCACTGGTTTAATTTACAGGGAAAGCAAGTACCTTGAATGCTAGTTGCTTTGGATAAAAGCATAAGTCCACTGAATTCACAAATGTAAGAAAAAAGGCTGTTTTAATTATTGTAATTTCAGCATTAGTTTAATTAAATCTTTTATTAAAATAAATAAATACAACTCTAATTGATTAATCTTGTTTTCAAACTGCTGAAGATTTTTATTTGTTTTTATTTAAGTAGTTTATTTATTATTTAGTAGGTGTTGCCTCTATAGCATATAATGATGATTTCTGCTCACAGCACTTTTATAATCAATAAATGCCAAAATTCAAAACTCCAAAAACCTTAGTTGAAAGTTCGATCTTGATTTAATTTAAGATATCTCTTAAAGAAAGTATAATAATAACATAAAAAGTGTGCAGGTTAATTCACTACAGACCAAACACAACTCAAGTGTACTCGCACTACTCATAATACTCCAACTGCTCTTAATAAGCTTAGCTGAGTTGGAAAGAAAAGAGAATAATGACGCTGGTGTTGATGGAAGCTGCCTCGTGGGAGACCAGATCACGAACCCCCTCTGTGACACATCATGCCAAGAACGTGTTCGCACCAGCGACACCTCGTCCCCCTAAACCAGGGTGTGAAAATCCATCTGGATATGTAAATAAAGGAGGTGTGCGAGCGAGGACATGACAGCGCCACCGCACCTGTACAGTGCTGTACACGGGAGCTTAAAAGCTTATTCAGGTCTCTGGTCCAACTCCATCTCCTTAAATCAACTGCAGAGCTCTCAAAAGGCTCCCTGTGCTGACACACAACATGTTCGTGACCTGTGCGAGGAGGGGAGAGAGGGGTAAATGAGAAGAAAAAAACTAAACTGGGGGGGGGGAAGAAACCACTTCTATGACAACCCCCAAAAAAGCCGGGAAAATTTTCGGTAGCACCGCAAGCAGCCCAAAGCCTTATGACTGGCTTTGGAGAGTTGAGCAATGTTTTCACAGTGGAAACGCCTAAGAGTGGGAATCTACTACAGGAGATTATGGCTATTATTTGTCTTAATTTACTTTCGGCTCTTAAATGTTGGGCCCTGTACTCCCTGCAGGATAAAGACGTCCCCTGTAGGTTGGACCTCCTACATGTGCAATGGGTTTTTATTGACTGTGAGAGAGAGTTGATCCGTGTGGGCCGTGGAAGGGAGGGGTAGCCCCTGGGTCTCGCCGATTCAAACGGATGTCACACAGCAAGAGAAGACTCTAATAACGGCTCTCTCGGGACCCTTCTGGGCCTGGTGGACCGACACATGTGTGCACACATACATAGGCCACCTCATATTCTTGCTCTAATGTCTCCCTGCCTGCTAGCCATAAACAGTCACTGTCCTAACCTTCTGAAAAGCCCCCAAAATAACTCGCTTCTCTCACGGAAATGTCTAGCTGTGACAGATTCCAGTGGTTATAACGGCCCTACGGAGACCAACCTTAGCTTAATTAAAATAATGTAGCTTCTTCATCCTATTATCCTCTAGACTTTCTCTCCTCCCGCTTTATTCTTCTGTCACAAGAGCTCAATTGTCCACCAGGATCCTAAGTGACTCAATAGGGTCCAAAACACCATTGCTCTGAAACATCAGACTCAAACGTACACCTCTCAGCGTGAGGCCTGGCACCCAGAAGGCGACGTTTAGACCATCTGTCAGTCAAGCCGCCAAGTCTCTCTCTCGCGCATCTCTCTCTGTCTTCATGGACGAGCTGAACGACCTCTCCTTCCTGTCAGAGTGCCAGGGCTCATTGAGTCATCTTAACCCTGCACCATGTCAACAGGACCCTTTTGTTCCACGTCTCTCTTTTGACTTGGGCTAATGCAAACAAGTGGAAGTGCACAGTGACGTGACGCAAGGTGACGGAGGAGAGAAGAGACACATCTATGGCTATACGGAGTTAGAGGTGTTGTAGGATGAGTTGTCTTGTAAACAGGGAACCTGTGGGCACATTCAGGGAAATGTAAAAGGACTAGGATATATAGTGGACACCAGGATGAGAGTAACGCTGAAAAAGAGAGAAAGAAGCAACAATTGTGGCTAATGGGATCACATGGGACCACTGGATCAAAGATTGTTTTTTGACTAGCCAACCTTCACAATGCACATGAAGGACAGCAATTTATTAACCTACTGTAATTTCACATTGTCCCTTTATTTACTAATAAACACCTCAAAACAAATGATTCTCCCAGAGTTGGGAAAAATATTGATTTTCTAATTAATCTTTAGATGATAGCAAGACGACATGCTTTTATATTGAGCAGTAATACAGAGCATACTGCGCACTGATTCATGAATGACTCTTATGAGGTGATCATTTTAATGAATCATTCAAATGCAGTTACTGCCTGAATCTTTAAAAGAATGAACTCACTGAATCCATGAGAGTGATTACTGAATCAACATCAGGTCACATTCATTTCAGTGATGGAATATTTTAATAAAAAGCATTAGATAGATTAATACATAACAGAGCACATAATTCAGCTAAACATTTTACAATGTTTTGATTTATACGTATACATACTGTACGCTATTTTACTTGAAATAAATGTCTCTCCGAGGGCAGGGATACAATGTAGATTTTCTAATTAATCACAATCTTTAAATAATAGCAAGAAAACACATTTTTCCCATTGAGCTGTACTGCAGTGTAAACAGTTCAACCAATGACGTTTGATTTATGAAAAAAAATGAATCTGATCATTATGAGTTGATTATTTTAAATAATTATTCCAAGATTTACAAATTAATTGAATTAGTTACTGTAGTTAAACTGGAAATGAATCAACTTATTCAATCTATTAGTGATTATTGAATCAATATCAAGTCACACTACATTCAGTGACAGAAGTTTTAATAAACAGTTTTGATTTATACAATGTAGGTAAATAACTAAATAAATTAAAAAATTGAGGTAAAAACTAGCAGATGTTTGCCAGAAATTAACTCTAAAAAAAACTGTGAAAATGTTTCCAGTGCTGCGAGATAACTTATTAGTGTCTATATGTTTTACAACCATTTTATTTCATGAAGACATATAATGTTAATACACCAATCTACTTGAACTAAAATGTACTGATCACCAGGTGGTACAATGAAAAGCCACTTATGATGAACTGATCCATCATGTGGCTCGTCCATAAAACATGAGCAATACTCGCATGTAGATGCCGCACAGGGTCATACACACAAACACAAAACACCATCAGGGCAACACACATTACACTGAAATAATGCCATAAACATTCAGAATCATCACAATATAGTCTGGAATTCTCCCAGCAATTGAAATCCCTGCTTTAAACCAATAAAACCCTTCATGCACCACTCTTCAAATCCAAACAGTGCCATCATGTCTTCCTCATAGGCTGTGAAACAGAACAGGAACATGTTAAAATTCACATTAAACACTGCAGAACCCGAGAGCAGCTCATATCTCAGCTCTTTTACTATTGTCATATAATGACAGTCACACCCGACTAGTGTCGTGGAAGTACAGGAGCACAGGACCGGCCCCTGTGGCCATATAAATCTCAGGGGGAAACGAACAGTGGCACAGTTCTACCGGCATTACTTACACGTGTCATAGCTGTCCACACATGGCCCACATGTCATACCCTGACAAGAGAGGGGGAGGGGAAAGAGGACTCCAGAACGTTCTACAGCAACTCCACATTTACCATATCACACGACTGCAAATATCTCTTGAACGCCGAGTCTCTGGGGCACAATTATTTGTAAGGGAATACAGTTCAGACTTGCTCCGTTCCCTTTGGATTTTATGATAACACAGCCATAAATGTGCTCCAGATAGTGCGGCGCACAGTAAGGTAAAGTCCTTATACAGCAAAAGAGTCGTGTTTTGAAAATAGCCTCAAAGAACAGCATTGCATTTATTTTATAGCATTTTCATTAAATTTAATGGTTCGTGAAAAAAATGAGTTATGATCATTTGGCCGTTTATGGCTGGCTAAAATCCAGATGCACAGCGGAGGGTCACGGAAAGGTCAAGGGGTCGCGTTCTCTACAGAATGACAATAATCAGTATGACCTGACAAATTGATTTTGCATCCTGCGCGGCAGCGAAATGTGCATTAGCGAGCCCGCTAGCTTTTGTGCTGTGAGTAAATGAACAATAAAGCATAAAACAACACGCAATAGCTCTCCGGCATAATTAGCCGCTACAGTACGAGCATTCGAGAGGTGCTGGGGCTGGGGTGGAGGGGGCAGGCAGTACTTAACACCAGGGCTGTGAGGGTGTTATGCCGCGTTCGTTCCCTCGTTACAGCGCCACGGCCAGCAGTGGGCAGCCGCTGCGGTCGGCATGCCAGCGGTCACACATCAGCGCTTTATCTCATCTCATCTAACACAGAGAGATGATGGCCGTCGCCTCAGTAACTAACCCCCCACCCCCACCAACACACATCCGCACGGGCGAGTGCTGCCTAGTAACAACAGCGGGCCCGGTCCAGGCTTGTTTCAACAGCCAGGGCTAGACTAATAGATTTCCTCCTGTATTTATACCTAACATCACTCTTGCTCCCCGGGCCCTCAGCACAGGTAGCTGTTTTATATGAAATGAACAATCTTTATAGACGTGCCCGAGCCATAACAAGGCTGATTTTCAGCACCGGCCCCAGTGTATAAGTCCTGCGGAATTGTCAGGCTTCGCGCTCGACAAATCAAGCCTAACTTATGATGTTTTCTGTGTAATTTTTATTCCCGTTTGACTGGCCAACTACCCGGTGGTAATAGAATGTTGGGAAAAGGCCAGTGGGGGAATGTTTGCGCTCCGGGTGATTGATCGACGGCCACCTAGCTTTTCATTTATATCTCTCTCGCCCCTTCCGTTGCAAATCGGTTAAGTTTAGGAAAAATGAATCCAAAAAAAGCAAGGCGGAAGAGAAATGGCCCCAGATTACAGCAAGGCACAATCGTAGATCTAAGCCGGGCTCTGGTGTCGGGGTGCGTGGATTGTTTGCGAGCATTAAGTTATCTAAATGAAAATCAATACTATGTGTGCCAGCGTTTTACAACGGAGAAGTGCCCCGAGTCCAGGCGGAGGGGTGGGGAGAGAAAGGAGAGGATGAATTGAGGAAAAGAGGAAGGAAGCTCTTGGGTCCTGTGGGTTTCGGACTGGAGTCAAGGCCTAATTGGCCTCCTGACCATATAACACACATATATGTCTTCTTATTGTTTTTCTGCAGTATTGATCTAAATGTATATTCACACCATTCAGTTTGTGTACACTGTTTAAGTATTATTTCACCTAAAAATGAAATTTACTCACCCTCAGGCCATCCAAGATGTAGATGTGTTTGTTGCTTCATTATAACAGAACTTTCGCATTAAGCATTTGTAGTTATAATTTTCTTTTTTAAATGATTTCATTCACCACAAGACCCTTACTCTTCAGCTGTATCGTGTAGAGGCCAATATATGAAGAAATATAATGGAATTTTTTTTTGACTAAAGAAAGATTTTGGATGACATGGTAAATTATGAGGGAATTTTCTGCAAGTGAACGTTTTAAACATTTTTTTGGCATTAAATATTTTAAAACGTTTTCTGAAAGGCTTCATGGATGTTAATGGTTCTTCATAGGACCACAGATACCAATAAAAAAGCTATGTGTGAGAAGTCTACAGTATGTGTGTGATTGTAAGGGGACACTGATCGGCCCCAGGAGAAATCTCTCTCTGATCACAACACAACTTTTTCTCACCTGTCAGCAAGCACGGGATCATTCTATCTCTGGCAATTATGCAGAGCCGTCCACAGTCCAAGTCTGATGAAGTCGTAACTGTGCTGGCTATACACCATGCCTGTTACTGAGCCAGAGACATCCATTAGCAGACGTTTCCGCAATGCTGCAGCTATGTTGCAGAAATGTCAACAGCTGCTGGGCAGAAGCAAGGCCGTGTTAAAGGGTGAAAACAAGTGTGCAGAGCGGAAACCATCTCCAAATTAGAGATTACAGTACTGTTTGGTGTGCAATACATCGGATTATAATACTAGAACGGTTGTATTACTGAAAAACAGGAGGCCTTGGTCTCTGTTTGTTGTGGAAACACTCTTTGGTCACATATGTAGTCATTTTCTTGAGCTTATAATGGAATGATAAGGGAAGGCACTTGCCACAAGACATGCCATCATATATAATAATGACAGTCATTAACCACACACATATTTTCCATGTAATTCATATCATTGTGGGTGGGAGATCTTACCCCGTTTCCACTTGCAGGTGGCAGATCTGTGAGGCTTTAAATAGGTCCCCTGCTCTCGGAAGTGGATCGGACCATCCATTCGTTAATGATTATTATCCTGCTGCTTTTATGACACCCTCAATGATTTTTTAATGTCAATGTTCGGAGAAGCTACCAATAACTGGATTAATATCTGAGGTAATCTAGATTTGCTGGTCCTGTGCATTTTGATTATATGCCAGGGGCCTCTCATTGGAAAATAGCTAATATGCTCAGGCACTTGTCTCTCAATTATATGAGCTGCATTAACCCTTAGCTGTCCATACCTGTCCAGTATAACCCTTTTCTACATGCCAAGAAATGTCACCAACCTTACAAACAAGTGCTTTAAACAGTATGTTCAATAGCTCTGAATGGAAATACACCACCATGGAACTTATACGTAAACACCATTGACAATCAAAGGTTCTTTTAAAAAAATCAGCAATTAAACTAGTAGTAATTTTTTTTTTTCATTGCTAATATTTTGTGAAGTGCATTTAATTGAAAATGCAATAACCCTGATAAGGCCTAGGTAACAAAACACTTATTGTTTTTATTTGAACATTTATATTCATGTGCATTATGTACAAGTGCTATAAGTGTCATTTCGCAAGTCTTTGAAATGTCCTATTTCTTAAATATTTTCTCTGACATCTAGGAGGGAAATCTGTTGAAAATCAATCTGTGAGGAAAGAACCTTGTATTAGACAGTCAACCCATGATGTAGCCCTATTCTCCCAGTTTGCTGTTTTAAAAAAGAGGAAATTTTTCCATTGCAGATGCACTCAGGCAGAGGACAGGAGCTCAGGCCATGCTAATAAATCAGCCCCTGAGCCTCTGGTGGCAACTGATCACTTGGGAATACTGAAGAGGAAGAGAAAGAGATCATGGACGTGAGGCCTAAGAGAGAAATGATACTCTCTTAAATAGCCCTGTACTACTGGACACACATAGAAATACACACACACACACACACACAACACAGGGAAGCAAATATGTGTAACATATCACTGATATCTCCACCTCTGTGCCCTCACATTTTCCCAGACAAATTAAAGGAACCCTCGACAGTTACCACTGGAAAAACAAAGTCTGATTTTCCAAACGTGTGAACGGCCTATTATTTGGCACACAGAGAGGCTATTTGGGAAAGGGCCTAAGGACACAAGTGTGAGTCAGAGAGAGAAATAACCTAAAAAATGGACTCCATCCTCAGTCAAAGCAATGACTATCTACCCTGGGGAAAATATCCTATTAAAAACCCCAAATATAAAAGAGCACAAATGAAATTATATTCAAGAGAAAAATGGTCATTGCTTCATTTGTCCGCTTTTCTTTTGTACTCAAAGACATATTTTCCTGGAGCTAAACATAAAGAATAATTTCAAATACAGAATTTTAAGCTGTGTAGATCTAGCTTATAATAGCTGCAAATGCTGGTTAAATCCTATGATTTTTTTTTGTTTTTAATAAATAAAAATCTGGAGTCTGAGAGTGCCAAACATTCAAAATATTGAGAAAATCACCCATAAAGCTGTCAAAATGGGTTACAAATAAGATTGATTGACCAAGTACAGATCATCATCTGTTTTATGTGACATTCCGTACATAAAATAAATAAAAATAACAACCACCACAACAACATTTATTGTATCATACTGTACATGCACACTTAAAAACAATGCTTCTTTAACATGGAGCTCATGTGGGTCTAGTCCACAAAATAAATAATCTAAATCATAAATATACAGTTGCCTACAAAGTTCCTTATGAAAACACAACCAAGACAAATATCACACATGATTGTCACTACAGCTGTAAGACCCTGTGCTAAACATCATATCGGCTGACGTGCTGAATATGCTTTATTTTGAATACATTGTAAAGCTTAGCATTTACTGTCATTCGTCATCAGCTAGTTACTTCCTCAAACACATTCTCATTGCATCAGTTTGGTTTGTGTTTTATACGCACACTAAAGTCAGCTGGTGTGTTTCAGCTTTATTCAATCAGGTCCATTCGTTGTGTACAGATCTATTTCTCAAAACTCGCTTCTGTTGTGCAGGAGGTCTATTTCTATTTCTCTTCCCTTTCTCTTCCTCTTGCGTGCCATTGCTGCGTTTCATCTTAAGTGAGTTTATTCAAGTGTAGTCAATGTTTTTTCCCCCTGAAAGAGTAGCAGAGGCGAGAGGGGGAGAAAGAGGGACAGGAACAGCAGTTTCTATGGCCACACAACCAGTCTAGCTCTGGTAGCCCAGAGGACACGTTCAGTAATCCCACCAATGATGTCTGCCGCCCCACTGAAGGCGAGCAGCCCCACAAATACCCACAGACCCCCACCATCCATTTTTATTGTATTCAGGCTGCAGTGCTGTATTTCCTGGCTCCTCTTAGCACCACACACACAGGGCACTCCAAAACAAAAATCCATACTATCGATCGGCTAGTGTCACCACAATTATTCTTTTGAAACAGCCATTGAAAACAAATTACATCTGCACTGCGTTTTCATCCGATTGCTCTGGGTGAGCAATGCTCACTCCCCTTTTGCCGCTGCCCCCACCCCAACAAACAGCCGCCCCTCCCTCGCGCTCTTTCGCCCACAGCGTCGTGCGGCTAACGATGGCGTCCGGAGGGGGGTTCACGCCACATGACGGCGGTTAAGGAGAAAGCTACTTAAGAAAAACAAAAGCCTAAATTAGCAGCACACCAGAGAGAAGACCTGTGTAGCTGAACTACAGTATAACATTAATATTTTTCCCCCTTCACAGGGGGGGGGCTGTGATTAGGAAAGGGTCTATTCTGTGTGTATAGGGTGAGTTTCGATGTACGTCTGTGTGACTAGGTACTACGGCAGTAATTACCTGGCTGGTTTCCTCTTTCTCCTATTAGAAAATATATCAGTGCATGGTGTATCAAACAGTCTGGGAGCCCTAATGGAATTATCCCTGTGCACCGATTCCTCTTATGTTTTTGTTTCCTGTGTATAATAGAGAATCAAGTACACTTACAGAGAGAGAGAACGACTATCTGTGTGATTTGCGCAAATGGATTTAATCAGGCCTGTTTGTTAAATCTAACATTAATACGTGATTTGACTCACTTTTTTGAATATATCATGTCAATTAAATATCTCAGTTTACATTCAGCCCAAACTCAAGGTGCACCTGTAATCTGAGTGTGTAAATGATAATGGCTTTAAATAAAGCACTTGCTTTTAATTTTTCTATGTGGAATGAATTAGGAATGAAACACACTACATATTGCAAAATAATTGTCTGCGCTTCTCAATTACACTGAAGTGATAGATAGAGGTATAATTGTGGGTATTAAATGGGCACGGTTTAGCTAACTAACTTTCAAATTCTACAAGAGTGGCACAGTCACAGAGAGGTGTGTATATACAGTAAGAGATGGCATTATTACGTGAAACTGACTAGTTGAACATGAGTCTGACTCATTTTTTGGTGTCATTTATATTACATCTCATTATTTCTGGTATATGTTATATTTATAAGTGAGGATGGTGTATAATTGAAATATTAACTTTTGTTGTTCTTACATTATTGCTCTGGATTTTGTGTGTGCAATAATGTTAAATCAGATTAGTGTTGCTTGTAAGGTGTTAATACAGTAAGGCAAGTTTTAGTACAACCTGTGATATAATGCAGTTGCTCAGTTTTTGACTTTATTCACTATTTTTAAGATGTTTAGGGTCAGTACAGTAAGTGTCTTGATGATAATTTATGAACTGAAAGTTCAAAAGAACAGCATTTAGAAAACTGAGCCTAAATATTTATGTAATATAAGAACCTAAATATTCTGAAACATTGCAATGATCTCTGTTAATGCTTGCAATAAATTGATGTGCCATGAGTAAATGTATTACCTGCTTGACTTGGGAGCCCTCTGGAACTCTGTAAGCGCTATCTCCTACTAAACTTTTTCAATGATTTTATGCAACAAAAATAATTATTTCTTTCCCTTTTCTCTTTCTCCCACCAAATCCACACCTATACTGTAGCTTTGTGTTTTAAGCAAAGAGCAAATGTTCACACTCTGCCCTCAAACTTTGACAACATCCAAATCATCCATGGACTACTGGAATGTGGCAATGAAGTTGAGCTCTCCCTAGAAACCTAAAACCACTGATCAGCTCTTAAAAACACCAACACATGGTACAGTTAATGAAACAAGCCCTTCAGAGGAGCTGTCAGTCCTGGACCTGCTCATCTGCTGTTCCAGCAGAGCTGCAAACACAAACATACAGGACTGAAACTAATGGCTATGTGCCATGCTGTAGAATTAATTCTGCCTTGCCCCGGCCAGACTCAGCATTTGAGTGTTGGAGGTTGGAGGCAGAATCCCTTTGTTAAGCTTTGACCACACAAGTCACAGCATCGGCCCTCCCGCAGCAAGGGAAACGCCAACTTTGGAGTATTAAGAAAACCAATAGCCTTGTTGACATGAACATGGGAGCCTAACCCCCGCAGTCTCCTCATATGAGGCATTGATTTTTCTGTCTGGGTGCAGTGCTAAAGCCATTCATTCTCTATGGGCAGCAAGACTCGCTGGGCCCGGCCGAATTTTCCACCTCCCGCCCTTCTTACCTAAGGGCTAGAGGTTGAGATTTAAGCTCATATACACACACATACGCTCTCGCACACACACACCTGCAAGACATGATTGGTGCTGGGCTTGTTTCACATGGACGAGAGGTGAGGGATGGGCTAACATCTCAGAGTCTTTGAAATAGCTTGACCTCTCTGACCACAGGGGTCAAGGGTTTCTTATTCCCACCACAGAAGACTCTGTGGGTTGCACTTTAGCCAAAATTGGTTGCGCTCACTTAACAAAATAAATTCAATAATTCCCTAAATGCTTTATCATCCATCTAGGAGCTTACTCTGGTTCTCCATCACTCGCTTTCTCATTTTCAATTCTTCCAGAATTAAAGGAATTCTGATTAGAGAAAAGAGTCACTTACATTTCAGATGAATTCAACCATCTGTAAAAATGAATTACTCAATAATAATATAGACACAAGATGTAAACAATACTTTGTCAATTTTACAGTATACGATTTGACCTCTTTATCACACACACACAAAAATGCAGATTTAAAGACATTTTCAGTTCAAATAACAAGTTTTAACACAAAAATGAAGTGTTTTAATAAAGTTAAAGCTTCACATGTCTGCTTTCAAAAACTGGTCCCATTTACTTCCATTGTAAGTGCCTCACCATAACATACAGTAAAGTATTTATTTAGAAAAAGAGGGACGAGTCAAAATTGAAAGCATCTGTGGCATAAATTACAACAAATATTAATTAAGCACACAACCCGGGATATCCAGCTGTATCCAGATGCTGTTTGACACACACTGAGGGTATTTCCGTCAACTAAAACTGTCTAAAAATAAAGATCCTGCTATATATTATAATACATGCACCCACCCCTGTCTCAAACTTTAACTGCACTTTAAAAGTACTCTAAAAATTAATGAACAATTTCAGCTGACTAGTGAAACGGATCCTGCTTAAAACACAGCAACAAGATCAGAGCGAACTGGTAAAACATGCACAACGCTTGCAGTTTTTCTAAAGCGCCGAGCAGGGAAGGCTGTTGAATTCAATTGCGAGAATTGTTAACATTCGTCTTCGCTATTCAAGGCCAAACCCTCTTGTTTTAATAACTGAGCTGAAGTAGTTAATATCTCTCAATAAATAATGCATGGATCAGCTGTAACAGCCTCCCTCAGTTTCCCTCACCAGCCCAAACAACGCATGGCATATGGCGGAGCCGGGTTCGCTGGCATTAAAGAGATTTGGAGTGAGAGGCGCACACCAAGGCCTTAGGCCACCTATTTGAATACTAAGCTCCTTTCAATCACATCAAACGCTTCCAATTCATTTATTCAAATAAAAGGCCCATAAACTCACACTTATAAGGCTTGAAAATATTGCTTGTCTCTCCCTTTTCTCCGGCACTCATTTCTATTTTCGATGGAGTTCTGCAAACAGTCACGCACTCGTTCAGTACAGCGATGGAGAAGATGGGCAGCATTTTGAACACGGCCGCGGAGCTTTGTATTCTAGATTTTGCTGTGAATACATTTAATTTGATTGCATCAGGAGCCTCTGACTAGAGCTTAATGTATTCGTTTTTCTTATTAGGTTTGAAAATGAGAGGTGAAAACTGGCATGAGGGACTTGAGAGTGAACAGACAGAATTTATATAAACAGCGCAATCATTCATTCAAGGCTTGATTAACCAAGCTCACAAAGAGAATTTAAGGAAATGTGTATAATTATTTGGACTGTCATCCACAAGCGATTGTAATTGACAAGATTTGTATGAGATATGATGCAATAAGAGAATATATTAAATCGAATACCTCAATAAATAAATAAATAAATCCCAGCTTGATTACCGGGAGAACATTAGGGGGAGGCGTGATATTAGAACAACACAATTATAGCGCTTTTCCTCAGGACACGCTGCTAGCGTTTCTGATGCATTAGCGAGCCTTGGCTAACGAAGAAAAAAAATTAGGTGCAGCAGATTTTCAAAGCGGCACTTGTACCCAGCATCATTAAAAATTTATTCAACTTCTCCCTCCACATGACAAGTGTTTGGTCACAGAGAAGATGCATTGTGAACTCAGAAGAAAAAAAAAGTTTTTCTCTTTTAGTTTTATTTCTTTGTTTGTTTTTTTTCTTCTTCTTTACTGTAACTCCCTCCCACTTTCTCGGTCTCTGTTTGTGTCTGTTTCTCTGTCTCTCCATCTCCACCTCTTCCTCTCGGTTTCTCTCCCCCTCCTGTTCTCTTTCCATCAGCTCTGCAGCTGAAAGATGTACCCATTACAGAGTGACAGCTTGACACACAATGACCTGTCAGCGCATTCATCGCTCAATGTTTTATTTTAGCGGAGAGCCAAAACTGAGATGAAAATAAGCAAGTTGTTTCAAGGCCCTGGAATTAGATTTAAAAAAAAAAACCTGGCACTAGCAGTCACAGGCCTTCTGATTTACTCTCGATCTGTCAAAGCGGGGAGTAAACTAGCCTTGTGCTTAAAAACCTATAGATATACTGTGTTAGCACCACAACATCAATGTAATATGCCAGTGTAATATTTCAGCTATCGCAGCACAAATGTGTGTATGTGTGTGCTCTGAGTGCTTAACGAAGAACACTTTTTCAAGGGAGTTTTAAGAGAAGTCCGCCTGCACTTTTATCTATAAGAGAAAGGCAATGAGATTGCTGAGAAGTTATCTACTTCAGAGCATTATTAGATTAAATAAAAGCACTTCAATTTATCAGGTGGGTCATTGCTATTATGCAGTACATTTTCATGCCCCCCAATCATATATGTCTTAATATACTGGATAAAATATGAACCTCATAATTGTTAAAGTAAATCATATTATTGGTTTATTTTATTACATTCATAATTAAGTAAACATGGGCTAGTAGAGAAACATTTTAAATAACTTCACTTCTTTGTTTAAATGGATGCTTTTTCTATCTTCTGCCATAGAAAATAAAAAAAAAAATACAATTATCTTTCTTAATTAAGAAATGTAAATTATTAAAAGCAAATAAAACATCAACATATCGAAGTATTGAGATGATACATTTTAAGAAGAATGTAATTTTAAATGCCATTTGTTGTTTGGTCATTTCATTCTGTTTTATTGCAATGTCAAAAAAGTAATCAAAACTAACCCAAAGGCTCACTGGAAAAAAACATGCCTTTACCATTTGTGCAAAACCACTGAAATTAATTACTTTTCAACCAAACTATCACCACAAGCACAAATTGCTGATTAACGAATACTTAGCTTAGCAATACTATAAAAACCCGTTTACTATAGTGCATGATCTGTAAACAAATAAATTTTTAGATTTTAGTTACATAATCAGATATTTAAGGCTTTTCTTACATACATGTAGTAAACTTGCTCAGTAGCTCATCGTGTCGCGTTGCAAAGCTTAATGGTAAGTATAATAAAATGGCTCAAAGAATGCAAAGAAAATGTGGTTATTTGCTAACATTATCGGTTACTGTAGGTTTAAGTAGTTTTGTATATGCGGCAAGTTATTTTCAAATGCAATATCACATTAACCTAAGCACCATACACTGAACATTTGGACTGAACTGCCGCAACACGTACAACCACCAATATAATAAAAAAGGCCACATCTGCATTCATCTTTTTTTTTTCCCCAAAGCCCAAAGGGTCCCACATTACAGGAATGACCCATGCAGTCTTAAATTGAAAAATATGCTTTTACCTTTCACATTAAAGCGCTAATTTACATATTACGCAAACTGCAAAAGGTTAAAGCACATATTCAGATGAACACACTCTGACCCTAAAGTATTTAAACTGCACCAGCGATTACTCGATTCCCCAGCAGTGTTAACCTTGTGTGCTCCAATAACAGAGCTGCTCTAAGATCAAAGGTCATCACCCCCAAAGTGATGAACATGTGTTGGAAGTGTATTATTTATGTGATAAGGGCTTTCGTTCTGCTAGTGTGCTCAAACGCACATACACAAACGCACAAATTGGCACGGGTTCAGGTGGCCTATGCCCCCAAGTCCTCATGCAGTTTATTGAGTCCCACGGTGAGTTGATACTCTGCTAGTGTTTGGTCATCAGTCACCGCCCACATTGTGTCCACCGAGCGTCTGTGTCTCATCTCTAACTGGACACACACCGCCTCCACCCACAGACCGCGTGTGTGTTTTTGTGAACGTGTGCGTCTTTGTATGTCCACACACTGCAAAAAAGCAGATTAATCTACGGTACACTGTTTGTTTGTACCATCGAAAACAAAGCGTTGCACGAGCAACCATTTAGTTTGTCATATTGTTAAGTGTAAAATCAGTTGAGACCCATAATAATAAGTCTCGTTTCTCCCTTAAGCCAACAGTGATTGCAATTTACCCCAGCGTTTCAAAGCCAAAGGAAAGTGGTACGGCATATCTTTGTGTTCTCAAGGATGAATATCCCAAGGCTGGGCCTATCTGAAATGTGCAGTGGCCAGCATGTTTGAAAAAATAAATGCAGGCGCAGAGCTCAGTTGCAAGTCTCTGTTCCTCCAAATCAACATATGTATCACGTTGCCTTGCGCATTCATGTACAAAAAAAGAAAGACAGAAAGAAAGAAAAAAAAAAAAAAAAACAGAAAGGGAAAAAAAGTTAAAAAGTAAAGGAGCAAAACTGAGCTACGGCTCAAACCGCTGATAAAAGTGCACCGTGTGCTAATCCACGACCCACAGAAACAGATACACTACAGGGCATTGTATGCTAATGCAGCCTCACAATGCAAATGAAACTAAACTGAGTGTATATATGTACATGCTCAATAGGGATTATTCACTGTTCTTGGTGATAATGGGCATTTGAATAATAATCTCTGAAGGTTCATATATCACGCTGTTATATATCACTTCCTCTATGCCAGAAGTCCAATGAGAACGTGTCCCCTAAGGTTTTGTTGGCATACAATACCAGTTAGCCTCTGTTTCATTTCGAAATTTTTAGGTATGTGTGTTTCCGTGAGATGGAATAAACGATATGAATGAGGTATTAGTACAGGGCACACTGTAGGTTGCTGTCTCTGATCCCTGAGCCTGTGTTTCCCATCAGGCCTACAGGAGAGAAACATACAAGCTGTGATTGAAAGCCCCTGTCAGTCAAGCCATTCTGCGGCACCCTGGAGTTGTGTGTGAGAAATGCCGATTGCATGACTGAAACGAGCACAAGGATTTTATCCGGCCAGCTGGGGAAAAAACTGAAACTAATTCATCTGAGTGTTGTGGCCTGCTTCCCAATGTGGCCCTTCCGCTGGAATTCTGCATTAAAAACAATGCAGAGTTCAAAGAGTTTTGAGATAAAAGATAAGGATAACTCATTTAGGTCATTTAAGTTTGTTTTTCTATATGAAGAGGCTTTTTGTGCAGTACAGTACAATAGATATATTACTGGTCAAAAGTTTGGGTTCCTTTCAAACCCGTACCGATCCAAACTTTTGACGGGTAGTACATGTGTGTACTAAAAGCATTTTTGCCCAACACCTAAACTACTTTACTAACTATTAATAAGCAGCACATTAAGAATCTATTGAGGGAAAAGTCAATAGAAAAGTTTTTTCCACAGAATTGTGAAACATTTTTGCAGATTTTGCAAAAACTGAAATACTGTATCACATGCTCAGTATTTAGAATACAGAAACAAGTGTTTTTAAGTTTTTTACACCTGGATTTGGGGATCCTCTGCCATTCCTCCTTGGAGATCCTCTCCAGTTCTGTCAGGTTGGATGGTAAATGTTGGTGGACAGCCATTATTAGGTCTCTCCAGAGATGCTCAATTGGGTTTAAGTCAGGGCTCTGGCTGGGCCATTCAAGAACAGTCACAGATTGTAGTGAAGCCACTCCTTCGTTATTTTAGCTGTGTGTTTAGGTTTCATTGTCTTGATGGATGGTAAACCGTCGGCCCAGTCTGAGGTCCTGAGCACTCTGGAGAAGGAGATTTCTCCAGGATATCCCTCTACATGGCAACTCATCTTTCCCTCGATTGCAACCAGTCGTCCTGTCCCTGCAGCTGAAAAACACCCCCACAGCATTATGCTGCCCCCACCATGCTTCACTGTTGGGACTGTATTGGACAGGTGATGAGCAGTGCATAGTTTTCTCCACACATACTGCTTAGAATTAAGGCCAAAAAGTTCTATCTTGATCTCAGACCAGAGAATCTTATTTCTCACCATCTTGGAGTCCTTCAGGTGTTTTTTTTAGCAATCTCCATGCGGGCTTTCATATGTCTTGCACTGAGGAGAGGCTTCCGTCGAGCCACTCTGCCATAAAAACACGACTGGTGGAGGGCTGCAGTGATGGTTGACTCTCAACAACTTTCTGCCATCTCCCGACTGCATCTCTGGAGCTCAGCCTCAGTGATCTTTGGGTTCTTCTTTACCTCTCTCACCAAGGCTCTTCTCCCCTGATAGCTCAGTTTGGCTGTACGGCCAGCTCTAGGAAGCGTTCTGGTCGTCCCAAATGTCTTCCATTTAAGGATCATGGAGGCCACTGTGCTCTTAGGAACCTTAAGTGCAGCAGAAATCTTTTTGTAACCTTGTCCAAATCTGAATCTTTCCACAATTCTGTCTCTGAGCTCTTCAGGCAGTTAGTTTGACCTCATGATTCTCATTTGCTCTGAAATGCATTGTGAGCTGTAAGGTCTTATTGTTTTATATAGGCTTTCCTAATCAAGTCTAATCAGTATAATCAAACACAGATGACTCAGATGAAGGTGTAGAACCATCTCAAGGATGATCAGAAGAAATGGACAGCACCTGAGTTAAATATATGAGTGTCACAGAAATGGGTCTGAATACTGAAATATCTGAATCACCATGTGATATTTCAGTTTTTCTTTTCTAATAAATCAGTAAAGATCTGTCTACAATTCTGTGTTTTTTTCTGTCAATATGGGGTGCTGTGTGTACATTAAAGAGGGGAAAAATGAAGTTAAATGATTATAGCAAATGGTTGCAAAATAACAAAGAGTGAAAAATTTAAGGGGGTCTGAATACTTTCCGTAAACAGTATATAAAGTACAAATATATATATATATATATATTCTGTAACCAATCATTTGTTTTGGATCCCATTAATCGCAATTAATCATTTGACAGCACTAATATATATAAATATATATATAGTCAAGTATACATATATATACACTGTATATACATAGTCAAGTATACACACACACACACATATATATATATATATATATATATTTTTTTTTTTTTTAAACATAGTATTTTTTTTTCCTGGCAGTGAAACCTTTTCTACTCCCCTGTATGCATCAGCAAACATGCTGATACAACTTAAAGGTCATGTTCTTTTCATGTTGACAGGGCCTTCTGAAACTTTGACGAGGCGGTCCCTCTGTAGGAGCGCTCCGTCTGTCCACATGTTATAAAGGAATTAAGCTTCCTATCAAACCTTTGTCAGCTCACTCATGTGCAGTGATTAGAAAACCAAGTAACTGAAGGAAAATACTGGAACCGCAACTCAACAGCCAAAGCAGACATACTGCGAATGAAAACAGTGCAGTCATTGACAGGAAAGTGCACTGCATAAGTTTAGCAAACATTGCTATAACCTCATTAAGAGATCAGTGAACTTGTAGACAGCCTCCTCACCCTCACTCATCTCAAACAGTCAGCAATTTAAATATTTCTCCACAGCATGATTAATAGATGATATATCATTAGGATCCCAGCAGCACTGTATTTAAATACAAATCTAAATAGTAACATACTGTTTTAATTTTTAATGTTATATTTGTTCATTATTCATTCCTACACGTCCACACACAAAAGCAAATCTTATATACATCTATCATATATATATATATATATATATATAGTCAAGTACATCCAAAATAAACTAATCATGTTTTAATAACACTTTATTTTACTCTTACACCTATTAGTTACATTCTACATTCCTAATACTACACAATACTAAGCTTAACAACTATTGATAAGCAGCAATTTAAGATGGGAAAAGTCGTAGTTAATAGTTAACAAGTGTTACTGACAGATCAAATCTAAAAAAGAAATGAGGTTTTGTTGTCTTCATATAAGAATGTATTATGTAGACAAACCTGAGAAAATCTGCTTTCTGTTCGTTGTGGGAATCAACACAAGAAAACAGGATCTACATAGACGTCATCATTGTAGCCATCTGTGCTTAATCTTACACCGCGTGATAAACAATGGAGAGTTATCTTAATTGAAAGTGAAACGCCTGACCCTTTTCAACCCACCTTGTTTAATTTAAACTCAGTGATAATCATGAAATGCGCTTCCTTTATTAAATTAAATGTGACATTTGTGAGCTCTGCAAAATGCAACGCAGCAGTACGGGAATTTTAGCGGCGTTGCCACGATAGCGTTCATTGCAATCAGGATCGTCATGCTACGCTCTTTCAGTCAAAAGCGTGCCATCAATGTGCCACGTGTTGTAGTCTGTCAGCCCCATATATATGAGCGTGTCTATATAAACGGGTGCTGGTGTTTTCAGACAGCTCCTCGCCTCCCTCTTGTTTTAAAAGGCACGTGTAATAGCCAGTAAAGAATGGCCTTAAGAGACTCTGGCATGTTGATGCCTGATGCACAAAGGTCATTGATTCCAGGGCCCTCAGCTTTCTCTTAACAATTCGTCGGGATTTTGGCATTTGGTGAGCACACACAGGACAGCTTCCCGACAAGCCGACCTTGACAGCGAATTGGATAAATAAACCTTCAATTTAGCCTCTCTCCTCCCAGCTCGGTGCAGCCCGGCAGCACGTCCCACCGGGAGACTTCACCTATCCATATCGCTCAGCTCGCGCCTTCTCTCCCTGAGCCCGGCACGTCTGCTCAGCCTGCCCTCACTCCAGTGACAAACATCGTCTAGCGCACGCACTAACAGCCCTCTCCTGCAGCAGTCAAAGTCAATACAGCTCTCCTCTACAATTTAATGCCAATTCTGTCTTTGGCGCTGTCCGTCCCGGGCTTCGACCACCTCTTCAGCGTTCCTTCGAAACATGCGCCCTTGCGAACGCTCGACAGCCCCCTCTTCGCAAAGCGAGGGGCATCGCTCCATAACAGGTAATGACATGGCATTTAATGATACTGTCCGAAGTGATCCGCGGCCCGCAGACAGGTAATGCACCAGCGGTGTAGCGCAGATAAGCATGGCTGCACCGCTGCGTGCTAGTGCTGCTGGGCCGACGGCAGCAATACTGTATCTCTCTCACTGCTATTCTCTCCTCAGTCCTGACATGGACCGTAGTTACAGGAAAATAGCACTGTCTAAAGCAAAGAACCCTTAGCAGACAGTGCACATGCATTTTTATGCAAGGTCAGAGAGATTTTTTTTTTTTTTATGTTTGTTGTAATCTTTCTCAGTTTACTTTTCTCTATTGCACACTGTGTGTTCTTATAATGGTGTTGTGCAACAATCACTGACATTTAACAACAGCATTTATTACTTGTATATGACTGGAATAAAGTCTCTCTAATCTAATCTATATCGGAATACTAAAGAAATGAACAGTTCATTCAGCAAGGACAGATTAAATTGATCAAAAGTGACCTTTATAATGTTAGAAAAGATTTCTAATTCACATAAATGCGGTTCTATTAAATTTCCTATTCATCAAATAACAGAATAAATCAGAGAAATCAGGCTGCTTAACATTCATAGTTCAATTCACAGTAATAAGAATATAAAAAAATAGTAAAAATAATTAATTGAATTTATATATATATATATTTATTTATTTTAATTACTTTTCATTTTTCATTTTAAATATTTTTTATTATACTTTTTAATTTAATTTAATTAGTAATCAATTTCTTTTTTCTTTAATACGTATTATTACTGTTTATATTATAAATATTTTAAATCAAAGAAATGAAGTCTTGATGACCATATGAGAGATGTTGATTAAAACCTTATAATCTTACAACAAATTGAGAAAGAAAAGAAGAGAAAAGAAAAGAAAAGAAAAGAAAAGGTGATGTATTAATTTCAATATACAAAAGGAATATATTATAATTTACATTCACTTCTTGTCATCTGATTGTTAATTGTAGACTGTTTGCAGAAGGAATGGGGTCACGTGGAGGAGAAGAGAAGAAAACTTGATTCATTCTGAAGCTAAAGGCTGTCAGCTGAGAGAGAGGAAGGAACAGACAGTGAGACAGAAAGAGAGGCACACAATGCAGAGTGATGGACAAGGGTAAAAAGAGCTGGAGGTTTTGATCATTCGCTCTTGTCATTCTTTAACCATGGCAAGAGAAGAATTGGGAGGGCAAAGAGAGCAGGGGGTAAAGAGAATAAAAAGTACAATGAAAGAGTGAGATGCAGAACTCTCAATGAGAGTTTGAAAGACAAGAGTACAGGATCAGCCTGACACCTCTCTCTATCCCCACACTCTCCGCTTTTCTCTTCATGTCTTTTAGAGGCCTTTAAATGCTTGTGAAATTACAAACTGGATGGAAAAAACTGGATGTGGAAGTGTTAATTCTGCAGTGCTACAATGGTACACTCACAAATTATTACAGTGTTTAGCTTCCAAACTACAGGCTTTAACATTTGTGTGGCAAAACTAATAGTAATTGATCTTACTACAGTGGCAAGAACACGTTTAAGAAAGCTTTAAAAAGACTCAAATTTCTGACTCATAAAATGTGGAGCACTTTATTAGAGATACAGAACATACAACCTATAGTACAACACGTCACATATTATTGTAGCAGAGTTTCTTCTGTATACAAAAACAATTTTATGTTAGTCAATAGTATGTTATTAGTAGCTGAAATAACCACAAATATCAGAGCATGTCCAGACATCTCAGGGACCCCAAAATCACCCCAGAACCCAGAGGGTTAACTGCTCTGAGAGCACTGAAACAAAAGTGTTGTCCAGACGTTAACAGAAACCATTTCTGGTGTCGTTCATGAAAAAAGCTAATAACTGGTGATCTGTGAGCTTTCATTGCCCACCTACAACATCTCAGCTGTGTAGAACATATCTTGGATGTCATTTAAATAAAACAATACAAAAAAACAGATATGAATGAAATATGATATGAAATATGAAGCAAGACAACTTTTTTTAGAACCAAAAATGATAAGAAATGTCCTTGTCCATATCAGAATGATTTCTGATGGATCATGTGACACTGAAAACCGGATAAATGACTTTTGAAAATTCAGCTTTGCTAAGAACAAATTACATTATAAAATATATATTTAAAAAAAACAACTGCTATTTTGAACTGTAATAACATTTCACAATATTACTGCTTTCACTTTGCAGTGTGGCAAAAACAAGGCTATTCTTTCTCAAATATTTTATAAGAATGCTTTTGTAATGGTATAATCACTCACTGTTAACATTATACTACCCAGTAAATGTTTCTCTACCACACAGAGAGGAATGAATGAAAGTGGCTAATTAAAAAGGAAACAGATCAAGTAAACATGATGACAGGGTGAATCCTCTCTCTGTGGCCTTAACTGAAGCCTGCTGGCTGGAGAGGGACAGGCTGTTTGTGTGCTGTCTGACAGGAGGAAATGACTGTTATCATAGCAAATGAAATCAAGCCCTGACGCTCTCCTTCAGCTAACAGCACGGGGTCATGTGGCGGTCTCGGACCCCCACCGCACCCTGCTAGTGATATTATGTGGTCTCAGCGCACAGACCAGACAAAGTCCTCCTCTTTATTCAAGCTTCATTTCTATCCTACGTTTAGCAGAGTATCACAGTTATTCATAAAAGTTTATTGACAATGACTGCTTGTGAATTAAGGTAAAAGGTTAATGCCTCTGGTTGAGGCAATGTCATGCTCTTAGAACATTATCTGCAAAATGAGAAAGAAAGAAGACATTGGCTCAAGCACATTAACCCTACTGTATCATATTTGATAAACCTACTGTACACAGCCATCAGCTTGACAGTTGATTAATTTATTTATTTTTTGCTGTGAAATCTTGAATGATTTTTATAATATAAGACTAACTTTGATATTGCTAGTGATATTTCAAGAAGCATTTACTGAAGCAACTTGCAAATATGATACAAAAGGCTTCTAAGGAATGTTTATTTGTACATTTCAATGTATTGCACTATGTTTGCCACTCCAAAAATAATACAACTAAGCATTAAATTAACCTGACTGAAGATATAAAGTCACAACTAATATATCCATTTTATGCATGCAGTCTGTTATGTTTGTTATAATAATGCCATTGCAAGCTATTATAATTTCATATTACATTTTGGCCACAACGTCTGCTCCAAACTGCATATTTTTGCTCAGTTTGGGCCTCTGGATAAAATTGAGGTGTTGTTGTTGTTGTTGTTTTTCACCCTTCATTACACTAAATTACAAAAATAGTGTAGGGTTTAATTTGTGAAATTTACAAGCTATTTCAGAGTGAATATTGTAATAATTACAAAGTAATGGCAACTAACTCATTTAATTAAATAGGATGGAAGTAGAAAGACTACAATAGGATTTCCTTACAAGATGCACTTCAAATCTTCATTCATTCATTCATATTATTATTATCTTTACTAGTGTGTATGGCCATACTCCAAATCTTTATTCATTTATTCCTTCATGATATTATTATCCAACTTTTCCAACTATTATTATTAATTATTATTAATAGTAGTAGTAGTGTGTATTGCCATAAAAGCCTGGTGTATCAAATATGACACACAAATTTGTGAATTTACGAATTTGTGAATACACTGGCCAAGTAGAAACTGTTTTCATCCAGATATTGCATAGTAAATCTCATAATCAAAGAAACACATTGAATAAAACATTACATTTTGAAGCAGAAGAACTAAAATAGTATTTTCCAGCTCAGTCTCATGGCAGTTCATACATATTTTACGAGGTGGCTAATATGTACAAAAGTTTACGATTTTACAAAATTGTACAAATGAATATGATTTTTGCTAAATAGTACATATTTTACGAGTTGCCAATTTGTATGAATTTGTATGAATGACCTACAACTAACCCCACCCCTAAACCTAACGTCATGAAGTTTTAGACAAATCATACAAAAATTGTACAAGTGAGGTCATACGAATTTGTACAAATTAGCATGAATTAGCCACCTCATGAGAATTGTTGCATTTTCTTTTTAAAACATACTCCAATAATTTTAAAAACTACTTTGAAAAAGAATGCAAGTATATGCAAAATAATATATGCAAACTACATTTTTAGATAAACTTTCAATTCCAAAAATGAGAATTTTCTGTCCATTATAGTATGTCAAGCTTTACAGTGTTAAAGCGAAGTGTAAGGACACAGAGGAGGGCTCAGCCAGGGTCTCAGACAGCTCTAATGACACCTTCAGTCATGAAAGCGGAACCTGGCTCTCTTTCTCCCTGACAGTGATAATGACTGGCTTTGCATAAACCTGTGTCACTCGCAGCAAAATACACCAGGCCAACTTCATCATATAATTAAACCCTGCCTACTGTATCTCATAATAAATGCATGTAGAGCTAATAGCTACCTCTCCGCCGCACCTCAGCTTTGATTTAGCCATTGCGTTCCTGCAGGTATGTTTTTGTCCTGCCTTTCATACCCTTTTTTCTTCATTTAATCTCTGATTGAAGTACTACTCTGCTGTTTGAGTGGATACGTGGGAATTAAGTGGTCTCAAAGAGAGAGAGATACCAAATCGAGAGAGAGAGACTGAAAGGTGGATGAATCAATTCATTCTTACTGCTTCAGATTTGTATGTTGTGCATTTGACTGTTTGTGTGTGTGTGTGTGTGTGTGTGTGTGAAACAACAGGTGAGTGTCTCTCTGTTGTTTTGAAGGCCCAGAGGGCTGCCTGGGGGCCTGCCTACAGTGTCTGTTCTTACACAGCTTCCAACATCAGGAAGGAGAGCAGACATAGTACTCTAGCCTGCAGCAAGCGCACACACACGCTAACGTGTTTTTATGAAGCTTTCTTGTGCATATAAACAAGCTCACACCTACCCCTCCTCCCACTTTAATTCACTCAGCTCTTTATGGCACTATAACAATACATAAAAACACAAATATACACCTCCATATTTCCCTCCCTCTCTCTCTCATTCTCGTTCCGCCGGTATCTTAGCAGGAGCCGTCCACACTCTTGATTCTCTGATTTTATTTGCATGGCATAAATAAATACATCAAGATGGCTTAGTAATGCGTACAGCAAGGCCACAGCCCCACAAATCACCTGCAGCGCTGGCCTACGCCATCACTCACTCGCCCCGCACTTTACAACACAATTACCCGCCGCCTGACACAAATGAGCTGGGCCCAGCAACCTGCAGCAAGCTAATTACAGCCCAGCATGGCCCGCCTCCCATTAAAACAATGACAGCCTTTGTGCCACTGAAACCACCAACAAACCACCACTGCCCACTGAGCTGATGCGGATCTCATCTTCTGATCTTCAATCCGAACTGAAATCAGACACATCCTGACTGCTTCGTTTTGCGTACGACTGTGTCTTATGCTAATGCATCTGATGCTAACACAAAGCTTTGGGTAGGGTAGGAAGTCTGACGGTATGGAATAGCAAAGGTTGTCTCAGTAAAGGCCAATTACAGAACTTGGATCACACATGATGGTTGATAATCTTGTGACAGTGTTATACTATAGTTATTCTGATTTATTTTGAGTCATGTTATTAAAGGGATCTCTAGTAAAAATTAAATATACTTAAATGTATTTGAAATACATTTATACTACAAATACATTTTTATATTTATGAACTTATTAAAAGACACTGCAATTGTACATTTAGTATATACTTAACGGGTATACTTAAAAGCTGCTAAATTGGCATTGCAACTAAATTTGTGCTTAATGCACTTTAATTGTGCGGAAGTGGTGCTGAAGTACAATTAAATTTATACTTATATTTTTTTGTGTTAAAGTGGAACTATTGCAAGTATAGGCCTACTTCAGGTTCACTTTAAATACTCAGCTTTTAAAGAACAATATTATAAAGGATCATACAATCCTCATCAGAAGTCACATTGAAACTAATTTTAGATTTAATGTTAGCGCATTGTGCTAAAATATGTTGTGTGCAGTAAATATGTTAATAAATCTGAACTATGCTTAGCATGAAATAAATGTGTTTTAAGTATATATCTTTTTTTGCTAGTGATAGTTTATCCAAAAATGAAAATTCTGTAATTTACCTGTACACTTTTAAATAAAAAGACAAAAAAAAATAATTATTAATAATTATATGCAAGGATATTGTATATTAACTTTATGGACTTTTTCTTTTAATGTTAGAATATTATTATTTTACTACTAACAATCAGTAATTATGAGTGTATTGAGGCAAAAGTCATAGCTAATGGTTAATAGTGAGAATTGGACCTTAAAGACATAGTTCACCCAAGAATGAAAATTACCCCATATTTTACGTACCTTGAAGCCATCCTAGGTCTATACGACTTTCCAGTTCTGGCTTCTTGGCTGACCTGTGTGACTCGACGTATGATGCAACTTACGTCATAGGTCATCTATGACACAGGTCATCCGAGAAGCCAAACTCGGCGCTCAAGCCAGCAGCTAGCGGTAATACACCTTGAAGCTGTATGCCCATTTAGTCAGTCAGTCAGTTATTTTAAAACTATAAATATTTTTGTTACAAAAACCCATCGATCTGCATCAGAGGACGTGATAACCACCTGAAGGCGTATATGTTGCAGTACTTGTGAATATATCAAAATAATGAGCACTATCCAACCACATTACCAAGCTTGGAAGAGCCAGAATCAAAAAAAGAACTTTGAAGCACTTCCACCTCGGCGCAGTAATATTATCAATATTACTGTGCCGAGGTGGAAGTGCTGCAAAGTGCTCTTCCACCATACATTATAGTTATCTTTTTTTATCTGCTTAAAAAAACTGCCCACGGGTTTCGACTGACATGTAGGCCTAAATAATGACAGAAAGGGGTGGTGCTGTTCATTCAGCCCTGAGGTGGCGCTGTGGTGCACTTCATTGTAGTTAGCAGGGCGTAGCTTGGGATGTGCCTGTGAAACTGGTTTTAATTAACATTGACAATGCCAGAGGCTTCATTCATAGGATGATCAACCTTACGTACCATAAGTGTAATGATAGAAAGGCTGATGGTAGGAAAAGTGGTGACAAAAAAAAGAAAGAGAGAGAAAACAGCCCCCCTTTACCTCCTTCACTGGCGGAATAAAAAGTGCAATGATAGCGGATATTCCAGGCTCCTAATTACCAAATGTTTACAGTGCACCGCCTCTATCTCTACCCTTAGGCCTCTGTTCCCTGAACCTGAGATTTAACAAAGAGAGGAGAACAAGTGAGACAGAGAAAAAGAAGAAGAAGAAAAAAAAAACATGTCAGGCATTTTACTTTGTTCCATGAGCACAAAGAAGCAGGAGAAGAGCATAGCCATGCTGGGTGCCCATGATGGGCTCTTACAAATCCCCAGGGAGACACGGGACTGGACCTTTGGCTAACTTGCTCCTGTTAAGCGTGAATTAAATTAAACCAATTGTCTTCGCATATTTAATTACCTTTCTGTCCTTATGTGGGTGTTCTGCAAAGTTGGCAGTAATGATTCTATGCTAAAGAGGAAACGCATCTGAAATGTTCTGTTTATTGCACATAAAACACAAAGACGTAGCTTTTAATCCCTCAATGTAAGAGGTTAAAATGAACAAGCTAGTGTCAAACAAATATTGTCAGTGTCAAGCCCAACCTGCATGGGCGGAAGAGTGTGTTTTTGCTCTTTCATGTTGAAGCCAGGATCAGGCAGAAGGAAAAGGTCAAATACTTCCACGTTTGAGTTTGTGTTTATGTGTCATGCATTTCACTGCCATTTGTTTGTTCTTGGCATCCACGGCTGAGGGAGGGGTGGGGGGGAGGAAAGATTGCCTGAAATGAGACCCATCTCAAGTCTTTAGCATTTCTTCTTTTAGTGGTAATAAAAAGAACAAAACCTCTTCAGTTTGAATAGAAAAGAGAAGCAGAAATATTTCCTTTTCTATCCCATCCTTTGTCTGTAATGGTGTATTAAAACCCTATTTTATGTCACTGCTGACATATATACATTGTGCCTTAAACTATATGAACTGTGTGTTAAGATATAAATTGCTTATTCCACTGGATCTCTTATAGCGACACTTCAATTGTGGAATTTTATAGAATTTGATTTATTTATTTATTTATTTAGGACACATTTTCTCCAGTGCCAGCAGATGTGGCAGACGATTGTCATAAAACATCTATGATCGGCGAGATGAGATGTGTTCCGGTGAAGCGGAGCGCTGTGACATGCAGTTAACTAGCACGAATGATGACTTCCATACATGCTGGACAATTTAAAAAAAAAAGGAAAACAAAAAATTATTTTTCTAATTAATAATTAATAAATATAACTAAATTAACAAACTGTCAAAAATAATGAAACTTTCATTTTTTATATTTCCAAATATGACTATTTTTTATTGTATTTTTATCAAATGAATGCAGAAATCAAGAGCATGCGAGAAAATTTTGCTGACCTCATACTTTTTGCTGACAGTATGCGTCATATACATGTCAGAGGACATGATTAATATATCTGTTTTTACTGTCACATGATTCTTCAGAAATCATACTAATATCCTGACAGGGTGCTCAAGAAACATTTCTCATCAATTTTGAAAATGGCTATGCTGCTTATTTATTTATTTTAATGCAAACCATAATAAGCAAAACAATAACCATTTCACTTTGCATTATAAACAAATAAACAAACAAATAAATAAATAAATAAATAAAACTCTTAAAATACACAAGCACGGTGTAAGAGCGCTTTTTAAATCATTTATCATTTGGTTATAATATTATAATAATAGTATTATAATATATAATATATAAAATTATAATATTATTACAATTTTATTTACCAAATCAAAACTTTTCATGACTGACAAATGTCATTATCTCACTGACCCTTAAATTAAACTTATTTTATTATATTATTTATCAAAAAAGCAGACATCATAAGCATAAGAGACTCCTTTCAAAGCATAATAAATATTGCTGACCTCAAACTTTTGACTGACAGTGTGTGTGTGAGAGGGCATGGTTAATATAATTTAAATATAATCTAAATGTATTAAATCTAAATATATTTAAATATAATTTATTCAAGCAGACATTATATTCAGTGTCACTTGATTTTTTTTTCAGAAATTTTTTGCTTAAGAAACATGTCTTATTATCATAGAAAATGGTCATATTTTATTGCAAATGTCTACTGTTTTAGACAGATGCTTGTATACAAAGACTTGGATCAGTTTACACATTCCCTAGTTAGTTCAACGAGCTGCAGGAATTCTATTAGAACAAGTAGGCTATACTGTGTGGTCTTTATGGAGTCCATGACTGGAGGGTCAGTGTTTTCAGAACACAGTCGTGATACAGCACAGGCAATGCGATTAGTCACGGGTTAAACCTTAACACATGCTGAATCCTGCATGATCACAGATAACCACACACTCAAACAGAAGAAGACTAAGTGTGAGCAGCAGCTCTCTGTCTCTCTGGTCATCAGTAGCTTGCGATGGCGGCGGAGGAGGAGGAGAACGACTGCGTGCCATTCCACCATTAATGTGTCTGACACATAAATCAGAATAACGAACAGCTCACCCTTGACAAACACTTTCTCATTACTCTCCCTCACTCTTTCTCTTCTCACACGCTCACACACAACATGTTTCCTCTCAGCTTTGATTGAGAACTTCCTGTCTCCACAGCAGCCCCTCTCTCTCTCTCCAAAAACCCCGCCCCTTTTCCCCCTCAAGCTCATGAATATTCAAAACCCCCGCTACATGATGTCAACATTCACAACATCAAAAAAAAAGAAAGGCCACAGAAGCAGCCCGTTCATTTCCAGTCAGCACCTGATCATAAACACCAAATCGGTCTCGAATCCCACAATGCCTTGGTGTCTGCGGCCCCGCTTCTGCTCCACCGGGGCCGTGTCTCATAGCAACCTGGTGTGTTTCCCTTCAAACAGGAACCCGCAGACAGACTGCTGTTGTTTTGCTCTACTCTGTCATTACTTCTCATTGACTAAATGATGGATATAGCAGCGCAGCATGACAGCGGCAGTGACGAGAGCCAAAGCCTTTAGGGAAAGGTGGATTATGCGGCCAAGGTGCCCGAGAAAAGCGTTGTAGGCTGGGAAAAGACAGATGGAGGGGGCATTTAAATACAAATATATATTGACACACACTTTCTCACTGATATTAAACAAGACAATGAGGTAGAGAAGTGAAAAAGGAGGTGACGTAGTATAGTTTGTTGTGACATCCTCCACAGTTCTGGCTTTCAAACTGTGCCAAACTTTTGAAGAGAGACACTCTCTGCCTTTCTCTCTCTCTCTCTCTCTCTCTCTCTGTGTTTTTGTCTATCTCTCTCGCTCAGTTTATAAATCCCCCCCTCCCATCCCGGAATACACCCACACACACCCCTCCGCACGGCTCCACAGATCTTGGCACATCCCCTTCTTTCTGACAGGCAAATCAAACCAATGTGAGTGATAGAGAGCAGAGCAGTGTGTGTGCGTGTGTATGAGGGATAACAATCAAAAGAATGAGAGAGTACAGGTGTTTGGGTTTACGAGACAAGCACAGTTGCCTGGGTCTTTGACAGCTGTTGATGTTATCACAGACACTTATTGGCTGCGAGTTTGAAAGGCAGTCGGGGTGGGGGGCAGGGAGATTGGGCGAGAGACCCAGGGAGAGAGTGGGAGAGAGAGTCAGAAACTAGAAGTTGGAAGAGGGGGAGCAATGGGCCTCCCCTTTGAAACCTCCCTGTGCTAGATAACATTTGGCTGAACTTTCCGATGCGAACCTCCTCCTGACATGCAGCAATCTGAGAAAGAGAGACACAGAGAGAGAGAGAGGGATGAAGACGAGTAGAAAAAAATTATTGACTGGAGTGTTTCACATCTATTAGGAATAGCAGAAGAGGGGGTCCCGTTTTGAGAGGGTCGTAGGGGAACGTCTCAGCGAGCTGACAGGCGTCACGATAATCAGGAGGAAATGCGTTCAGTTGAGTACAGAGTCCTACCGCACACTCAACCGGAGGTCGCTGCATGCGCAAAACAATGAACGGAACAAAAAACTAAAGTGTAATGCAGTCAATCTAGAGTGGCCATTAGCGGCCATCTGACCAGCTTCGTGTAAAACCTTCCTGTTCCTCTTTCCCTTCACTTTGACGTACGATCAGGCCAAAATAACAGAGACGTAATGTGCGGCTATGGAAAGGATGTGTGACGGCCTTGTGTGACAGCTCAAGGCCTGTCATTCTGTAGCAGCATTGACAGTTACAACTGATGATTCTCAACAAAATAATGTGCGTCGACTGATATGTGCTGTGCTGGTGTCTCCATAACAGTAGATTGTTCTGTAAGAGTTTTTCAAAGCTTTTGACCATTATCATCATAGATCAAAGAGCATTTGAATGAAAATTCGAAAAACAAAACAAAATGTAAGCAATGCCTGTTGAAAAAGCTTTGTCGTCACATGAAATAATTAAAAAATATGTTAAAACTGAAAACTATATATTTAGTTGTAATACTATTTCACAAGAACATTATATATATTCAGTACTGTGCAAAAGTCTTAGGCCACTAGTATTTTCACCAACAAAAAATGGTTTTAAGTGGGTTATTTCTATCTTT
>JAUCMS010000127.1:19741735-19759235 GCA_032357445.1 Enteromius radiatus
GTTTTAAGTGGGTTATTTCTATCTTTTGCAGTAGCGTGTCAGTTGGAAATATCAGTTTACATTTCCAAACATTATTTGTGTCATTAATAGTAATAATGAATTGAGATTATTGTCTACACAAGGAGAATGACAACAGCCAGAGATCTGAACTGTGACAACGTCTCCAAGATGAAGAAAATCTACCTGCAAAGTTACAGCACTGTTCGAAGTATTAGACAATTGTGTAAAAATGCTGTAAAATGAGGATGCTTTCAAAAATAATGACTTAATTTATCAATTAACTTCTAAATCAAATAAAAATTTGGTATTACAGATTTTGGTAAAACAGCTTCTATTCTGAAGTACATTTTTTTTTTCTTAATCTTGGAGAAGTTGCCAGAGTAACATATAATTTCAATAATCTCCCTGCATTATTACAATCAATGACAAAAATAATGTTTGGAAATGTAAACTGATATTTCCAACTGACACACATACTGCAAAAGATAGAAATAACCCACTTAAAACCATTTTATGTTGGTGAAAATACTAGTGGCCTAAGACTTTTGCACAGTACTGAATATATATATAATATTAGTAAAGATGTTTTGTACCAAAACTTGCATGATCATATTTTATCATCTCACTAACCTTTTCAAAAGTTTATTTTAATTTATTATAAAGCTTTTTATGTCTCAGCCAGACAACAACAAAAGAGAGAGAGAGAGAAAGAAAGAAAAAACAGACTTTTCAATGTGAAAAGAAAACAGAACTCACACTCAAGCTGTGGGTTTGCAGTCATGTGTAATATGTGCTTCTCCATCTGTCAATAACAAAATCCTGTGACAAGTGCACAAAATTTTCTAGTTGAATTGAATATTGAGCTTCCTTAAAAAATAAAAAAAAGTACTCTTTGCCTCACATGAAATCAAAGATTAGAAGGTGAGGAACATATAAAAGGTTGATTGTAATGAAAAAATAATAAATAAAATAATAATGACAAGAATCTAAATAAGAAATTATAAACATACTGTCAGAAAGCTTAAACATAAAGCAGAAAGCAGAGTTTAAGAATAAGTGGACCTTATCACAATTGGCTGAGTTTCCAAAGATGGTCTTGTTGAGTTCTGAAAGTTATATCAGTTCATATTACAATGAAATCTTATCTTAGATGATCAAGAATACATTCATTCCTCAAGATAGAACCCTTAATGTACATATTTCAATTCTTTCAACAGAGCATCCTATTATGGTTCAGTCTGATCCCAACCCCTCTTATTCCTCAGGAAACCATACAGACAGATCAAGCCAGCCAAAAGTAGGCAGTGAAACCGCAGGATTTCCCTCTAAAACTATATTCCCTTCCCGTTCAAGACAAAACATAGACCCTGGCAGTGATTAGGCAAAATTGAAAAGGATGCTGTGTTACACATAATCCTTTTTTCCCTATTCCACATCTTTTTCTTTTATTCAGTGCATGTTAATTTGCTTTGTGCAAGCATTGTCAATGGATAATCTGTATGGTAATAGGTCGGACCCATTCCAACACCACATATAAAAATGTCAGACTCTGCAGGAGCTCAAAAAATATATATAGAAATCTTAGAAAATGAGTCCCGTCTCACTCTCGCTCTATTTTCTTCCACAAAATATTAATTTCCACCTCAGATGCTAGTGATTGATACTCGGCACGGTGAACTAATAGCTGAAATTATATTCGGTAATAATTCATGTTCGGCATTCTCCTACGAGCTCTGTGTGGCCCCCCTGTCTAATTCAGCTTTAGGAAGCCAATATGAATATCATGTTTAACCAAGTTCTACTCGATTTCTACAGGGAAAACTCTCCTACCATACACTTCGCTCTGTATAAATTTATATTCTAAGGCCTTTTAAGGTTACCATGTCATTTGTCATAATGACATAAATGATTCATAAACTGAGCACCTCATCTCAGCTTGCTCGCTCATTAGTGCTTTGCTTTCTATAGCAACATGCACATATTTGGGGCCTACACGCATTTTATTGTATGTGTCGGTGTGTGTTTACAGTACGTGGCACTTTTTTACATATGCATATTTTAAATAAGCGACATAGCAAAGCTCTGCCAAGCGAAGGAAGAATGGGAAGTGGTCATTAAGGAAAAGTGCAATACGTGTTTCTCACTTGTTTTTTTCTCTCCTAATACAACAGATGACAAATTGCGTCCCCCAGGTTGCTCTTGTTATTCCACAATTACAGTAGGTACGAGTGTAAAGGGGTGTTTCCACACAGGCTTTCCTAATGTCACCGAACAAAAGTTTTTAGGACTGACATTCTCCAAGACATATTGAAGATGGACAGCATACATAAAAAAAAGGTAAACTACCATTCAAAACTTTGGGGTTGGTAATCATTTTGTAATGTTTTTCTAAAATTAATGTAGCCCACCAAGGTGAAAACTGTGAAAACTTGAATATTATTCCAATTCTAAATAACTTTAAATTTTACGTATAAGCATTCCATTCTTTAGTGTCACATGATCCTTCAAAAACTACAGTAATACTATTTGATGTGTGAGAAACATGTCTAATTATTATCAAGAGTTGTGTTGCCTAATAATGTAGAAAATTTACTTTTATTTATTACTTATTTATTTTGAATTATTATTTTCTATTATTACAAATAGAAATCATTTGAAACATTCTAAATATCTTTACATTTAGTCAATTTAGCACGTTATTGCTGAATTGTATTCAAACCTTTCAAAAAAAAAAAAAAACACAGATAAATCAATAAAACTTATGAAGTTTGAACATTGTATAGAACCATGATTGTTCTTCCCTTTTGGACTAGTTGTTGCAGTTTTAGGTTTATGATAGTTAAGTATAATTTGTGGTCATGCATGGAACTGACTGGTGAGTCCACAAGGTGGCAGGACTACTCAAAGTAGTAGGAAAATACAATAAAAGTCGAAAACAATAAAGGTGTTTCACAATGCCATAGTAGAACTTTTTTTTGTCTAAACGGTTTTTATAAAGAACCTTTAACTTCTGATTCACAAAAAGTTGGTGAAAGTGAATTCTTCAGGTTAGAAAAAGGTAAGAAAGAGATGATTCTTTAAAGAACCTTTGACTTAAGCTTCTTTGTGGAACTAAAAATGGTTCTTCTATGGTATCGCTGTGAAGAACCTTTGAAGCACCTTTATTTTTAAGAGTGTGGACATGCAAACAGAACACAAGGTATTTAAACAACAACAAACGTTCCAAGATGTCACAGCTCTATGATGTCCTTTGCAGTTCAGGTGGTGCATCACAAAGCAGTCACAGGTGCATGTGTCATACAAGTCAATATTTGCTGTAAATGCTCAACCAAAAAAACGAAACACATCCCAGGGTTATATTTCACTCAAAAATAATAATTCTGTCATCATTTACTCATCATCAGGGTGTTTAAAGCCAACAAGACTTTATTTGATCTTTAACACACACACTAAGATATTTCTGTCCCTCAACGGAAAGTTCACTGAAAAATGAATCCATGTTAATCAAGCAGTTTACTCCAAGTCTTTTGAAGTGGCATGACAATCTTTTATTCCCAAATAAACTTTGATAAATGCAAATACACAGAGCACACAGAATATGCTAACTGAAGTTTCAAATGTTGCTTGACATGAGACTTCACTGGTTCTTGCAAATCAAACATGCGGCATTTGAGTTTCTACTTATCATATGTATGTGCACTGATCAATGTGAATTTGTTTACAAACACAAACAGAAATAAAGGTTCTTTGTTGGCATCAATGGTTCCACAGAACCTTTACCATCCATTGAACCTTTTGATTCATCAAAATAGTCTTCTAATGTTCTTCACACTAAGAAACGATATGGGTAAACAATAGCAGAATTAACATTCTTGTATAAACTATCTTTTAAACAGAAATTCTAACCCCCTGATCATGCTGGATTTTACTCATCCTCACATTTTTTTTTTTTAAATAGATAGAAGTTAAAGGAACAGTTCACCCAAAAAATGAAAATTACCACATAATTTCCTCACCCACAAGCCACCCTATGTGTATATGACTTACTTCTATCAGACAAACACAGTCAGAGTTTTTAAAAAAATGTATTCTGGCTCTTCAAAGCTTGGTAATGCTGGTGGATAGTGCTCATTATTTTGAATCTCCATAAATCGCATATTTGCGTTGTAAAACTAACTTACTGTATACAGTATACCTCAGAGGGGGTTAATACATGTCTTCTGAAGCAGATCGATGTTACATTTCAACTCAAATCACTGACTAATTTTTTTACTGTACACCTAGGACTGCTTGGGGCAAGTCTTTTTTTTTTTTTTTTTTGAGTAAACTATTCCTTTAACACCACAAAGAGTTTGTGGCCTAAAAGTGAGGGTGCTACAAGCTAGTCTAGAGCGAATGTGGTACTGTATTGCTGTTAAGGAGGAGCCTACGGGTTAGACGAGGTGATTTTGAGCTTATTGGGTGTCAGTCAAATCTCCTCTCATGCATCTGCCTCAAATAAAAACAATAAAGTAGAGCCCAGAGGATACACACTCATCAACAAGTGGTTTCAATCACGTTAGCCTGTGATGCTAGAGGGATAGTGGGGGGTTGGACCGGGACATGTCCCACTGGCCATAAAAAGTGAGCCTTAAGTTGGCTCAGTTGGAAACACAGGAAGATTTATCTGCAGATTTACAGAGAGATGGGTTCACACAAAGTGTCAGTAATGGCCTGAGAGAATGACCATCTCCTCAGCCAGAGAAGTGTGTTTGGAGCTGGAAGTTTAAACCGGTGTTATTGTTGGCAAGAATCTTGGGATGAGAACATAAGCACCCAAATTGTCCGAACTATCAACAAAATTTCAGTCTTCTGCAAATTTATTTATTTGGACTGAATAGGTGTCTACGGTTTTAAATACCTGTAGGTCCGTAGGTCTGCATCCATCTCATCTGTTCTCCAAACTTTGCCAGGATCTTTTCCACCTGACTTACTGCAGCAGATGAACGCAGAGTCTTGTTAACTGAATCCGAATGAGCTCCAAATGCACTGCATCTGCAAAAATTAATTATGCACTTTATGATTTTAATAAAATGTAATGAAAAGAACAGAAGGAAGGATGAGAAGGCGGCCAAAAAAAAAAATGGTTCTGTCTTTTATCATGAAACCCTTTCCAAATTTAGAAGTGCTGTGTGAAGAAGCTTCCCTTTTGCTTTGAGGTAAGAAGGGTTTTTGACTTAAGGAAAGAAAGGGGAAGGACAAGAGGAAAGGAATTAAAAAGGGATGAGCAAGCCCCAACAACCAGCTCATTTTGGTAATTAGCAGTAGCCACCTCAGCGTTTTTTTAATGAATCATTTTTGAAGTACGCAATAGGAAGTTCCTCATCTCTCAAACTCTCTCTCTATTGTGATCCAGGACAACAAAACAACTGTCCCAATCCAGCATACACAGCATATGCGTGAAGAAGAAACAGTGTGTGTGTGCATATGCGCATTAACTTGTGAGTGTGTCTTCCTTCTTAAACAGCCCGCTAATCACACAAATTATTGCATCTAATTACCGCACAGGCTCTAATTAATTCCTCCAGTATCACATCATTTAGTACGCATTCACACCACAGCACCTGTTTTCAGCAAATCCACACCGTTAATTTGCTTATAAAACAAACAGCATTAGCATAAAATGTTTAATAATGGGTTTAACCATTTGGCCGTCCCGTGTCTCGGCAGCACGGAGAGGTCAGCCGATAGCGAGGCCGCCAAACCGCCCGTCCTATTGTTCTGGCTCCTACCCCATCGCACTCCAGTACATATTAATAAAACGAGAT
Organism: Enteromius radiatus; assembly: GCA_032357445.1. Lineage (NCBI taxonomy): Eukaryota > Metazoa > Chordata > Actinopteri > Cypriniformes > Cyprinidae > Enteromius > Enteromius radiatus. The sequence goes on from JAUCMS010000127.1 coordinate 19,747,543, forward strand.
CACTCACCACTAATTAATACAAGCATGCGCTGCTAATTACTGCGCTGTACAACAAGCCGGTTGATGAACCCCCTTTAGAAAGAAGGAGAGGAGAGAAGAGAAGAGGACGAAAGAGACAGGAAGGCAAGCACACCGTAGAGCAGTTTGTAGAGAAGGAAAGAGCAAAATAGGTCAAAGACAGGGAATGAAGGATCAAAATGATAAATGGATAAGCATGATGGACTGATAAAATGTGCTATTGATGTAGTGCAGTGGTGACGCTTTAATTCTTTGAATTAACTCTCAAAACTGATCTGAGGATATAGACATTTGTAGGCCCGTGTGTGTGTGTGTGTGTGTTTTGATTTACTGGCAATACTGTAATATTGTGTATAAATATGAATAATAGATTGTCCAAACAAGCTAAACCAATGTGGATTGTTGATTGATGGACACGGTTCATTACTAATCGTTGGTAATTCAGACGTGTTTATTGTATGAAATTCACAAACTGTCAAGAGCCAAACATCTGCACATAATATTTCAATTAGCAAAAGCATGGATTTTGTATTGTGTATTTTTTTTCAATGCATAGTTTATATCAAACTCTGTGGTTTAAGTATGTGGAATATATATCCACAACTGAAAGTCAATATTACAAAGACATTTTTGTCTCTCCACAGTGGAAACAGAGTATTTTGACCTAATATCATTTAAAATGTCATTTGCAAACTGATACAAGAGCTTTTCTGAGAAATAACTAATACGTTTTGTATATATTTAATATCTATATTTTCATTTTATATTTTATTAACATACAGTACAATTGAATGGACAACCTTTTAATGAAAAGGGTGTGTGTGCTGTATTTCGTAAATCTAAAATATTTAATGCAAATACATCAGTACATAATTCATCAAGTGTCCAAATACTCTTAGGGTTTGTATATGTTTAGACATATGGACAGTGCACCTAAAAGCATGTTTGAGCACATGTGTATTGTGAAGCTGTTCTGTGCTGAGGGCTCTTGAATGACTGTAAATATCCCATTACACTAATGCTTGTTTCTTTGTACACTCTTCCCCCTACTGGTGTGAAGATATAATTGTGGTGCTGTCGTCAGTTTACATGTTACTGCTCAGCTCATGTCACTCGGCTCTATACTGAAATCAGATGAAACCTTGATCAAATATAATGGGTTTCTAACCCAAAAATTAGTAAAGCAAGAATTAAAAAAAAATAATAATATATATATATATATATATATATATATATAATATTCATGGAATATTGCTGCTGTTCTCTAGTGTGGACTGAATCACAAAAATGCCACTGTATTTAATGCCTTTCAAGAAAAAACATGAATATAAACTCACATAATGCTTTATTTTAAATACATGGTTTGTCATTCAAGGGCCACCGGTGAACTAACGAATGCTGTATAGGTGCCTGAGCACACTAAAAGAAAGAGAGAGACTGTAGCGTGCTCATACACACACACTCACATATACAAGCCACAAATCAAACAGGCCTACATAAACAGCACTGAGACACTTACGACACACAACAGACAGATTTCTATCGGTTTATCTGAATGTGTGGTATAGCTCCTCATATTTTAGCCAAATGCAGATAGAGATAAACAGATTGATGTTTTATCATCACAAATGCTCTCCGCCGCAAAGGACCGTGGCACGATAAAGAGTCCTGGCGAGAACAGGGGCAAGGTGCTGATTTTTTGACATCCGTCATGAAGAATTAATTATGCTTAATTATTCATGAGACCTTCCAAAAGTTTAACATTAATTTTTGATTCCATCCCGACCCGTTATTTGTGTGGAATGAAATGCAATTGTCAGTGTGTGCCGGACAGTAACGCGAAAAACAATCCATTGTTCCTGACCGACGCTCTTTAATATATGAGATAGATCGAGGTGCGTTTACACAACAAGCTGCATTAAAAGAGAACACGGATCCACCTTATCAATTCAACTCGCCTTTTACGCTCCGCACAATCGCTTGCACAAGCAAGGTAACATTCAAGACACACATTATTAAAAAAAGCTGTCCCCTTTTTTTCCTGTTCAAAACACACACACACACACACACACACTTCAACCCTACCCAGGGCTAAATAATTACCCCACTTCTCAGGGTGATTGCTCATTCTGGCTTTAAAGTACATGCTATAGGCTCTCTCTCATTAGAAGCCTCCAGTCCACCAGCGTGCAGGCCCATGTGAGAAATTATCAATTAAAAGCCTTGCATCATTTGCATAGGAGGAAGAGGAGATTTATGGGAGCGCGAGGCACACACAGGGGCCGCGTCTCCCCGCGCAATCCGGTGCCGCTCAGATTGTTTGTGACCAATCTTAAATTCTGGAGCTCCAACCAAGATGAACGGCCGTGTTACTGTTAACGTCAAGGAGTCGGAGGCCCGCGCTGAGATTTATTAGGAATATTATCACAAACATGTCTCAAGTTTTCCCTTTTAATATGTGCCAAGCTCCTCCGAGGAATGTTTCCAACGCTGCAATTACACTCCTCAGCAGCCACATTCCCATGCCTGGCATATAATATATTAATAAACATCCACCCTGCTTTTTTAATGTATGTACGAGTGCGTACGTGCGTGCGTTTGAAGGGGTTAGAGAATAAGCACCAGAGGATGTACTTATAAATCATCTTTGTGTTTATTGTTGTTCTCTTTTCTCCTTTTTTTTTTTTTTTGTTTCGTTTCCTCTCGTCCTTCCTGTGTTAGGATGAAAAGGGCTGAGTGATCACAGATGTCTCCTGACAGAGTGGAAAAAAAAAGTTGCATAAGTAATATGTTTGATTTGGAGAAACAACATTTTCATCATTCAAATTGTTCCCCTTAAGCCATGGCATTGGCCTTTTTTAATGGAGTGTTGCCCTGCTAAATTGCATCGACCTCTGAGTGTTCATGAGCGAGAGCACCTTGCTTTCTGTTGTTGTGTGTTTAGTAATCTTAAATTAGAAACCAAACGCCGATGAAGGCAGGGAACTACTTCGACCTCCTCTAGTACTCATACATGGTCTTCATCTCTTGGTCTCTTGTGGGACTTCAGGATATGCCTGGCCTTCATCTCCTCTCTGTCTAGGTCAAGAGTCTTGTACTTCAGTGACAGTAAAGCACGTCATGAATGTCTTTGATATTTGTGCTATAATTAAATTAGATTTGTCTTGTAACGTATCACTGTCATGTGTGTTATATTAGAAATCACTAGTAGCATTATCTGTTACTGCTGTGTAACTTTTTGTTTGTTTTGTTTTTTGCAACAAATATTTTACAATTTCTAAATTAAAATATATTCAATAATAGTTAATAAATGAGGCATATTGTATTATACATTTTAATGAAAATTACAGAACGAGAAATTGTCTACAGAATTTCAAATATACACAATTCTGAAAAGGCAAATAAATCTACATTTAAATAAATATAAATATAAAAATTATATATTTTTACATAATGTTTGTAATGTATATTTAATTATATAAAGTAAATAACACAAAAGTAAGTAACACTATTTAAGTTGGAGCTTATTTTACAGTGTGTACACACATTTATTTTTAAAAGTTTAGGTTTAGTACCTAGTTAATAACTATTTATTGTAATTAGTATAGTATATAGCAGATAATGAGAATATGGAGAAAAACTAAAGCTACCCTATTTTACACTGTACATATTACAACTTACAATATAACAAGCATTTAACCCTAAACCAAACTATAACTCTATAGAAGGTACAGGCTAATTAATATTACTCAGTATTTATTTGAGTATTAATAGAAGTGTTAATATTTATTACACTGTAATAAAGACACCTTAAAATAAAGTGTAAAGAAATAACTAAGTACGCTCTAATTCAAGCAATTACATCAACCCAATTTCAGTAACCTTACTACGGTTGTTTTCATATTTATTTTCACAAAAAAAAAAAAAAAAAGCTGTTACGTAAACGAAACAATTATCACAAATGACATACGTGCACATAACGCTACTGCTGCTTTAGTAATGTTGACAGATGCGTGGCTCCAAAGCTATAAAAACATCCTTCTATCACGCATATTAGTAGTTTTACGTAAATCGTGTTTGTTGTTGATGATTCTGATCCCCCGAGACAACACTAACTGAACGCTATGAAAAACCTCAGACTGCTAACAGGACTGACATACATTAATAATGAGAGACTTTATCATAAACAAGACTTAAAAGTGCCGGGAGCAGATTTCGTGTTGGAACACGAGCATGTCCGCGTTTGTTTGTCTGGAGAAGGATCCATGATTGATCCATATCTGCGAACGACATCCACGTGTCGGAACGGCACTTTTACCCCGAGCCGGGCTGCTCGAGGCACTCTAGATATGAAGAGAAGGCTGAATATGGATCGGCCTCCCAGAGGCTAAGTGGGATGGCTTGTTTAATATCCCCCAATTAGAGTACAATTTGAGAGATCAGCCGCTTACTAGCCCAGGCCGTCCTCACCTCTACAGAGGGGCTGTCACCTACTGTCACATACAGATACTGCAAATGTATGCGCTCAATTACAGAGCTCAGGCAGCCAGCCACGGGGCCGGGCTAAATATAAAATGGCAGCTCTGCGGCCCCCCGGAAAAGGGTCGAGGTGGGAAATAGCGCACGAGTGTATGGTAATACCCAGAGTAGCGCCTCAGAGGGGAACGTGTGATCTCTGCCTTTAGATTTATATAGGTTTACAAGACTTAAATAAAGAGTTCTCTCCAGGGGGATGGCGGGGAGCAGAAAAGAGAGGATGTGATTCTCGGCTGGAACGTGCGGTGATAGGGCCCCGCTGTGACCTGTAGTGGTGTAACGATGTGGTGGCTTCCCTGCATTGGTGATTACAGGGGGATCTGGTGCCTGCATTCACAGCTCAGCCAAAGGCAAGCAGGTCTAATTGCTCTCAGAGGGGGTGAGGGTGAGAAAGAGTCGGCAGAAGCAAGCCGCAGATGTGCCGGCCCTCTGTACACCATCCAAATCCAGACACGAGCGAGGAGAGGAGAGCGAGGCAGAGCGACGCAAACCTCTTCTCTTCCATCCTACGAGAGGAGCTAAAGGAAAGAGGAAAGCAGAATGAGATGGAAAGAGAGGGAAAGAGATAGATTGTGAGAAAGGGCTCCTTTATTAAAGCTAGTGCTAATTGAGATAGGAGCCAAATAATGGAGGATGACACTTTAATGAAGACATGCTATGTGCCGCTACTTCCTCTCACTCCCTCGCTTCCTGCCAAAGAAGAAAAGAGGGAGAGAGAGAGCGCGCAAAAGAGTGGGAGAGGAAACAAGCGTGCACATTTCTGCTGGTATATTACAAGAAAGAAAGACATAATGTGGAGGTATCCTCGCTGAGCAGTAATGCGTTTTTGGAGCCGTGTCAAAAACACTGAGGGTAGATGTTATTGTTCCCCTGTGTTAAAACCCAATTACGCAAACCAGAGTGTGATTGCATTCACCAGCGCCGCATCTACCTACAGCTCCACTCGCTGTAAAAAATGAGATGGTGTTCGCAGAACTTAAAGAAGGCGGCAACTGTTTGCTTTGCCTTCTCTGAGTTGGATTCATCGGATTAATGATTTGACGGAAATGTTTTCGACTTAAAAGGAGAACAAATTTGCCACCATCGTGTTAATCAGCTATTTAGGAAGAAGCAAGATACATAGTTATAAAGCTAAGGGAGTTTTAACTTTTAAGTTGTTTAATATTATGCACTTTTTAGGCTTTCTTTAAAACTTTGAACGGAGAGCAGAGTGCTTGTTGTCGAAGTAATGAAACATTAAGTCAAATAAAACACCTCTCGCTACCTGGTATATGAAACACAGCAAGGGTAACAATCAACTCATCATTTTAAATACCACCAGGCAACAGATTACTAAATAATGCAGCCGTAACTATTAATGCCCCAGTGCATGCTGGGGGGAAATGCAATAGAGCTGGACCACAAAGCATTTGTTTATGGTGTTAGCTCTCATTGAACAATATAAATGCTTTAACAGATTATTTGCTTGTAGATGCTTATGAGTACCTAAATTATTAATAAAAATGGTATATTTGAAATACTGTAAGTATAAATGTAATAGGGTAAAACAAACTGACATGGACATGAACTGAAAAAATAAATAAATAAAAATAAGTACAACATTCAGTTTACAATAGTCTTAAATAACATTTAGCGGAGGATTTTGTGGCATTATTTTGAGGCATTTGGGTATAACTACAATTGCCCTTCAAGTCGCCTGATCTAATTATCTACATAAATTCAAAACACAAATCAACAATAAAATGTGTCACACCGCAGGACCGCAAACATACTAATGATCAAGTTTGTGGTTACTTTAACTTAAAACACTGACAGTCAAAAAAACATGACTTATTCCTTAAAAGAGATCAAGCTTTGTGGACATTTACAAGGAAACTTTTAAGGCCATTTCTAAACTAAAGATATTTTTTTAAGCTTCAATAACTTGAACTAAAATAAAAATAAAAGTAAATTCATTTTTTTTTTTTTTTTCAGTGTCCATTTTTTAAGAATCATATGCAAGCTTCTTGTGTACAGTTCATCATTGATGATGTAGCAGAAAAGGGAAAATATTTTCATTTTGGAAATTGAGATGCATAGTACTAAGGCGGCAGACAATTGATAATAAAAGATACACATTATTGCTTACTACAAAATGACATCTTTTTTCATGAAGAGCCAGTAAAAGTTATGCAAGTTTACACACAAAACGTGTTGTCAATATGAGCATCACAAGAATTTCAGAATATACAGAAACAAGTCTTCTGCTCAGTCTGCTAATCAAATGAGAGGAAACTACAACTTTTCTCCTGCTAGCAGTCAACAATATATAAAATATATATTTTTCCATTAATATGAAGATAAACATTTGTCTTCTATTACTCTGCTGCATCACATGATAGCAAATGATAACATAAAAAGTCTAATCCATTTAATAAGAAGTTTCATTTTGAGCTTAATACTTTTTATATTTTGCCCTTCTACACTCAACTTCTCCACTGCCAAGTGCACAGAAGGATTTGAAACTCATGACAAAAGCCATCACTGCTTAATATGAACAATAATCACTGCTTAATATGAACAATACGTCCTTGTTACAAAGTAACAAAGCTTTATTAAGCATTACTTTAGCTGTTGTCCTGGATTTGACCTTTGTTGATTAAAATTAGATTGAACACAATCAGGCATACAAGTGTTACAAAAGCACTGCAGTAATTGCCAATTAAGACTTTCTTGAGGAGCAGGTGTGCAGAGCACAACAAGGAGTAAATCCAGCCGGCGTGGCGTATGATGCTGTTGTTAATTCCCCGAGCTGTGCTGCTGGGTGTTTGAAGCATACTGGGAGGATCTCTGGTCATTATAGGCTGAGGTGTTGTCTTGGCATTTGGGAATTCTGCTGAAGTAGTCGATTTAGCTCAGAGTGACCTCAGAACATCACTCTACCTCTTTATCTCTCTCTCTTCGTTTTCGCTTTATTTACAGGTCGTCTTTATTTACTGTTTGTTTACTCTTGCTTTAGTTACATTTTTGTGTTGTGATTATTGTCAATAGCACCACGCATCGCAAAAGATCCTTTTCCTGTTGGGCTGTCAGTCTTGTTAATTGTTCAGTAGCGCCATCCAGCGGAACACGATCCGTCTCTCTCTGTTCCCTTCAACTTCTTTCTCTCTCTCTCTCTCTCTTCTCGCTCTTTCCTCCAAATTTCAGCGTTATAGTGTGTGATAGTAAAAAATGAGCTGTCTTTAACAGAGGGAGCTAAGGTTCTTTTGATTGAAGTGAGTGATTTTCACAAGCGCACCTGCGTAAAATTGATGATGATGCTGTTGAAATCATTTATTACAACTTTACTAAGATGAATATGAGCTGTGTTTTCTCATCATGCAAATGCAGGCGGATAATAAGGCCTCTCTTTCTCTGGAGACAGAAAGCGGGGGAACTTTTCCATCTTTCCCTCCATTTTTCCCCCTTCTCATAGTTTCTGGTTTTGCTCCAATGAAAAAGATATCATTTCTTTCTCTCCGCAAAGTGCGGCGAGCGCTCTGTCATCTTCGACCACTGCATTAGGTGATAGGCAGAAAAAAGGAGAATGCATTATCGTCGGCGAGGATCAGATTGGGAGCTCTGCAGCTGAGGCCTATCAATCACCTGTCACGAGGACTCGCTTCAGATTCCGCATCGACTGATCCTGATCGTTGCAGGCAAGCTCTCCTGCTGTACTTTGCATGACCCAACCTGTAAACATCATCCAACAAAAACAGCACCTGACACTTTCTTCAGGCAACGAGGCACAAAAAAACGCTCGCTGCGGGAAATGTGCACATTCAACAAAAGCGCAACTTGGTATTCAGATCACTTTAGAGTTCAATTCGTTCTGTTTTACAGCTCCGGCTCAATGGGTGGTGATTATAGTGTCATTGTCTCTTTGTTTGTTTGTTTGTTTATTCATTTTCTTTATGAGACGTCCTCATTCCTCAGCTTCAAGTTAATTTAGGTGCCCTGCTGAGGTGCTCCTATTCCACTTCCGATATTAAAGACACACCTCATCATGTTGAGCTGCCCTTAACGCAAAAAAGAGTGAGAAAGGCGAACGAAAGAGACAGAGAGAACGGATACTTGTCAGTTGAGGATAGCGTGAGCGCTTCGGCCAGGAAAACAAATGAATTTGATTACAAATGCGCTACAGAAAAAAATCATTAGTCCAGGCGGGTGGAACCGCACAGATTTGGAATACAAAAAGGACATTAAAATGGCCTCAGCAAGACAACCAATCTGTAAATGTAAATGTGTGCGAGAGACAGTTACGGACTGTAAGTAATTACCTGAGAAAAGAGAAGCAAGCAGAAAGGTTTACATTAAAGCACTGAGTAGGTCATTACACTATAGTGGAGGTTGAAGGTGGGCTTTCTGATAATGTTTTACACTTAGCTCCTATGGCAATAAAAAAAACACGTCGAGTTATTTAGCAAATATTAAAACAGGATTTCTATTCATCTTATAGGGCATGGAAATATGTGAACTGAAATGTACAGTATTTATATACATGTATAATAAATGACAGTAAAATGTTACGGTAAAAACCTGTTAAATGGTTAATGTCAATTTTATTTTATTTTTCTTTCCCACTGGTCTGCCAGTAGCACAGATAACACATGACAGTGTGTATGTGCAGCTATGCTATCATCATTTAGAGCCTGTATTTATTTTATTTTATTTTATTTTTTTATGTTAATGTTAGTTCTGGTAAAATTTACAGGGGAAAACCATAAACTGACATTCCAAGAATTTTTTGAAAAGAGTTTTTGTTTGAAACATGTAAGCTGCTTCTTAGCTGTTTCTTAGGGTTGTATGTTACGTGTAATGTAGTAAAATTAATGTTCATTGCATATTTCAGTTTAAACATCATGATGGTGTTTAGTGTTTGTGTGAATGACACTGAGCACCTTCTATATACTGATTGTTCATAAGCTGCTTGTGATGGGCTTTGGTTCATAACGTGACTTTCATCATGTATTTAACTATAAAACTTAAAGCTGTAAAATGTAAAATGTTGTTACCATACTTTTTACGGTTGAATTCCGGCAACCGCAGCTGCCAATTTTTCACCGTACATTTTATGTAATTTTTTACAGTGGGTGTATATATATATATATATATACACACACACTGTATATACACACACAGTATATGAGATAACATTTCTTAATAACTAACTACATAAAACCCCTACAGCCCACTGTTCCTAAGCTGAAGATGTACGTTTTAAAATGAGCACTAGACTGAGGAGCCATGCAGAGCAGTGGCGCGGTCTATGACATAGAGCAGTAACTCAGTGAAAGGGGGCTGAGCACTTGTAATCCTTAATATTACCAGGACAAGATCCTCTTCATCTGTGAGCCAATCACCCTTGTGCTCTGACAGCCTATTGTGCATTTTCCTCTTTCTGTGAAGTGATGCACAGTTTCAACTCATCTACCTCCCACAGTATGGGGTTAAGACTAGCCATAGTCTACTGCTTAGTCACAGTCCGATATCCCCCCATGAGATACAGTATGCATGCAAATTAGTAAGAGCAGTGTGTGTATGTAACATAAATATTCTGTAATGCGTAATGGCTCGGATATAATATATAACAGGGACACGTGCATATTTAGGGTTGAGCGTTTGTAAATGGCTATATCACAGTTACATGAATCAAGTCTCAATATAATGCGATGTTATGTTTGCATGAACAGTTTAAAGTACAAAGTATTGTAGAGATGATAGTAATGCTTGAATTAAAAGGTAACAACAAGAGGGGGAAAACTCATAGAATCTGTATGTATGTGTTTATATAGAAGTGCTAAGTTTATGTACTTTTTAAAATATAATTTGCATAATTTTTATTTTTTATCTCAATTATTTGTCCCTGTGATGGCAAAGCTGCAATTTTCAGCAGTCATTACTCATCTACAGTGTTACATAATCCTTCAGAACTTTCTGCTCAAGAAGTATTTCTTATTATCTATTATCAATATTGTGGAAACAGTGATATTTTTTCAGGATTCTTTGAAGAATAAAAAGAACAGCATTTATTTCAAATCATATAAATCTTTTGTAACATTATACAGCGCATGTCCTTACTGTCACTTGATCAATTTAATGCATCTTTGATTAATGAAAGCTGTGTGTGTGTGTGTGTGCGCGCACATCTAATCTTTATCGCATCATAGTTCAACAGTTGGATTCATGATTTAGATAGACCTAAAATGTTCAGTGAGTCACCCAACTTCCCCTCATTCACTCTCTCCTCTGAGATATTTAATCTACAAGTGTAAGAAGGTCTCTCTCTTTCTCTGTATATCTTTTCATTCTCCAGTTCCCCCATTCCCCTATTTTTTTTTTCTTTGTCTTCTTATCAGGATAATAAAAGGATCTTAAAAGTGTCTGTATAGGCTACTCTTTCATATGCTTCTGGTTATTGCATTGCAAATTTAGGGCCCCTCCGGAGTCCAGTAAATCCTTCAACAAATGTCTTCGAAAAAGTGTGTCTGGAGGTGACGAGACGCAGGCCTGGGAGGGGTAAGGATAAAATAGACTGCAGTGCTGGAAAATGACTTTTTCTCTTTCCTCGCTCTGCTTCTTTCTTTTTCTTCTTATTCCCTCTCTTTCTCTAAGACTCTCTCTTTCGCTCTCATTGGCTCTCATAGATCATTAGAAGGTTTTAATTAAAGGCTGGAGGATTAGGCCAGTTAGCAACAGTCACTTGTGTTTCTTTTTTCTTAGATTTTTCCTTGTATTCTCTCTTTCTCTTTCCTTCTTATCTACGCTCCAGGTTGTGCTGCTATTTAAGGGCCTGATTGAGGGAGAGGATGTAAATACTGTGTGTGTGTGTGTGACTCAGGTAAGAGTTCTTGGTGCTGTGTGGAGTAAGCGGCCCTCTATATTAAGGCAGAGCTGTGATCAAAGACATCCACCCACGTGGCTTCAGATCTAAAGAAGTTGGTTCCCTCTGGGTGAAGCTGACTGCAGGGGAGACCCTCACTTCAGGAGCTGAACGAAAGCTGCCGTCAGATCAGCGCAGGCCTGCAGGGGGTCTCACCTCAATCGCTTCCTACTGTGTTCACCTGAGGGCAGTTGAAGTCACACAACTACCCGTAAAATGCAAATTCAGACCATCCTAG
>JAUCMS010000127.1:19768694-19782974 GCA_032357445.1 Enteromius radiatus
GCTTAATATAATTTAAATGGATGAGTTATAAAAAAATTCACCCCCCTCACAGTTGTCACGAAGGGCAAAATTAGCTACATAGACCAAAAAAAAAAATTGTACCAGGCTGTAAACATGTTTTTTTCTACTGTAACAACCCTCTGTAAAGTTTTAACATGGAGAGTCAATGTAATTTACTCCCTTTTGGAGCCAGCCTCCAGCGGCTAGTCGATGAATTGCAGTTTTAATCACTTCCATGTTAGTTTCACTGGAGGGAGCGGGAGGTTGCCCCTTGGTAATCACACAAACATTATATCTGTCGATGCTATTATTCCAGTGTGTACTTACACTGTAGGTACATACTACATACACATCTAGTTATGGTGTAAGTACACAGGTATTAGGGAAATGTAATATAAAATGGGACCAAAGACGGATATAGAAATATAGACAGATAAACAGAGAGATGGAGAAACAGACAAGCAGACAATCAGACACAGACGACCAGATAAACAGACAAACAGGAAGGAAATAACTGAGACTGAAAAAGCACTACAATTGTAAAAGCCCAACTTTGCATTCCACAGATCTATTTTCTCAGTTTTGTTTTCCATCTTTCAGTAAGGATGTGACTGATGACACATATTCGAAAATAAACCTACACATTTCCCACACATCTCCTCATAGTGATCTTGCCAGCGTTCCAGAGCTCTCTTTTCTCCACTCATTCTTAGCAACAATTACCAGCGGCTGATAGACGCGGCCCCCTCCACAGAGCAGCCCTTACTGTAGATTGCCAATTTGGACGTTTGTTTCTCGTCTCCTTTTCTTTTACTCATTGTTCTCCTCTCAGGCCAGGCTACTGTCAGGGGGCTAGCAGGAGGCTGTGGTGCCGGGGTCCAGGCCTTACAAAAACGAAAGGGTGTCAAAACACATGGACCAGACCATTTATCATGTAATCTGGAGAGCGAATGGACGGGGCACTATCAGCAATCTGCTATTGATCCGTTGCAGCAGGGCTGCTATTGTTCATCTGAGGAGCAGGACTGGCACACAGCATTAATGAAAGAAACTAAACAATGCATAGCAATCAGAGACACAGATTCACAGGCTTGGCAAGAGACGGAGAGAGAAACAGGAAGAGGGAAAAGTTTGAAAAGAGAAAGTTTGGGGTTATCTGGGTGACTGTGTGTGAGCGTGTTTGTTATGAGGAAGGGGGTGAGAAATTCGATTGCATTCTTTCGTCAAGCAGCAGCCATGACTAAGAGGCGACCTGAGGAGTCGACCCTGATCCAGCTCAACATTTTTAAAGCCCAGCAACTCTCTTAGATGGAGACACCCTCATGCACCATTACTTCAAACCGCATCTGTTTAGCTTCCATTATTACACCATGTGTTGTCCTTGGCACTTTCTGCATCCAATGTCTCTAAGATTACATTTATAGGCCATGTAACCTAAAAGAAAATGATAGATAAATAAATAGTACAGTACAGTATAGTATAGTACACAATATTGTGAAATATTATTAAAATGTAAAATATCTGTCTTCTATATTTTAAAATTTAATTAAATCCTGTAATGGCAAACCTAAATTTTCCATGTTTAGTAGCCATCAAGTTATATAAATTATATAAATTATTATTTTTCAGAAATTCTGAATATGCCAAGTTGCTTTTTTTTTTTTTTAACCATGATACTTCAATATTTGTTGATGAATAGAATGTTCAAAAGAAAATTATTTATTTGGAATGGAAACCTTGTTTGCACTTTATTTTACAATACATGTATTTGCAGTGTCCTGTACTAGTTATTTCAATTATTATAACAAGTACACAGTAAAAAAATGGCTGTGATTTTAACAGTAAAAAAGTGAGAAAATACTTCCATAAAAACATGTTAAATGGTTAATGCTAAATTCCTGTAAAATGTACATGTATATAATCTGATATTCCCAGAATTCCCCTACATTGCATGTTTCATAGTTTTTCTTATCAGTTATGTGTATTAGGGTTGTATGTTACATGCAATGTTTAAATTAATATTTCTCACATATTTCAGTTTAATGAGTCTCACCATGATGGTGTTTAGTGCTTGTGTGCATGACACTGAGCACCTTCTAAATGTTTTATATTTAAAAGCTGCTTGTGACTGTATATTTTATTGTATATATTAAAATAAAAAATAAAGTTATACCAAAATATTTAGTCAGTTTTTACTGATTTAATGTGTCCTTGCTAAACAGAAGTGTTAAAATCCTTTTTAAATCCATTTTAAAACTGTAGTGTCTATTTTAAAAATGATTTTATTAGCAGTAGTTGCTTAATAATAATGAGAAGAAGCAGCAGAAGAACAGCTACACAACAAATTACTACTACTAAAAGTGGTTATCATTGTGTGATATCACTGCGCTTGCAAAGTTCCTTGATTATTACACCAAAATGAGAGTATAGTTTCTAGTCATATCAGCCTAAAAAAAAAACGACTTTTCATTTTCCGTCGGGTTTAGTAAACAATGTAACTACACAAGTGTCAAGTATTAAATAGGAAAAATATCAAAACTATTTGGTCATTTTTAAACATGGTTCTGGTCTACTCTGATTCAATGATCTATGCTAAGCTATGCTCAAAATGCTATTGCCAGACCTGGAGATTGGCTAAATGGATTAAAAAAACTGTAAAACTGAACTTTTTTTAACTCTGGAGGAGTCTATTGTCAATAAAAGTGGAGTGTTGCTTTAAACTGTAACTATACTTTACAAGCTACAGTTTTAAAATAGCTTGCCCAATAAGGGAACAAATTATTAACTTGTTTAATACACTATCTCTTTCTCTATTAAATGTAAAACTGATGTTTGAGACCTTGTCACACACAGCTCAGACAACCAACTGATCACTTTTATCCATATTCCAGCATGACGGAACCTCGCTCATTTCAGCAGAGGGCAAAGTAGGAGACAGAAGCATTTCTTTTGAATGTTATTTGGCTCTACGAGTGAGCTGTGAAATCAAAAAGTCCTCTTTATCTCAGCATGTTGTCCTGTTGTGTTTTAAGGCTGTGGTTTGTCACAAATATGAAGGCAGATAGACGGATCAGAGAGAGATGCAGTGGAGGCTGAGGTGTCAGACTAACTGTCTACTGATGATAGAGAAGAGGCATTTTCTTTCTCTCTTCCCTCGTAAAGCTGTGCGATTGCCCATAGCATCACCATCTGTTGGTGACTGTAGGGTGAAACAGTAAACACCCTGCCTTGTGTGTGTGTGTGTGTAGAAGAGAGATAAAAATGGGAGCGATTCCAAACCTTCCACCCCTTCTCCTCTGTACTGAGTAACTGAAGCAGAAGCTTGCATGTAATGGACTCAATATTTATCAATTAATCCATCTGCATGTTCAAACCGAGTTCTCTGTGAGCGATCCAACACAGCCCTGTGCTTTAATCAGACTTATCAAAATACCATTTTAAACAGTCACTGCTGCAGTTTCTCCCTCTCTCTTGCTTTCTGCCACTCATCTGTCCTTCTCTTTCTCTAATCCGCTCCATTTTATTGCTGCTATTTGAACAGCACTGGCAGAGTGACATTTGAGTGAGTGTGACCCATAGGGTGCCTGGAGGTGTGTTTCTATGTGTGTGTAGTTGAGAAGCAGGAGCCAGTAGATAAAGCACTCATGTAGCGACCGTGTCATGTAATTCCCCTTTAATACAGTCGAGGCTGATTCCAGCTAGTCTAGATCCACACAGGTCTCCTGAGACCTGATGTCAGTATCCAGCAGGAGCTCAGTACAGACACTGCCACTGAGATGCACACCTCTGCAACTCTCTGAGTGTGTGAACGAGCATGTGTGTGCGTATAAACATGCGTCAAAAATATTTCACAATCACTTCAACATTAGAAGCTTGACAATGGTATCAAAACTCAGACAGCACACACAGACTGATAAAAAAATACAGTAGGCCTACTGCATGCAAATGACGACAACCACCTGGCAAAAATCACAAGCTTCGATCTGATTGGCTGTCTTTATGAAACTTCACTGACTCAGGGTGAGCATCTGAAAGTCTGCCTGAAATCTGTTACATGATAGCGGGCTGTTATGAGGTGAAAGCACTTAGTAACAACTAACCAAGAAATTCATGTCTATTTATTGAATTCAGTTGCTTTAAAGTGAAAGGTAGCATGTATTTGTCTGTATTCTACTGCAATCATACAATAAATAGGCAATCTCATGAGTCGATCTCCATCTCCATCATTAACTTAATTACCGATATTACAATATTCAAATACGTTACTATATAAATCAAACGTAAAACACACTATTACTTAAAACTTCAACAATAAATTTATTTAAATTTAACACACATTTATACGTCCATAAAGTATGCAGTTATGGAACATATTCAAAAGTCTCTAATGCTCACCAAGACAAAATGTATTTATTTAGTCAAAAATACAATGCTGCATGTTAAAAATCATAAAGACATTGACAGGATGGTTGCACATTATTTTACAGTATGCATACTTATACAATATGTACTTACAGTGTAGCTACATAAGAAAGTACTGGTAATATAAGGTAAGCACATGGGGTAGGGTTAGGCTTAGGGGTAGGTTCAGGGTTAGTGTTGTAATTACCATAATAAGTACAAAATATGAGTAACAAGACTGCAAAATAAAGTGCTACCGAATGTTTAAATGCTTTTTGAAAAGAACTGTATAAAATAACTATAAAATTGTGTTACGCTAACAGGATGAATAAAATGACTGAATTTGCTAAAAGCACTAACACTAATGCTAAAATGAGTTAATAGATCTGCATAGCAATTAATGTGGCAACATCCTCTCTCTGTGATATTTTTTGCATCATGGATTGGCATTCAACTGTGAGTTATTGCAGCAGCTGTGTTTATTCTGTCAAAATTTGAGACTGTGTTCCAGGCTTTATGCCCCTGTCAGCCTGCTCAATCCCATAAACAACATATGCACATATATGTGTGTGTGTGTGTGTGTGCACTGTATAAACGTACATGTGGGTTCATGCTCTTGCTTTTACGTGCTCATTACAGTGGTGGGGATATCATACATTAATAATCACTACTGACAGTCTTCAACAGTGGGGCAGTCCCATAAGTCCAGAGATATTACATCTGCTGGCCTCATTTATCTTCCTGCAGCCCTTACAGTTCCTCTGTGTCCACTTCAATGCCAGCCCTGCACACGCTTAATTACGAGCACATCATAAACAGCCGCGACACACCCGGGGGCTTGGAAGGGCTCTGCCCTCACCCCGCCCAGGCCCTAAACGGCCCCCAGGTTCTCTTGCATACTGAGGAGCCCAGAGACAAGATCTGCAATCTAAGAGTGAAGAATTCAAGACAATAAAATCCTAAACACAATGCATCCATATTTTGAATGATTGCTTGCTTTGTTTTCATTTCAATTTCACCAGCGCAGGCTTGACTCCAAATTATATTTTTACATTGTTTTAAATAAAAGCTTTAAACTGTAGGTGTCAAATTGTGTGTACACACCATGGAAAAACAATGAAGGGGTGACTAGTATCTTTTGAGTAATGGGATTTCTGAATTTTTCTGTACTCCATGTTAGCAGGGATAGACATTGCAGTTAGCCACCGTGGTCATTTTAAAATGAATATCAAGCATTTCAAACCTATTCAACTATGACTCCAACAGCAATCACAAATTTCCTGCTGATCGTTTTCAGTTTTCTAAAGGGTTTCAACAACCTTCAACAGAGGGTTTCCCCACATTTACCAATGTTGATAGAGTAATCTGACACCTGTAGGAAAATCTAGCCAGTTGGATACAAATATTACAGTCTCACATTGGGAGGCACTGTAGGTTTATATCAATTTGAAGTCATTTATGTGACTTAATTTCAAACACTTCTACACTGCGTCTTGGTCTTATGTGTACATGTGTAAAACACCTAGTCCTGGAAAAAAAGAAAAAAGCTCTGTGTTTCAGTTTTTATGTGAAATAAACACTAGTAAAACCAATTATTTCATGCCTTTCCACATAAATTATGATTAAGGGGCAGATTGGTTAATAAATACATTATGATGTGATGACCCTAAAACACTTTTTCAATAGTTCATGACTGAAAACAGCATCATACTTTATGACTTTCTTGACACTGTGAACTTGCTTGATTACTCACCTGGTACAGAACTGAACTGGAGCACTTGAAGCTCATTAATGTGGAGCACTTGGTTTATATTAGTCCTGAGATACGTGACCTATGCCACTCAATAGGACAAGTCAAAAACTTGTAGAAGCTAGCTAAAATGGCACAGATGCAGAAAATGCTTTTTTCCCTCACATTTAGTTTTTTGTTTGTTTTTTAACGGTATTGGTTAAGTTTAGATAGGGTTTAGCAATGTGACGCACCGTTAAACTTTTAGTGCCACCAACCGTACATTTTATTTCCTAAATGCAGTGATATGTACAATATACAACTTCACCTCCAGCTTGAGACAAACACAAACAGATGGACACATGACATGATACACATGAAAATACACCAATACCACCTGCATTTTCTGACCTTCAAAACTTCATTGCATTTCACTCAGCAGCTCACCAAGGTGAACTGGAATTACCCAGAGCACCTTGGCCGAAACCTTGGACTGACACTGATGCCCTCTGTTGCCCCCATAAGCACGAGTGTATATGTGGCTGTCCTTTAAATGTAATAGCGCATTGGTAAAAATCTGCTATACAAAGCACATTCTATAACTATGGCTTGTCCATTAAGTATAGACTCACCCATGCACCCACAGGTCAGGGAATCTTTTTAAAATACATCAGCCCACTGCTTCTTTCTCTTTTGTCTGAGAGAGAGAGGCTGAGATGGAGAGGGGCGTCTGAAGGTTGACCTGGTTGCCATTGCTCCCACTTCTCAGGTTTTCGCCAGCGCTAAAGAATAAATGCAGCGCTGAGCATTATGGGTATTTGAAAACGACACGGTGACATTGGGGGTGAGATGAATAAGTGCAGCAAGGATTAAAGGCAAAATAAGATGAATCAGCTCTTATTTGCTTTTCTTTCATCCTGTGTGTGTTAAAGAAGCACTAAACGGGTCCTTCCGTGGTACATTAAAACAGGTAAGCTGTATTTCTCACTCAATTTCTTTTTCTTATTGACAAATCAGCTGCTGGTACAAATCGTACAGTTGTTATCTGCAAGCATGGCCCACTCCTCTGTGCAACAGAGAGGTTCATCGCAAAACACTTTCTCTCTCTTTGTTCCTCTCACTTCTGAGAGAACACAAGAAATGAAGCTTGACTGTTTCTCTCTCTCTCTCTCTCTCTCTCTCTCTCACCCCTCTCCTTTTTGGTTGTGCAAGGCACAAAAGACCTAAGCAATGTTTGTTATGTCTCCCCCCTCCCTTTCCATTTTCAACAACTTTGTTGTTTGTGTTCTGATGTTGCCTCATCTCTTTTCATCTTCTAAAACCATGCATCAGGTAACAAAGAGGAACTATCAAAGACAAGGAGGCGTTTACAAATGTTGGGGGAGATGTTTGCATGATGCGTCTGAAAGTCATCTGCACTACAGTATGTCTCCACATTTTTCAGCAAGGAACACTAAAAACCGCCTCTCACTTATTATTTCATAACACCTCCAACACAGTTTGTACATTAGTCTCACTAAAATATTTTGCATCACTGATATTGCACTGCCAACAAAAACTATACAATACCATACTGCATCATGAAGTGTCATGGTAATAACATGGCTTTTGGTAATCACACCTTGGTAGGATTACACGTACCTTGGAGTCCCATGTGATTCTCATAGTACATGAATATAGTAATCATGAAGTAATATAATTGCATGTATTGCCCATTTGAAATGCACTGATATTAGGCAGACTTTAAAATATGATACAGTTTTGAAAACTAAAAAACAAAAATCAATAATTTTAATTGCTACAAGCGAATTTAGGCATCCCAGTACATTATGAGAAAAATATATATTTTGACAGTTGTTAAATTAGAGTTATTCAATATTAAGTTTGGAAGATGATAGATTGATAGATTGACTTGAGCTTAAATTCTGGCTAGTGCTCCTTTCTAAACCCATCCTCTTTCTCTCCCTCATTGCTTTCTGTCCACTCTATACTGCACTAGACAAATGAAGCCACAAGCCAGTGAATTAAAGCAAAGTATGCATTTTTTTTTACAATAAAACATATGTATGTGTCCTATAGGTGTTACAGAAAAAAAAAAGTAAAAAAATAAATGAAAAAAAAAACTCTAACATTGAAGATAAATCTCTCTCATGCTATTTGTAACTCTAAAAATGAAGATACATTTACTTTGTTTTTTTTCTTCTACATTTATGCTATGTCACGTCATAATCCAATTTGTTTTTCAACTACCCCTATAATAATCAATACATTACTGTACAGTGGTACCACAACTGTACACTTTTGTAGGGGAGTGTACAATCAAAATATTTCATATACTGTATATAGTAATTCAACTTATGGTTCTTATTCACAATGCGGATGTTTTGGTTGTTTGTTAGTTTGAGATTGGGCAATCAGGATTCCAATGTTTTAGGAAAACATCAGTGTCACACTAAGGATAGAGTGTCCTTCTAAATGCAGGAATAGCATATTTCAGCCCTCGTTTCCCCTGAAGACCAGGGACGGCAAAGACAAAGCATACAATAATTAAAGGGCCAAGCACAAAGCGTGGGATGCAGGCACAGGGGGAAGACGATGAGCAACTCCGCATCACATTGGCAGATAAATTCCACACACAATTATTCATCCACTGCCCATGACATGTAGATTAATGAGTCTGATAACCCAGGGCATTCCAGAGAAGTATACTCAATTCTGTTGTGTCTCGGTCTCTCAGACGCCCTCTCCTATATCCCTTTATGACTTACAAAACAAATCCCATGCTTTGGAACACCATGAAAAAAGGTTGAATCGATCGGGTTTTTGCTAACGTCGGTCTACAACGGTGTCAGGGTCGTTCCATCTCTCTGAGATGCCGGCATCTGGTACTGCAGTTGAAGACATATGAGCGAGAATCTGTAAAAAAAAAATAAAAAAAATAAAAAGAGTCTTGGGTCTGCGCTATTTTGTGTCCCATGGACCCATACAAACAATGGGGAGAGGGAACAAGACAAGGAGAAGCAGCCCCAAAAAACCCAAGCGTCCCTGGACAGTTGTAATGAATGGAGGGAGACGCTTCACAGATGGTCTTCAGAGGAGAGGATGACCTGCAGAGAAGGCTGCAAGACTACCACAGGGGAAAGGCTGGGTCAGGGGTGGTCAAAACACTTCTGTCACAGAGGTGGTCTTCCTTTAAAAATACAGTTATTTAAGCATTAGTCATTTGCTGTGTTCCTTTCATGTCAGTTCAAAGGTAAAAGCTTACCCAGGGTTGCTTCAGGTGATACTTTTTTCAGCGCAAGAGTGGGTCCATTCCATTACTGTTTTAATAGCTTCCGAGACTGCCAAGTCAAAGTCAGCTACTTAGTTTGGTACCGATTTGAGTGCCCTACATAATTGGCCTGAGGGATTTGCTACATGATAATGTGCACTTTGGTATTACTCACATTGTGCCAGATTGAAACCAAATGAAAGTCAACATTTTGATGAGCACCACACTATGAACGGAATCCCCATGTGCCATAAGAGTTATAGATTTTGTCCAATGACAAAAAAATCGTTCACAATCACCAACATCTTTTACAATACCCAACATCGCAGGCAGTCAAACAATGTCATCCTAGTTTTACTTACAACAGACACTGCACGTTATATGAGAAAATATTTTGTTTCCCAAACCAGTTAAGCATAAAACCCCACCTCACAGATGATCAAGACCTCATTTCTCATGTCAGTCACAGTGATGATTGCTTACACATCGCTGAAACAAATACTACCCCTAGCCCAGTGGCCTGTTATATGAAGCCAATTCATCAAAAACTGTTTTTGTCAACTCTTAATCTACTCTTAAACTCAAGCAAATCCAACCCTGTTTAGATCTGGTTCAGCGGGTGCATTCTCTATCAACTAGTGGTTTTTGTAAAACCACCTTTGTAAGATTTCTCCTATAGGAGAGCCAATGACCTGTAGAGTTTAGCTCTAGCTTAGGAGGACACACTAGATGATTTTCAAATCTTAACTGATTTTAAAACCATGGGAAACCACAGACATGAAGACAGTTTCAACAGTTTTTTTATTAGCCTTATAATACTCTGAACCCGCACTTGATGATTTGACCAACCCGCGAGATCACACACTGCATGATTGTGGAACGGTATCACAGTAACACAAGATCTCAAGGAGACTCATGAGTTCAAATGTGACTAGAGAAGAAAAATATATGGATAAGGGTGATATTCTTTCTCAGTACTCTACGTTCTTGGCATTCTGTGGCTGACAGGTTTGAGCTATAGAAGCACGCAGGTGTCCAGTCACAGGCATCCCAATTACACTTTGTCCCAACCCACTTAAAATATCTAGTGATCCTGAAGACCTTGATTAGCTGGTTAAGGTGTGTTTATAAGGTGTGTTAATCTCTCCAAGACAGTTGCCCTCCAAGAGTAGACAACCCTGGCCTACAATAAACCTTTAACTTAGTATATGATTGAATAACAGATAGCATTACTATGGGTCAAATTTGAAACTTTCTTGACAGGCAAAAGCAAAAAAAAAAAAATCACAACAGTAAATATAGAACAAAACTGCATTGTATCGCAGAGTCATCAGCTGACATGTTCATAAACAGCAGAATGAACAGACCATTCATGAAGAGATCCAGAAAAACCCCACCATATTTATGGCTGTGAATTAAAAATGTGTCTGTGATTGGTGCCCCCTGGTGGTGGAGCTGTTTGTTGGCTCATGCACACAATCCATGTGGTCACACCTGCCTCCTAAAAGCTACTACCACTCTGAGACGGAGAGGTGGAGAGCGTAAACAAGCAGTACCCTCCCTTCACTGGGAGACAATGAGGAAAAAAGAGAGAACAAGCAAGAGAGAGAGAGAGAAAGGTCACTGTGACCTTAAAACCATCTCCACAGGAAGAGGGGTTCCTTACAAGGCTTTGGCTCTTTGTCCCGTATGAACTGGATGTTCTCAGAAGCTGTGCATAACAAAGACTTTCTCTGCTGTCTATAAAGGTTCAAGATCTTGCTCTAGCTTCTTTCAAACACAGACTGTGTTTGAAAGCTTAAAAAAGAAAACAAATTGAATTTTCTTTGCTGGCAAAATCTACAGAAATCACCACATAGAAGGCACCCCAAACTTTTGAATAATAAGAATTTATTTCATGTGAATTAATTCTTTTGAACTGAATAGGTTATTTTGTTAATAATTTGACTACTGTATCAAATTCTGATTGTAATGTACTGAACTTTGAAATTGCAAGGTGTGAATACAATTTGTACTGCCAAAAAAGTGTAGGATCTTAAGCTCAAGAGTCAACGTTTTCATCTAAACTTCCTATTAAGTCATTTTTTGATGTTGACTTGTTCTCTACTCCGCTTGGTGCCTATAGGATTTGTAATGGCCGAATAGATTTGTAAAGTCCACTTTGCAGAGCAATAACAAGTGATTGGAAAGCAGAGTTATTTTCACCTCTCTCCGCAGTGCTTCACTGGCCCACTGCACATCTCACTGCTCTTTTGATGCCAAAGTCAATGTATCTTAAGCCTCAGATCATCCCTAATCTCTTTGTTTCACGGCTAAGGCCTGTAAGTAGTTTTCCTCTATCTATATGGTGTTCCTTTTTCAAAGTATTGGCCGTGTCCGATTTTGCACCAAATTGTATACCACACATGATGACATTTTCTCCCTCTCCTAACCTCTCGCGCAAACGCACCCTCACACACAAACACCATTTTAAACAGCAGACTGTCCTATCACAGTGAAAGGCCAACATCCTGAATAAAATGGAGTGGCATTAATATTTATGCCCGTAAAGTGCCCACATAATCAGACAGAGAGATGTCAGATGGCATTTTTGTGGGATGGAGAGTGTGAGTGATGTATGTGCACTTACGGAGACCCACACACACACACACACACACATCACCTTACACAAGCACCCATCTACTTCCACTCTAGCTTTTTTTTTTCCATAGAGACACCTTTGACATTTTTACCTACACACTCTCCCATCTTCCCACGTCCTCTTAGTCTCTTTCTCACTCACACAGAGTCAGAAACATGCTGACCCTGAGGGATTGAGCTAGGCTCATGTCCCAGGTTGAGAGCAGCAAATATTGCGATGGAGAGAGCCAGGTGGGAGGCAGGGAGGATAAATAAAGCTCAACAATGTTTCAGAAAGTGCTCCCGCAAAAATATGATGCTTCAAAGTGTGTCTGTCCATAAAAGAGTGGAATAAGAGGAAAAGGTTACAAGAATGATTCGACCAAACACAGATGATCTAAAAGAAGGTGCAAAACTCTTCGAATCCAGCTCCAAGTTTACTGTAGTGTCCTGCTTTAAATCCTCCCTTGAACGCAAACCACTTAGGAAAACATTAATGTCAGATGGCCAAATCAAACTGAACTTTCTGGAATCTTTGTAAATGTGAAATATTGAAGCAAACAGCTTTGATCGTTTAGCTGATGTGTCATGACACTAGAAAGTCCACTAGGTATTTGTCTGCAGAAGACATTTAATACTGAACATAAATCAAGAGGAGCTGTGCAGCGTGAGGTGTGCAAGACTTCAGATTGCAACTAGAATAAAAACAAAACAGTCAATGGTCAACTTTAAACAGATGCAATAATAATCTTTTTTAAAGCCGAAAAAAAAATAAATATTGAGGTATGTGATTTGGTATATAGAGATTTTTGTTGTTAGTGTTTGCTAATTCTGGACCAAAATCCAGAAACAATTGAGCATTTTATCACAAATGAAATACCTGTCATTAATGGCTCATGTTGTTCCAAACCCCCAAGATCTTCATTCATCTTCGAAACACAAATTAAGATATTTTAATGAAATCTAAGATAATTTTTCCTTAAGATAAGATAATTTGTCCCTTTAAGATTTAATTCAGAGTTTTCTTTCAATGGGCTTTTGGTAAAATGCCTCAAATCATATCTGTGATTAACAGGATATTTTCCCATTTTATTCTACAACATAAAATACATCAGTTATAATCCATTGTTTGTGTTTTATTATTTTTAAAGCTTGTACTTGTCCTGGAAAACACAGTTACTAACAAGTGGCTAAATCAGACTACAAAAGACGTGCACTTAGTGAAACTGATCGAGTCTATTTACTTGTTCATGTGACAACATGTAAATACACAGACAACAAAGGTTAGTTTTAATAAATAGTATATACACTACAGTCCATAAATTTGTGATCAGTGAGATATTTAATGGTTTTTAAGGATGTTTCTTATGCTCATCAAGGCTGCATTTATTAGATTAAAAATCCAGAAAAAAATTGAATATTGTGAAATATTATTTCAATAACTGTAATGTAATTTATTCCTGTGATACAAATGTAGTTCTTTACTCCAGTCTTCAGTGTCACATGATCCTTTCAGAAATCCTTGTAATATGCTGATTTATTATTATCAGTGTTGGAAACAGTTGAGCTGCTTAATATTCTTTTTTAGCATTCGTTGATCATTACAATATTAAAAAGAGAAACATTTATTTAAAATGGATAATAATGTTGAAAACTAGTGTTACAGTAGTTTACTGTTACACTACTGTTCAAAAGTTTGGGATCAGTACATTTTTATTCTGTCTTCTTTGAAAGAAATGAATACTTTTATTAATCAAGGATCTATTAAATAAACAAAAAAGTCATATCATAGATTTACATTTTAGAAATGTTTAATATTTGGTAAACAATTATGTTATTCATCAAAAAAAAATATATGTGGCTGCTTAACTGTTTCTAACATTAACAATTCTAGTCATAAATCACCAGATTAGAATGATTTCTGAAAGGATTATGTGACACTGAAGACTGGAGTCATGATGCTTTGTATCACAGCAATAAATAAATTACTTTTTAAAGTATATTCATACAGAAAAGTTATTTTAAAATTGAAATAATATTTCAAAATATTACAGTTTTTTCTGGATTTTTAATCTAATAAATGCAGCATTGATGGGCATTAGAAACATCTTTAAAAACCATTAAATCTCTCACTCATCCCAAATTTGTGAACTGTAGTATGTATATATACAGGGTGGGCCATGTATATGGATACACCTTAATAAAATGGGAATGGTTGGTGATATTAACTTCCTGTTTGTGGTACATTAGTATATGTGAG
>JAUCMS010000127.1:19797805-19808757 GCA_032357445.1 Enteromius radiatus
TATCGACAGATATACAAAGGCCAGGTATCGATATCGGTATCGGGACTGAAAAAGTCGGATCGGTGCATCCCTAATAAAAATGTACATTCTATTTGAAGCATGTCCATCAAAGAACCCTGAAAAAAAGTGTATAATTTCCACTAAATAAATAAATATGCAGAACTTTAATGATCTACAAATATGAAACTTTTCTTGAGCAAATAATCAGCATATATCATATCATATCATCATCATGTGACACTAAAGACTGGAATAATGGCTGCTGAAAATTCAGTTCCTATAACTCCTATAAATATATATAACACTGTGTGTATACTGTTCCAAATCTACTACATGAGGATTACCCTTTTGCAACAGCATTTTAAAATCTTTGCATCTCAGCGATGCTGATAATAAACAACAAAAGTGCATCTAATGGTTGCCTGTCTGTTATGGAGTACAAAGGCTGCATCGTTTTGGATGTCCAGACATCTATTTAACCGACGGATTTATCACAGAGAAAACACTGACACCTTGACTTGTGTCATAACTCCCGTTTTACAAGCCCATATCTTCACACATTATTTCGTTACATTAGGTGAATATTGCACTTAAAACTCCACCATTTAATTACATCCACCAGTCTAATAAACACATTTTATAGAGATCATAAATCACAAAAACAAAAACACACAGAATGTTGTTAATGTAACATATTTTATCATAAAGTGTAATCTATAAAAAAGATCAGGTTTGTACCAAAAAAAAAAAGTAGCTTAAGTAAATGTAATAAACGTCGGGAACGTTGTGTATAAATCTTAGTTGCTGCATGTTGTTAGCTTGATACATTAGGCTATAATTTGCTATAAATAAATGTTTATTAGCTGGCCAGACTTGTTTTGATGTGTTAATGATATGTATTTAAGGAGATTCACAAGAAATGTTCAATTAGCGCACAACTTTTTGCAGCATTGTCCCGGTCAGAGTTCCCATTACACACCTGCATTCATTACAGAAGAAAAGCTGTGCTTTTTACAAATGTCGTTATTTGTGAGTATTTGCATGTGAAAGTGAGACATAATTGAGTTCATTTAGATTCAAATCTGTCACAGTCAATTCAAAATGCTTTTCACTGTACAGTATGGAGTATCCTTCGAAATGTTTTTAGCCTAAACATCCCTCCACTAAAAGCCAGAGACCTTTGGGGGTCTAAAAAAAACCCAATGAGCACTTTGTGTTCATGTCAGCAGATCCCTGGCCAGTTTAAGTGCTTTTCTCCCATATTGATTAAGATTACAAGAGGCCCTACACCAAAACCTGGTCCAAGATCGGTCGTTAGAGGCCAACTGTGGCCAGAGCCCTGTGGCTGTATGGCATATGGTTACAATTTGTCACTAACACGCTTTCAGTTGAACTCAAGCTTGGGTCAGCCAGCAAACCCGCTGGCTACACACTCCCTTAAGCTCCATATTAATGACTGCTGAGGAATAGAAAATGCTAAGCATAATGCCATGAATGCAAGTATTATTACAGACACCTGTGCAGAGACTCAGCGCTATTTATTCCTTTATTCATTCCTTTATTTATTTCATTTCGTCCAACACAGTACCGATCAATAAGTAATTAATTTTACCACCTAAAGAAATATATGGCGTTTTATGCCTGAACAATCAAATCAAACTGTAACATGGCTATGTAACTGTGAGAATTAGGCACTAAGGCTGGAAATAAACACATGAAAGCAGAAAATGTATATGTGTTCTGCTTTTTTTTCCCCCATGCGCAGAAATATTTTTGTTCATTGTTTTAGAGCTCATTTGACTGAAAATAAAAGAATGTATAGCCTATATATATTCACTGTTAATTTCCCAACAAAACATGAAAACTAAAACAGTATTTTCTTGTAAAACGTGCTCCAATAATCTTTGCTTTATTTAGAGTTTTGATTTTTATGCAAGCAAACCTATATGCTTTCAAATAGCAACAAATCCATATTGTATAGCATTCCTACAAGAGACAGAGTGTGAAAGCCAAGTAGAGGCAATCCAAACACACTTGTTATAGCTGCTGTAGAAAAGGAAATCTTACAGGGAGGCTGAATAATGGAGTCAGAGGGACCAGCGGCGAGCTGAAAATGTTTTCTCAACCAAGACCAGTACGCAAACCGACATTTCCCCAACAGACTAGGACATATTTTAGAGTGCAGGTATGGGAGAGAGAACAAAAAAATGAGAAAGGGAGGGGGTAAGGTTTGACGTTTTGTTTGTTCTCCTAGGCAAAATGGAAGACATACATTGTCCCTTATTGCCTAAAGACCCACAATGCAATTCTAGCCCTCAGTGGTCACACGGGGAGTGTGCTCCAGGAGTCACATGGTCAGATGGATCACATCAATTTACCACGGGAAAAAAAGAAAATAAGAAAACCAAAAAAAAAAGAGAGAGAGAAAACAATATAGCTTTGTCTTCTTTTGACCTCTCGTGGCACACAAATACTATGTGTTATTGTGCGAGTAACGCTGAACTAAATACAGAGGTGTTCTTGTGTTTGGACCAAAGAGGAGATAAATGAATCCCAATCTAGGCTTGTCATGGCTGGACAGAGCAACAACTGATGTCGCACTCGTAGACCTATATCGCCACCCACTGGACACTTTCAGAATTACAGCTTCAGTCGGTAAAGTGAGTTTTTCGGTTGATATTAAAAATTACTCCTGTTTTGCTTTTAGAAAAAGCAGTTTTTACTACAAGAAGGCTTTTTTCTATTGTTTGAATTTGAAGAATTCAGGTGAGATGAATGAAGATAAACCTGGAGTAAACCTGAGTAGTGGCAGGGAGAGCAGCCCTCAGCGGGAAGGCAATGCCACTGTGGATTTGTGGAGATGTGATGATGGTGGTAGGGTGACAGAAGGGGAGACAGGCACTACTGTTGTTGTAGTTTTGACATGACATGAACAGCAGTTGAGTGATGCGATGTTTGTGTCAGCTGAGATGGAGTGAGTGATACCACGAGACAGAGTTTGGCTCACTGGATCCTCAGGGGACCTATCAACATCAATCCCTTAAATCTGAACAGAAACATCCATTAGGCAAAAACGTGCACACAAATAAAAGATTCAACTATCATTTCACAAACTGACATATACACAATTTAAACACGTCACTTAAATTTATAGATAAATTTGAATATAGAGACAAAATTACGTTTTAGAGCAAATAATGAAATACCCACCAGCGACACTTATATTAATTGTTAACATTATATATAAAAGGAGGTGAAACAATGATAAAGCCATAAGAAGTGGCAGGCATTTGTTTCCCCCATTTTCCCCCTAATTCACATTCCAATGATATAATCAAATATCAATTTACTGTAATGTACCTCCTGAGGATTTATTTTATTTTATTTTAATAACAGTACATTTGCAGGTTTGGTTAGTTATCTGAGGACGAATAATAGTAAAATGACATGCAGGTAAACAAATCAAATATTGAATAGTTGTACTTTTTTATTTTATTTTGATTGTTTTTTATTTTAAAATAATATGTCATATATATATGTAATAAAGATTCAGGAAACCCCATGCAGTTCACTTACTAAATCCTGAGATATATTACATCCAAAACATCAAGGTTTTGGTTAATATGGACGAGTTAGCCACTGCTGGTACATACTGTAATTGTGTATGGTCGCAAAAATGATTTATACTAACATCTATAGTAGTAGACATAGTGTAACACTCTCTATATACATCAAAATGTATGTATGCATGTACACACACACACATATTTTTCGAGGGGTCTTAAAAGCCTGTGGCAGTCAAGCAACCGCCTTAAAGTTAAATGGGAAAGTTATCAGATAGATTTCTTGAGGTAATATATTATACCTACCATTGTACTAAATCATTTATAGTCTATGGTTCTATGATATTGATTTAGATGATACTCTATCACACTCCAAAGAATACCATGTTATTATTATGGTTTTAAAAAATGTTATTACTATGGTACCATGTTTCATATGGTAATACCAAGGCACTTTATTTGTAAGTGTTAGTGAACCAATAAGAATAAACTGTCCATCACCTTTACTACATTATGAAAAGGATAATATCATAGCTCAGAATCTCTTGCCTTCGGACTGGTGTTGTTGAGATATTAGAGAAATGAAACAGATTGTTGTCTTATAATTATGTCAACCTCACATACTACATCAGTCTCAGAGCTCTGTTTGGGCAGAGAGGATAATAAGAAGGTTATGGGAACCCTAATCGCTGTTTTCCTCTCAATCACACTCGCAGCCTGAAAAAAAAAAAAAAAGAGAGAAAAAAAGTTATGAAATAATAGCTTAAACTGAAGAATTGCTTTAATACTTCAATAGAAATAACCTAATTCCAACATTTTCAAAGGAGCAGGCGGCCTTGCTCCGGGCTAACGCGTAATGTGTGAGTGAAAGTATATCGTGTGTCACTCTGCATTAGAGAAGCGAGCCTGTGTGCCTTTGAATGAGAGGCAGCTGGGGTAATAGGAAGTGCAGATATTAGAGCTAATGAAATCACAAAGAACAAGACAGATGTGCCATTTGACCAAGTGCTGCGGTGCCGGTGCGAGGCGGGGCGTTACATTTGCCCACAACACACAGACAAGAGGGCTCAAGCACTGATACGCCGCTCGATTTAAATGCATAATGCACTACGAACGACCTGCATGTTTATTTACTGTAGCTCAGTTCGCATAGATTGAGTCGGCCCATATATAGCACACATCATTTCAAAACACTTAATCATACATCAATGCTATTTCTTTACTCCATCACAGCTCTTTGGTGAATTTGGCCAGGAGCCGCGAGAACAACTTATATTTCCTCTCACGTCATCCAGCGAACACAACTGTCACATTTAGGCTGCCGTCAATATCTACTCTCCAGCACGCATGTCATCTGGAAAACATACAGAGGAGTCGGACAAATAAACACAACAACCTGGAGTCATTCGAAAGGATTTGTGGTTGGAGGATTGCGGGGGGCTGTGCAATGCCACATCTGACCTGTGGCAATAAGTGCGTTAGTCATCTATGATTCATGTCAAAACATACTTAATGTATCAAAGATATGAAACACTTTGACAGCTGCTATGGAGAACAGAGAACTGAAATGGTTTTCAAACAAAACAAGCTGTTTTCCTCCCCCCGCTACCTCCCCTCGCACCGGTGGACTTATGTCCATAAACAGTTTATGATGAAATGCCGTAGCACTTAATTAAAACAATAAATCCAAAGTGTGCATTAGTGGCCCCCTCCGCTCGGCTCACTGACCTCAGCTGTGTCCATTCTGGAAGCGTGCATCACTGGGGCCAGGAGAGTCTGGAGACCAAATCTTATTCGGTGTGCCCTGAAATGATGCCACAAATGTGTTCTTATTACTCTCTCGCTTTCTCTCTCTTTTAGAGATAATTTAATTCATATTTCACTTGTAGCACAAGGGATATGTGACAGAGGCCTAATCACACACACAACAGAACAAAGGGGTTGCTGTTTGGAAAGCAGACTAAATTCTCTTTGGATGTGATGCACTGGCTATTTATCCATTTAGCACCGCATTATGAGAAGCTAGTTTGGATTGCATTAAGGGTGCATGCTTTTTATTATGATTTTGCTCATAGAATTACTGTACTTTTAGAGCAAGCGTTAACTGTTGTTCGTACAACAAAGTTTGCCTGAACTTTTGTAAGACTGCTGATCTGCTCACAGCAGGTAGAATGGCACTCTGATCTCAGCTTGAGAGCTGGTGCTATCACACCTGTTCACACTCCCACGTAACTTATAAAACTGCGAAATGAACCTGTAAACCAATGTGTTTTTTAATCACATATTTATAATTTTAACTTCAGTACATTTGCTATGTGTAGTGAATTTGTTTGTATCTGTCCTGATACTGTACTGTTGAACATTAAATGTTTGCTTTTTAAAAAGGCATTTGAAATGTTCTGCACTGTGTGGCTAACTCCATTTAGTTTCATTTGCTTCCAAGCATATTAATAAAGCAACATTAGCTTTGAATTCTGTCTGTGAAAATGTCACATCCTTTGAGGTTTTGCCACAACATAAGCTTATCAAGCTGGTAGTCTATTACACCTCTTCTGACAACCAGCCGAATGCAAAAATCCTCCATCAGTTCTTTTCCTTCTGACAAGATGTAGCTGACGTAATTTTCTTAACAACAGAAATCGTTTTTGTTTTGTTTTTTTACTCCTGATTGTAAGCCACAGTTTTGAAATTATAGTTTTTCCAACAGGTTCATGGCTTTTTCCCATGACCGGACCAATGAGCAGTTAAACAACACATCTTGATGCCATTATATGCAGTGTACAGATTATGTAGGCATGAGGATTTTTTTTTAACAATATCTTTTTTAACAAAATCTTAAACAATAAACAACTTATATATCCCCCATGTGACATCAGTGGTGTTGCTTCACTGCCACACACAGTTCCTCCACCATGGCTTCATGAATAGTTATTGTTTATTAAATGTGCACCTCAAAATCTCAGTGGAAATAGTTGTTCAACAATGAATACTGCAAATTCTGACACTACTCTTTTTATATGATGCAAGGCTGAGTCATTCAGGAACTAAATGTCTCTTTGGAAAGTGTAAGTGAATCATTTTCTCAACTGAATATTTCAGAAACAAAACACAGCTATTTTTTGCAATCATTCTATGTGGCTTTGTTTGATATTGTGGTTTTTTTTTTTTTTTTCATTTGGTGAAACCTGTGTTACCGAAGGCCATGCTCACGACACCTGCAGAGGACTGATAACTAATGGTCAAAAAAGAAGCTGTCTATTACAAACAACAGAACAACTGTTCAAAAGTGCATAAGCTATCACATATGTAATCAACATAGCATTTCAGTCAAATATTCATGTTTTCACCATGTTTTTCAATGCTAAAGTCTCAATAGGAAATATCAGTTTACATTTTTAAACATACATTTTTGATGTTGAATATGATGTTGCTGATTGCACTCAACTCAAGACTAAAGTTTCTCATTTATTTTAAACATACATTTTGCCATTATTTGTAATAATCCAATTAGAATTTTGTATGAAAACAGCCACAGAGAACACAGAGATCTGATAACATAATCATCCAGTCTGACTGGAACGACATGAAGAAACAGAAAGAAACCTGCAAAGTTGCCTTAAAAACTATAAACATATGCACCTAGGACAAAGCTGATTTACATGCAAAGGATGGTCACACCAAATGTTGATTTAGTTAATAGAAGTAAATAGATTAAAAAAATTAATTGATGACATTATTTTTTGACATTCTCATTTTACAGCATTTTTACACAAGTACTGCAGTTTGCAGGTAGGTTTATTGAAGCATCTTGGAAACATTGCTAAGTTCTCCTTTATTTAGTTCTCAGTTTGTTCTGTTTTTTCATGTCCAAACAGATTGGATGATTTCTGTGTGAAGGACTGGCTGTTGACAAACATTTCACTGAATACTACAATTAATGGACAAATCAATGTTTGGAAATGTAAACTGATATTTCTTACCGACAGCATAAGATAGAATATAAATACTGGTTTTGAATCATTTTGGCCACCACTGTATATATCATCTAATAATAAATTGAATAAAAACTACAATAAGCATGACGTTAATGAATAAAAACATAAAAACATCAGCATTGACATGGGAGTCTCATGCTCCAGTTCATAGGGGTGTATCTTACTTCAAGGGTCTTCATTTTTCACTTAATAATAATACTAATACTAATAATAGTATCCTGACTTGTGCTAATATAATATAGCTAGTTTAATAAATGACAATAAATGCATGAAATTCACTTCAGTATAAACATATATAGCATGAAGTAAAGGAATAAACACTTACAAAAGTACGGCTCAATATCTCCTGTCTTTAAAGAAATACTACAGTCATACTACAGCTAGTCACAGTCAGAGACCATAATAATAGTAATTTCCAACATATAGTAAACTAGGAAAATATTGCATATAGACTACAATACAACATGAGAATGAGGATAAATGAGAATGTACAGTGAAAACCCTGATATTCATCTTCACACGGTCGCAGGTGTTTCTGGCTGATGTCACTTTTTATAGTCACATGACCTGCAGCGAGTCACGTGATCGTGGCTCCATTCTCGCCATTTTGAGTTCAGAGTGAAGCACTTTTATACCACAGGAATAAAAAAAGCAGCGCATCACGAGCTCCGAGGCCAAAGATCAGCTATAACTGCCGCATCAGTAAGTAGCGTTTGGATGGTTGTGACAGTCGCATGACTCCGAGCTGTTTATTAAACTGCACAGTTGTTTTTACAGCTCATGTTGAACTGTAAAGCGTGCATGTGTGTGCTGTGGGCTGCTGTTGTCAGAAACGTCCTGCCCCTTTCTCACGTTTCGTCTCCACGGTTATCACAGACACCATGTTCTCAAACCAGCACACCCTGTAGAACTTGAGCTCAACTATCACACGCCGATTAACCGAGATTGGTTTGCACGTGTTGTGTATCTGTCATTAGGTCTGTGTCTGTAAACATCCGTCAACTCGTCCATATAATGTTGAAAAAATGACAGAGCGTTTATTTTTAATCCCTTCACCATTCCTGTTTTTTGGAGGGGTATCTTGTCGAATTTTGCCTTTTGACTATCACTTGTTGCTTTTGAATAAACGCTTAATACAGTATATTTAAGATATTTATAACATATAGGCCTACGTGATCTTAAAGGGAAAGTTCATTAAAAAATATTTTTTTCACACTTTTTTTTGTAAACTTTTTCCTTAGTTCACACTCATGCAACCTCAGTGGGGGAAAAGAAGGTTGTGGTTTTTTTAGCCCACTGATGTCAACAGGGTCACATCTTATTTTAGACAAACTGATTTTTATTGCACAAAAAAAGGGTCCACTACTCTAACTTTGTCATTTGGAGAAGGAAAAAGCACACAGAGGTTTTATTGTTATCACTTACAGTAGAAGAATTGCGTGCTTTTACATGTGTTCATGCCCCACGTGTTTTTGTTTTGATGCAGTGTAATACTCTATAACTTCCTTTTTAACTGTAGGTCAAAAATGCAGAAGTGCTATGAGAAAAAGAAAGTGAATAATCAGCTCATGAGTCAGACCTATTAAAAGTGATTCAGAAATATTACATTTTGCCTAAGGGATGTTACAGTCATTCATTGTTGCAAAATAATAGGAAACCAGTCATCTGGATTCTGAGGTGCACTAATAATAATAATTAACTGGACTAAAATGTATGAGTGCATATTTGTCATATTAAATAGAATTGTGAGCTGGTGGTAATGTTTTCAATGTCATTTGTCAATAAATGTTTCTGAGAAATAATAAAAAATAAAAAAATAAGAATAATACTAATTGAATATTAATAGCTATAATTAAATTAAACATTATAACATATAATTTACCTAATATCTTTTTTTTTACTACTACATTATTAAATATGCAAAACTAAATGACCAATTTAGCACAAATACTGCTAAATTGGTCATAGCATGCATCGGCAAAAATATGTGTCCGGTTTAACAATTTATTAGCCAATGGCAAATAAACATTGATTGCTTAGAGCAAAACCTAGTCACATATAATGAGTGATAAAAGCAATGTAGATGGTTGCCTGATCAACCTGTCGGTGTTCATTTTGTAAAAATGACTGGCTGATTCTACACTATCCTGCTCATTACAGGTCTACTTAACAAATGAAAAATGAATACATGGATACAAAGCTGAGGTTAAATAGTTTTATTAGCTCCGTTGTGGAGACAGGTAAGCACAAACATGGCTATATAATAAACAGATTAGCAGTAAGTTTTGTATTGCCCTCGATAACTCTCATTATTCAGAAATATTTGACATGCTTTTCAGATACCTTAATACTTTTATTAATGCAATCATGTTAAAAAGCTAAATATTAGCTTGTGTGATGAAATATCACGTACATATCTAAACCATGTTAAACACCATCAAACAAGATTATTATGATTATATCGTTTTTTTTTTTTTTTTTGTAGTCGATTCAAAATCGATTCTCAATGAACTCGTATCGATTTTTTTCAAAATTTATTTACACAAAGTGTTAGTTCACCCAAAAATAAAAATTTTGTTATTTTTGAATGTATTTCTCATCATGTATGAATTTCTTTCTTCTGTTTAACACAAATTAACATATTTTGAAGAATATGGGTAAACCAACCAGTTGGTAGGCCCAAATGACTTTACTTCCATAATATGGAAAAAATATATGGGATTTGGTTATCCATATTCTTCAAAATATCTTCTTTTGGGTTCAACAAAAGAAATAATTCACCCATGCGTAAATGGCAGAATTTAATTTTTTGGGTGAAGTATCTAGACTGTTCAAAGGCTTGCAGCCTACATGTTACAACTAATGCTGTGAGATTTTAATTCTTAATGTCTGACATAAAATAACTCCTGTTTCATCAAGGTATGCGACTGTTCTGACTTGTCCAATTTCTAGCATCAGTTTTTCATCTGATGAAATAAATTCTGTTTGTTCATTAACATTTGAAACATTTGAAATATAGAGTTGAGTTCTGTTTTACTGTACACAAGTGTAATTAAAATTAAAAAGTTTTTATATACAGGTTTGTGGCTCTTAATTTCCTTTTATCAATTAACCACTTGTAATATTATGTTCACTGTTATTATTTTATAAATGTAGGATTTATTAAATCTATATTCCTTCATATTGTCAAATCAAGAATTGAAATCAAATCTAATCCAATTAAGAACTTGAAAATCAAAATCGAACGATATGACATTATCAGTTGTCACGCAAACTTCAAGTTTCAGTCTGCTAACGCACCTCTCATCTCCTCCGCGATATTATTCCCGGTAAGCTCCGCGGGGAAGAATGATGTCTGCAGACAGCGGGCCTTGAGTTTGAAGTTTGTTGTGAT
>JAUCMS010000127.1:19808857-19841756 GCA_032357445.1 Enteromius radiatus
GGCACTCGTAAAACTGATGTTCGTTGTGTGACTGCTAGAGTTGTATGCAGGGCGGGGCGAGCGCGGAGAGGGGAAACTTATATCGTCTATATCGTTGCTTTTTTAGATAGTAATATCTTGAAAGTTCATATCTAGATATAGATACGATAACGATATATCGTTCAGCCCTAGTAACTAGTGCATACTATTTATAGGTTTGTGAAGTAATGGCTATTCTTGCAAATATGTAGGGAGGGCCTCTGCCAGTTGACACACACACACACACACAGTTAAAAATGATGCAGTTCCCCAGTCATTTTTTAGCTTTTTGCGAGCTGGAAGTTCCTGTTTAGCCAGTGATGTTTCATTTACATTTTTGCATGTGTTTTATTCATGTTGCAGGAATGGAGGACAGCAGTGGAGTTGCTGTCCTTGTCCCTCACTCTAGAGGCCAGCAGGATACCGTCTTCATTCCCGACAGACATCTTCATGGTGCCGAGGACCAGCAACGGCAGCAGCAAAAGCAGGCAGCTGACTCTCTTATTCAGGTCATTGAGAAGCTCAGCAAGATCGTGGAAAAGCGCCCCAGACGATGCACTGTCTCAGGGAAAAAGAGGCCCTTGATGACCTGTGCTTCTGTACCTGTTCCAGACAGCAGGGACACCACAGAAGTGGTCACAACTTCTAAAAGATCCAGAGAACAAAGGGACGACCACCCAGCAT
Organism: Enteromius radiatus; assembly: GCA_032357445.1. Lineage (NCBI taxonomy): Eukaryota > Metazoa > Chordata > Actinopteri > Cypriniformes > Cyprinidae > Enteromius > Enteromius radiatus. The sequence goes on from JAUCMS010000127.1 coordinate 19,809,560, forward strand.
CCAGCAGTACATTCGAACAGGAGCCTTTGAGTTTAGGCCTTCGGACGGTCACATGCTACCAGTGCAGTATGTGCCGATTTATCTCCCCTACGTTGGAGCTGTTGAAAGAACACCTGCTGCTTCATGATGAGCAGCACAGTGACCTCATCCTCATGTGCTCAGAGTGCCAGTTCACTTCAAATCATCAAGAAGAGCTGGTGACACACATAAGACTCCACCTGGAGGAGGGAGATCATGCCAGACATAACCTAGATGAGCAAGGGATAGCAAGGAGTGTTCACCAAAGGATGGCAGTTTTGAAGACAAACAACTTGGAATCTGAGAAGACATCTACTCCCAAGAAGTGGTACAGCTTTGAGCATGGCAGGTACTGTTGTCTCATTTGCAACTATGAATGCCGACAACAGCGCAATCTGAAGACCCATGCATGGAAACACGCTGGCCTAGTTGACTGCTCATACCCTATATTCGAAGATGAGGCAGACTGTCCTGGTACCTTACAAAGCTCCAGTCCTCAATTGGTTCCCGCAGGTAAAGAGGATACCATAGTAGTCCTTGCAGCTGTTGGAGGAAAACCTCAGACCATTCATGGCTCCTCCAGCCTCCAGCTAGAGCTGTGTGCTTCACCAGAAGTGAGGTGTCATGAGGAGAAAGAAGGTCTGAAAACAGTGGAGACCAATCTCCCAATGATCAATCAAGGGTTTTCTATCAAAGACCCAGAGGAGCCCTTGGTGGAGGTCCAGGTGACACCAGAAGCTCAAATGGAGCTGGAGTTGGAGTCTGAGAGCCAACAGGGGAGCTCCGACAGCCTCCTGTCCTCTGCACAGAAGATTATCAACTGCAGTGGCAACAGCGCTGGCCATGTCAACGTCATCGTGGAACGCCTTCCCTGTGCCGAGGAACCAGTATCTAGCAAACCTCTACTCCTCAGCCCAGAAGTAGGAGGAGACAAGAGCCTCCTTGCTTCTGAAGAGACAGAGTTAGAGAGCCAACACGTATACTACAAACAAAAGGAGGAGGTCGTGATTGCCTGGAATGGAGAAGATCAACAACAGGAGGAAGAGTCAGTTTCCTCGAGTTCTCCCTCTGATGAAAACGTGCCACCGGTTCGGAGGAGGACTTACTCAGAATCTCTTCGGCTGCATTCATTGGCGGCCGAGGCGTTGGTGGCCATGCCTATGAGGGCTCAAGAGCTTAGCAAAACTGCTGCAAAAGGCATCCATGACCCAAGTTCTCAAAGCCCTGATACAGGCCAGAAAACAATAGAGATTGCTGACACTGCCGACCCTAAGGTGTCCTCAGGAGAGCTTGCAACTGCGATTGGAGATTCAGGTGCTCTTCTTAACCTTGGCCTCCAGAGTTCAAAAGATTCTCGAGATGTGCTGGTCGAGGGACCCTCCAAAGCTGGAATCAGCATGTCTCTTTTGACTGTGATCGAGCGACTGCAAGAGCGTTCTGACCAAAACACTTCAGACGAGGACATTCTGAAGGAGTTGCAGGACAATGCTCAAAGTCAACATGGAGGTGGAGTTCCTGGGGGTGCTGCTGTGCCTGCCGACATTTCCTCTGCAGACGGTCTAGTGGAATATATTGCTGAGAGCGAAAGGCCCTACCGCTGTAGACTGTGCCTGTACAGCAGCGGAAACAAAGGTTATATAAAGCAGCACCTACGTGTTCATAGACAAAGACAACCCTACCAATGCCCCATCTGTGAGCATATAGCCTGTGACAGCAAAGACTTGGAGCGTCACATGATCCACCATTTCAAGCCTCGCATGTACAACTGCAAACAGTGCACCGAAAGGTTCCACTACAAGGTGAGGAGAGAAAAAGATGGAAATTAGCATTAGGAAAGTGATTTATTCTAATGTGCCTCTATTAGGACGAAAAAGTACTAAGCTAATTATATCAGTCATTAAAATATTTCTCAACATAAAATTTAAATTCGGTCATCATTAACTTTTTAGGTCCGAATCCAGAATATCCAAAATATATTTCAAATATTTTTTCTTTTGTGCACAAAAGTTAGTCATACAGTTTTGAAATGAGAGTGAGTAAATTATGACAGAAAGTTATTTATTTATTTATTTTTAATTTTTTACATTTTAGTCAGATAACTGTTTAAAAATTTATTTTCTTTTGCCCCCGTTTTTTTTTTTTTTTTTTTTTTTTTTTTAATGACATAGTTTTTATGCTTGGGAAAAACAACAACTTTTCTTTAGCAGAGGAATTCTTTGCAAAACTAAATTCCACACTAGACACTAAAATAGCTTAAAATGGACTGCATAATCTCTTTGATTTGAACTGAGTCATCTTTGCATTTTCTGGAAGGCAATACATATTTAAGAAAGTCCCAACTGTTGTGAGTGGGGAGCAAGTATTTTACTCCATGTAGATTGGCATACTACAGTTTCTAATATTGGAGTGCACTGCACTCCCTTCCTTCTGCTTTATTAATAAACGTCCTCCTTATGAAGCACTGATGATGGTTTTATTAATACCTCGTTCAGAGTCAGCTGAGAAACCACGAGAGAGATGGGCATGGGATAGACGACATCAGCAGCACACTGACCCACGGCGCTGAAAGCACAGCAATCACTGAAGAGTCAGCCAAGATAACAGATGAGGGTGAGAATTGAACCAATCTCCAGCACTGCACAATGAAATAAAAGCAATTTTCCAAAACATTCCACATATAGTCATGATGGAACAGAAGCAGCAACAGATTTTCTTCCACGTTTTTACACACATTTGAGTAACAGTTGATTGAAAAAAATAAACATAGGGCAGGGATTTGGTTCTATCCGTTGGTTTTTGATTGAGCTGTGGGCATTTCATTCAAAAATGAATGCAAGGTTGTGGTCGATTGCTGAGGGGCAGGTTTTAAGCAATGCGTTATAAAATAAATAACGTTTTAAAGTCCCAAAATGCAATCAAACAATTGAATCCCGAACTAATCTTTGATCATTAAAATTACATATTTAAATGTTTCTTCCTGTAATGGAAATACATTCTTTATGTCTTAAAAAGGGACATTCACTCTTACCTCATTCAGTATACGCAAATCTAACTAGTCCCTACCTCCACTTAATTACATCAGTTCAAACCTGCTCTACTTTCACTCAATTGAAGTAGTAAACACACAGGGGCGTCTCTAGAGTAGAGAGTGTATACACGGTAATAATATATTAATTGCACAGTGTAAGATTCATTGTTCATAATAGAACTTTGTGAAATTGTGATGAACACAGAGTGACAGCTTTTTAGTGATTATGAGCACTCTGTGAGCTTTCTAGGCAATCCATTTAAAATGTCGTCTAGACACATTGCAAAGTTTCGGGAATGACATCTGCATATTTATGTGGGATTCACTCTTGAAATAGCAGTGTTTGACATAGTGACATAGCAATAGACAGGAAAAGAGAGGAACTGCCTAAAATGAAGTATAAAGAGGAGATGAAAGCGGCCCTACAGGCAAATTCCAGAATCCACCAAATTTCAGGAGGGGCCAGTGCCACCACGTAGACACGCCCCTGTAAACACGCAGTGGCAGTATTGGGTACACTGTTCTCAGAGGCTGAATTCAGGATTGAATTTATTAAAATTCTCAATGGATTATCCCCTAGAAAATCAGACTGATAATTCTCCCTTGATAATACTGACAATAATCACCAAAAAGCTTTCACTCATCTTAGTAAGTTCCATTATGACAAATGAAGCTCTACACTTTAGAATTGAACTTTTATTTACATCACATCTACACTTTGCTTGTTCATTATAGTATTTGTGAACCCAGTGAGCGGATTCTGTCTGACATATACACTTCTGATTGGCCGGTGCATTCAAGAAGCAGTTATTTCTGCAATTGGCTGCACTGCTGCAAAACAACATTATAGATAGAAATCTACATCATTGGTCTTTTGTTGATTTTGATTGCTTCCTCGTTTGTAAGTCGCTTTGGATAAAAGTGTCTGCTAAATGTAAACGGAATGTAATGTAAATCTATGACCAAAAAAGAATAAGAAAAGCCTATCCCAGCGAGTTGATGTAAGTGGTTACATGTTTATGACAGTGGGAAACAGTAGGAACATTGCATTAGAGGCTGTCTTTGGCACAGTCCACTTTTAAGAAGAAAATGCTTAGCAATGGTATTGACTGATAAATGAGCAGACATAAATTAAACATGCATGCATGAATTTCTCACAATGAAATCAATGGCATTTATTTACAATATAAATTCAGCATATTTGAATTTCATGCTCACTTTAAAATAACTCATTTGTGTTTGACATTGACCCATTTTTGCATAAACATGGTGCCGGTGGTTATTTAACTACTTGGAATTTGCAAACGTTCTCTTAATTTGACTGATTTGTGTGTATTTATCTTTCTTTCTCAGATTCGGTTGGTGAGCAGACGGTTTTCAAATGTGATGTGTGTGACTACACCAGCTCTACATATGTTGGTGTGCGCAACCATCGGCGAATCCACAACTCTGATAAACCATACAGGTTCAGGGAATTCATTTTATTTTTTCATACTCGCTGAATATTGAATTTTTGTTGTAAAAGATGCATTACACAAAGAGAAGAAATCAGAAAGCATCAGATGTGTAGTATTGCATTTGGCTAAAAATAAATAAAGCATTACCAGGTATCACCACAAGGGTGCAGTGATGCTCAAGCCTGTGCTTCATGCTCTCATTGTGTAAAGCCCTTACATGCGATAAAAGTACAAGATTTTTTTTTCTTTTCAATGCAAACGCACATACACTCACCCAATCACACCTAAGCTCACATAAACACCTCAAGGTCCCATTATGGTCTCTTTGTGCGTGGTGACACGTCTTTCTTCAGTTCTGCTCACCCATGATCATTTCAAACAGAGCTTCTAAAAGAGAGAGTCCTTTTAACACAGCTGCAGGATCCATTCAGGGCCTGCAATGTATTGCGTTTGCTGCAAGCAGCGCTTTGAGTTCAGCCTCTCTACAAACATCCTTTCATTGTTTTTCAAATGCAGCCCTTCAAACACACAGCCGCACACACAAAACACAAATTAACACACACACATCGCCTGACCCTTCTTGACAGGTGCCCTAGAATGTCTCTTTTCAAACCACGGCTCTAATTGTTTATTCTGTGCCTCACGACCCCTCTAGGTGCTGCAGCTGTGATTTCGCCACAACTAATATGAATAGCCTGAAGAGCCACATGAAGAGACATCCACAGGAACACCAAGCCATGCAGCTGCTGGAGCAGTACAGGTGAGAAACGAACACTGAGCTGGTGCACAGAACTTGACTCTAAATTGAGATGGGTCGTAATCTTCATTCTGTGCTATAGGTGCTCTCTGTGTGGTTACGTGTGCAGCCACCCACCTTCTCTCAAATCCCACATGTGGAAACACGCCGGAGATAAGAATTACAACTATGAGCAAGTCAACAAGGCTATCAATGAGGCCATTTCTCAGAGCAGCCGGTAAGAAGAGCCTTTACAGTATAGATTTTGTGTGATTTCATTTGTATAATTAGATTTTTTTATTTTTTTTTGCTCAAGACTGAGTCGATATAGCTAAAACATTCCCATTATAATTCTGATTTATTGTATTTTCTTTCCTTTGAACTACCCACCACCTCTAAACTAGTGCTGTTAAACAAAAAATTGCAATTAATTGCATCAAAAAAATGAAAAGGGTTTGTATACATAATAAATATAGACAGTAAACATATAATGTATATATAAATACGGTATGTGTTTTAGAAAATATTTATATGTATGTACATTTAAATATTTATATTCTTATCATTTTTGTAAGTATTAACATTTTTTTCTTAAATGTATACATGCATGTGTTTATATTAGTGCTGTCCCGCATCCAAAATAAGCTGTATCTGTGCTTTTATGTGTACATGATAAATATACACAGTATACACACGTATTATGTAAACAAAAGCTTCCATTTTTTTGGATGCGATTAATTGGTTGACTGCACTATTCTAAACAAAAACATGCTCCATTTTCTCCAATTTTCCAAGATTTTCTAAAAGTATTCAGTATATCAATAATTCTGTTTGCTCTGGGATGTGAAAAAAAAAATCAACACATTTACCACAGTTTTTCACTAAATAAACACTGAAAATGTTTCTTTTTAATTTACACATTAAAGTCCAAAGATTTGGGATTGGTAAGCTAAGTCTCTTATGGTTACCAAGGCTGCATTAATTTAATGATAAATGCAGTAAAAACAGTACTATTTTGAAATATTACAGTTCAAAGGTTTTCTATTTGATATATTTAAATATAATTTATTCATGTGATGGCAAAGCTGAATTTTCAGCAGCCATTGCTAGCCACAATTCTTCTGGAATATGCTGATTTGCTGCCAAAGAACTGTTTTTTTTTTTTTTTTTATTATCAATGTTAAAAACTCTTAATCTTAATATTTTTGTAAAAATGTGATATTTTTTCTTGTTGGAATAATAGAATGTACAGCCTTTATTTAAAATAGAAACCTTTTTGTAATATAAATATCCTCGCTGTAATGACAAAAACTTATAGACAGTAGTGTATATGATAAAACCCTGCATGTTAATAAAATATTTGCCTACATATGCATGAAAACATTTAGCAGAAACATTCTGCGCAGAGACTTCTGTAAACATGTTTTCGAGTAAAGACTCAAACGGACCTTTGAATCGGAGTTTCAAACCAGTTCATTTAAAGTTAAACCGGTTTGAATTGATTTGCGGAACTGAATCTGCTTCGGACGTTGAAAGTATTATTCATGTGTTATCCAGGCTCTCATACTCGCAAGTCACTAGATGCAGAAGTGCCTTGGAATCTGTCATTTCAAAAGTTAATGGCCAAAAAAAGTCATTTAGTTTTCTGTGTTTAAGATCTCCTACCACTCCTCTGAAGTCAGCACATGAGTCTGGAGTGGAGCGTCCATATATTGTCTTGAGCAGAAAAGACAAACAGTCATCTGAGGTGGCTTCTGCTACAGGTGGGTCAGAGGGCGACCCCGTGAGGTCATCGTCCAGCAGGGAGCAGGCTGGGTCTGTGGCGTGGCGGAGCGGCTCGGGGCAGGCACGGCCAGGTATGGAATACTGTGTGCTGCTCTTTTGCTGCTGTATCTGTGGCTTCGAGTCCACCAGTAAAGAGCAGCTGATAGAGCACATGAAGCAGCACGAGGGAGATCTGATCAGCATCATACTGAGCAAGGAGCAGCAGGGAAATCAGCCCACGGAGACCAGCAGCAGCAGCAGCCAGTGATGAAAGCTTTTTCATACATACTGTTCTTCTGTCATTTCTGCTTGAACAAGCAACATGCACAATTCTAAACTTACATTTATTTGTCAATCTATCTTTGTGTTGACGTTAGTTTCCGTTACCGTTATTGACCATGGATGTGTGAATCAAATAGTTAGCAAGTGAAATGTAGTTCAGCAGAGGAAAGGGGTTTTGATTTCAAAAGCATTGTATACCTCATCTGCTGACAATATACATTGTAGAGTCCACACATTATGAAAATGAGGCAGGTTCTCTCGTTCACTGTAATATTGTTTATATCTATATTTCTTATATGCGTTTACCTTTAAGGAGGCACTTGCCATGTCACATTTAAAACTTAGAGAAGCAGATTTCTAATGTGTGTCAGTGTTTGCTTTGATATTTATCAAACTAATTTATTTGATATGCATGTTCCCCTCTGTTATGTTGATGCAAAATTAGAAAATGTGTTTCTAACTACCATCTAATTATGGTGCTGTTGGTCTTGAGAAATGAGTGGAAGAGAAGACATCATTGGGAATGTATCTTAAAATTGTATATAAATGTGATATAAACGTTACATATAACTGTGTTCTCTTTGAAACAGCGCAAGTTTAAAATTGGCCCTTATTTAAACATTAACAATTGGAAAAACTAAAACAGAAAATATGTATAGATTCTTTATTATTCTTTATTATTATTATTATTATTAAATATACATATTGATATATCAATCTTTCAAAAAACTTACGATGCCAAAACTTGAAGCAGTTTCTTCACTTTCATATCAGTCTTTCTTTTTTTTTTTTCTTTTTTTTTATGAGTAATTTTTTATGAGTATATATATATTTTTTTTTTTTTTAATCTGCTGTAACTTGGGTAATGGGTTCAAATGAAATGTATCAATAAAAAGAGGCAGTAGTTTATAGAGTTGTCACAATACCAGCTATAGTATCACGATACCAAATTGTACCACAGTACCTCTAATGCTGTGTGGATCCTTCTGTTTGCCAGAGGATGTTTATTATAGTTAATTTATTAACACACAATGTTAATAGTTTAATACTGTTCTGAATGTTTTGGAGTGCAGTTCACTCTGAAAGCCCAAGTTAGAGTTTAAATTTGAATGTTTATATATTCAATAAGGAATTTATTCATTTTAAATGTTGCTTTTCTTTATAAGACAGTGTTAAATTAACAAGTCATTCAACTTTAATTCCCATATTGTTTTTCACTTTGTATGTGAATGGCACCTGAAGAACTGGATTTAAACACATGCCATTGCTGAATATGAGCCATGATTGCTACACGTTCAGCTCGAGTTGGTCATGTTATTACCGAGTGGAAAACACTGGGATGCAGTATTGTGATACTACAGCAGCACCTGTATATTGTGAAAGCATAGTAATTGAGATTTTGCTTAATCACTACCTCAGATCTACTACTCTACCTACTCTTTTGACCTTGACTTTAAGGGCCCTCAATTTGACTTTATATTCAGCATATTTACCGAGGGATGATTTGCATGCAGTTAATATTTGTATGTCAACAGTCTAAAATGCAAAATTAGCATGATTAAAAGGGCATCCATAATTCATTCAGGCTTCACACTGCCCAGTGTATCAGAGAAATTAACTCTTAGGAATTAAATCATAGGAATTTACATACATGATTATTATATTCCAAACCTAATGTACTAATTTACAATTCAAACTGCAAATGCCACGGAAATGCACAGCCTGCATGTAAATCACATCAGCATATGCATCATAATGAAAATGGATAAGAAACTCTGAAACATTTAACAGTATTGAAATTACTTTCTCACTTTATTTCATTGTTTTAGCACACAAACATCTGTTGAGGGTTTTGTTTTTTGTGGAGGATGTATCTTTTTGTTTATGTGCATAATGCACACTTGCTACTTTCCAAGTAATGGCATCAAAGTGGGATTGAGCCTCCTAGAAGGTTCATTTTGTGTTCCAGCTACTGCATTTCATTTTCTCTGTTGCTCTGCTGATTTAGTCCAAATTGATCAAGAACTTACCAGTTGGTATTATACCTTTTATTTTCTTTCTGTGAGCAGGAATTGGCAGACACCCTGTACACATTGTATTCCAGCAATCTTCTTACCGTTGTTTCTCACATTTCTTTCTAGAACAGTTGCAATACATGTGGAATGTGTTTTTTTTGTTTTTTCTAAAGATACACAATACGGTTCAAGTAATCAGCAGGGCCTAGTGAGACAATTGTGTTGTCTTTCGCAGTGAGTCATAAGATTTGGTAATCATCTCAAGGACAGCATCTCAGCCACAAGTGTGCCTTCCATTTCAACAGCCTCATTTTTGAATAAGCTTCAGTCGAGTTCAGAAGTATACCATAAATCTTAAGCCAAGTAGTCTCCCTGCATCGAGTGCTTTGGCATCTTAGATAATGTGCCCTCAAAAATTGTGTAATGTATTCGGACACATGGTACTGTAATACAGTTTTGTATGTGACTTGCTGTATATATACTGTAGAAACTGACATTTTTAGAGGAATTATATTTTTTAAATTGTCTATAAACACTACAGAAGGAAAAAAGAAAAGCTAATAAATCAAAATTGACCTTTGACTTGCCAAAGTGCATCAAAAAGGGTCTTTACTGTGTTTAAGGGAACGGTTGGCATTGGAAACTCCAGACAAGTACATTGTGTTACATACTGCAATGCCAAAGGAGAGACAAAAACATAGGAATTTTACAGTCGAAAGGCCTCTCAGTGCAAGTACAGAGGTCCCCGTTTTAATATTAGTGTTCCGTTTATAGTTATTTATTTGTTCTTTTGAAATTTGTAATGTTATGATTTTTTGCCAGTGTATTTTTGGTAATAAAGAATGAACAAGTCCTCTTAATGTCTCAACATTTCTTTTTCAAAGCTGTACATGACAAACAATAAAAATAACACAGGACAGCTTGCATCATTAACACAAAAGAACAATATTAGGCAAATAACCAAGATAATGGTCAAAGACACAGACTCCATTAAAACATTTTTTTTATATTGTTATACAACCATATAAAATATAAAAGTTATATAATGAATATGGGCTCATTCCTACGGGGCATACATTTTCCAAAAGTGGCCATTGATGATGAGTATTATACTCCTGACAAATGTATATTTGTGGCAGTTCTGTAGCTGGAGTTGACGTGCTTCAATTGAAGATTTACTGCACCTTATGAAGATGGATATTTTAGGAATATTTTTGTTTAGTTTCATAAATTGATCAAAGGGAAATTTCAGAGAATGCTGCATGTTCATATTCAGGCTCATTCTACATGTGCCCCAGACGTTTCTTTGTTTTGCATCTCAAACTTTATCGGATGAGATATTTGTAATATTCTGGCTCTGGGGCAAAAGTAACATGCGGAGTGCGTTTTATCATTTAGCGGTTCTCTAAGAAAACATTAATCTTTCATACCTAGTATGGGTGGGTGGATAAATTAATTTAACAGGCTAAAACTAATGTGCTTTTCTGTGACTTGACATGCCTAGCTGAAGATGAAATTAACTAAATTACTTTTCTTTCCTTTTAGGCTTTGATTTTTATCCATGGCTACTCCTGTGGCTACTGGCTACATAACCTGAAACAGCTTTATGCAAATACATATACCGAAAGAACAGCAGATCAATCAGAAATGACCTTTGAGTAGCCACATTAATTTTTTTCTTTGTTGATGAAGGTTCTCTCCGGGGTCGACCATACAAAGCTATAGTACTGAGCAGGTACAGTTCCAGAAATGGTTCAGTGTGTACATTTATAGTCTTGTATTGTAAGCCAGCTATATACTCTTTTACAACAGGAAGATAAATACAGCAGGCCATAGTCATAGATGACCAGATTTCCAGCTGAGCTAGTATCAAATGACCACAAAACTAAAATGAGTTTAAGTCTCTAGAAATTAGGTAATTGAAATTTCAAGCAAATTAAAACCAGTGGCGAGTATAAGAGAAGCCTGACTTAAACGGGTTTAACTTGCTTTACTGTAACCGAAGGCTGCTGGAGCAGCGATAAGCCTTGGATGGATTCCGCTCCTCTTTGGGAAATACAAGTCTGTACCTCTTTATAATCCCTTCAAGTAACACCAATCCTTGACGGCTTCTAAAAAGCCCACTGATGTCGTCATTTACAAGATCAGCTTTTCAAAGGCCCCCATGAAATAAAGATTTAGGAGATGACATGCGAGGTGGGAAAACACAAAAGAGACGGGGAAAATACTTGAAGTACACACTTGTGGCATTTCAGTGACACTTGCTGGTGCTTCTTTGCCAATTCCAAATTTTTCCACCACAGAAAGTCCAGTTTGGTGCTCGAGCAAGTGGAATCAGGAATAAAATACAAGTTGAACTTTCTCTCATGAGCTTAAGAATTTTTTTGCTGGTCCTCCTCTAAAATAACTGTAAGCTTACAAAAATAGACTGTGGCACCACACTTGAACTCCCCTGCTTTTGGAACTGGACTTCTCGGGTTATAACATAAGCAGAAAAATAAAGCGAGAGGAAGCAAAATAAAGGGAATGACTTCAACCCACTTATTCCTCTTTGTGCTTATCAAGGACTAAAGCCAGACAAACAACTCCTTTCCAAAAAAGGGAAGTGGAAGCCATTAAACATTTACACTTTTCTTCCCCCATAATCCTCCTTTAAGACAAGCTACCTGCCAATTTATTTCTTACATCTCTTTGATAATATTCAGCCCTTTAACGTCAGCAGCCACATCTTTTATTTCTTTTAACCAGAACCATTCATATGCCTAGATGTTTCCTCCCCATTGTGATGTCTAACTTTTAGAGGAAATTCAATAAGGTCTGTACAGAGCTTGTAGATTCTATTATATGAAGGTACTCATTGGATATAAAAAAATGGGTTTCAAATTGTGCACAAATGTTTAAATGATGGAGACTTGCATGAAGGACATAATGAATAATGCAGTAGTTATTCTCTTTTCACTTGCCACTGCACAGAGAGCTGTGGGGATCTGCTGTTTGATGTAATCTCCATGTCATACATATGATCGAGGCCAGGGCTTCTGAGACATTCAATAAACAACACACTTACTCAGACAAAAAAAAATAAAAAATAAAAATCTGGTGGTGAAGCACGGTTATTCCAAATTTATATTTGTGTATTGTCTGGTAGTTGTGTGTTTGAGGCATAGATTCAGTAGTTTAAAGTGTTATTTAGACAATGGAGAGCTTTCTATTTTCACTGAAGAACAGCAAATTCTTCTTTGTGGATCAGGTATCTGAAAAATAGACCATATTCAGGAACAATTCAAATCTTAGCTAATTCAAGTTGTATTTATATTAATGGGGATTTATTGATTAATTGTTATACAGTATATACCGTTGTGCTCATAAATTTACATACCCCTTGCAGAAAGGGCAAAATGCTAATAACTGAAAAAAAAAAAAAGGTTCACCCCCCCCCAAAAAAAAATTTGTAATAGGGCCATTTTAAATTCAGTTATTATTTTGTCTTGTGGTGTATAAACATATGTTATATGAAATAGCTCAATCAGGATAGTACTAAATAAAACATAGCATGCATTTTCCACAATCCCTCTTATTTTGTTTCAGTTATTAACATTTTGGACATTCTAAACTTATGAGCACAACTGTAATGTTGTACTTATTGCATTCACATGATTCATGTGATTCGGTTCATGTGAATCTCTTTTTATGTTAATTTGTTGGGCAGTCTAATGGATGCCTAATGGATAAGGAGTTGAACTTGTAACCCAGAGGTCGCAGGTTCGAGTCCCAGGTCCAGCAGTGAGTTCAATACCACAAGTGAGGTGAGACCCTTGAGCAAGGCACTGCTGCCCGGACGCTGCAGCAATGGCCATGGAACAAAAATCCTGCCAAAAGTATTATAAATAAAAAAATAAGTAAATAAAAAGCTTGTTGAATTCCACAAATCAGCATTGAAATTAACAGTGCTTGCATTTTAATGCATTGTATTTTCATGGCTTGCATTTTTATGCGCTGCATTTTAACATGGTTGTATATTTACGTAGTGAATGTTTAAAACTGAAACATTTCACAAACATTTTCATTGTTAAAATTCAGTAATCAATATTCACCTCACAAAGTTCATTTTCAAAATATTCAACCTCAATGTTTAATCATTTCAGCAATAATAGTCGTCAGGTAACTTTCTGTGATTTTTATTTCACTTTAAAAATCCGCTTCTGAAAATTCAGTGGTTCAAATTCGACAGAGCGCACATCCGGGAACTGCAGGAACAGCAGTAGATTACCGATCCAAGAAGCCATGTGTTGTTAGAAGTGTTCAGGCAACTCCGAGGGCTAGAGGCCTGGTATGCGCTACAACACTAAGTAAACAAAGTAAGCACCATTTTGGCTCCGGAGCGGCCATCTCTCTAAACGCCTCTACTACTCTACTCTACTACGTCTTTTCAGTCTTTTATTATTGTTAATTCATTACATAACTAATGAGGATTTACATGAATAATCACTAATTATGCGTGTATTTGACCATTAAAGCACACAGGTTACACGATTTTACAGATTCACACATGAGAGTTGGCGTTTACGGAGGAGTGAAACAGATAGACGGGGCATAAAGTATTTCGATTAACAGCGCAGCCCTAAAATAACATCTTACAACAAACACTTGGTGTGTTGCACATGTCGTTTGTAAAGACCTGTTGATGAAGACATTCACACTCAAAGCCGCTAGCACCACCCCCTGGTGAAGACGTCTGACAGCAGATGGTTTTTTGGATCGGTAATCTACTGCTGTTCCTGGATACGCGCTCTGTTGAATTCGAACCACTGAATTTTCAAAAGCGAATTTGTATAGTGAAATAAAAATAACCGAAAGTTACCTGACGACTATTATTGCTGGAATTATTAAACAAACTGAATATTTGCAAGCACTGTTAATTGCAATGCTATTTTTTTCGATTTGTGGAATTCAACAAGCTTTTTATTTCAAATATTTTTGGCAGGATTTGTATTCCATAAATGGCTGTCCACTGCTCCGGGTGTGTGTAGTTGTTCACTTCTCACTGCTGTGTGTGCACTTAAATGGGTTAAACACAGAGCACAAATTCTTAGTATAGGAAACCATACCTGGCCACATGTCACAACCTCCTCCTCCTAATTTGAATAAGCTAATTTAACCTCTAAAAAACATTAAATTAAAATGTTCAATTGCATTAATTGAATTAAAGTTCAAATTATTTGACATTTTTCTTGCTCTTTATTTAATTTGCATGTGGTAAAGTGTGCAGATGTTTAAATTCACAGGAACCATCTGATCAGTATCACACTGTATTAACAAAAGAGAAGCAAGACTTACCATTTTGAGGAGACGGTCAATCTCAGTAGTGTCTCTGTATGGACTCAGAGCGTTCCACACAAAAGGATGATATGGTTTCCTGCGCAAAGATATTTAGAGATTGTGTATGGTGTCAGATGAAGGTGCCAGGAGTGTACACAGCACTGCAAGATAAAGATCTAAAGAAATACCACTGACTATATTTGGCAGGAACCTCAAGAAGAACATATATTGGTCTCTGTGTGTGTTCTTATCTGTTTTTGCACATCATATAAGCCGTCATGTGAAATGCACTACCACTACTGTGAAGAATTTTTATTAAGTAAATCTCTTGAAGCCTAGCACTGACCTTCTGCATTGTGTGCCATTGTATATTCTCAGAATTCAAGTAAGCGCTTAAATAAAACAGCCTTTCTGGTCTCAAATTTAAGCATATTTACAAGTTATAAAAGATGGCTTTTTACACTGAATTGACCTTCGGTTATTGTCTTCATCTACAGCCAATTGAATCGGGATTGAGCAATGGCTTGCATGTTTTTAAAGAGTAACCCTGAGAATGTGTGTATACATCTCTTTTTTATGTCCATGAATTGCAAATGCCATTTTTACAGTAATAGAGATGTTAAAATCATAGTCCAAGAATATGCCTGGTACTCTTCTAAACTAGGTCTGGAGAATAGATTTAATGGTGGCTTACCTCTCAGGGCGCTGATGCAGGTGGACTTTAGAGATCTTCTGCATCTCAGCTTTGATCTGGTCCAACTTCTCTTTTATCAACTGAGTGTGAGTCTTGGATCTGTGTCTCACTGATGTTGTACTGCTGGGTTCTGAACAGTGTCGTTCCTCTCTATGGTTCTCTCTGGGAATCACATCTGAGGAAACATGACCTGTTTGGCTTAAATAATAGTCACATATGATGGTTTGATTCTAATTACATAATAAATGAAGATGTATAAATGTGCATGATTGTTCTTTGGTGAACACAGGGCTGAGTATGGACCAGGCCATTGGGTCAGTGCGCCAGGGCCTCAGACTGCCAAGGGCTTCAAAAGATTCAGCCAAAGGAGTACAATAACCAAACTAGTCTATAAAAAATATGTAACTTTTTTTGTGCAACACTGTTTTTACATGCCGTTTGTCATGTTCTTAAAAAGAAATGTCCTCTGAGTGGCACTAAAACACAGGTTTATTACATAGATACGTATTGCAGTTTTCTTTTCTTTTTTTTTATTATGTTAAATATCCGTGTACTGTCGCTAAAAGTTAATGCTCTACCATGTTGAAAATATTCCCTACACCAAATTCAACCTTAAACCTACACAATATCGTTAACAAATGCAAAACACATAATAAACACTTTTGTTGATGCAACCATGTAATTTTAACTTCCTTTTACTTCGATTTGAACTTGTCTATATTGAAAAAAATGTCTGTTTGCCTCTAGAGTTCATTCATAGAGTGATCCTAGTCTAATTAATCCTTTTGTATGATCATGGGAGCCATCCTTGGGTAGACACAAATGTAAATTTATTTGGGGGTTTTTTTTAAGCATCTTGGAGACGTTGTCACAGTTCTTCTGGATTTAATCGGTCTCAGTTTGTTCCGTTTCTTCATGTCATCACAGGAAGACTGGAAGATCATCAGATCATAAGAGAGATACAAGTGATACAAACCTTGGAATCTTGCTTGTCCCTAAAGTCCATTGCTTCACCTACTCCTATCTCTAACCATATTAAACTCCCTGCTAGCCAAAGTTTTGAGTGTGGTAACAATATAAAAAATATAAAACTTAACGTATGTGTGCCAGCTTGTGAGATTAACACAATTTTAATAATAGGTATATTACATTTTTGGTAGGCTCTTGATGTTCTCCATTTCTTAAATGAAATTACTCTGATCTGATATGCAATGGAAAAATGAGAACACAGTTGGGAAAAAAAGGCTGATTGCCAATCACAATAAAAGCTAAATCCATTATCTTTATTCTCCATACAACTGTTCTTGTTACCAAAGGGGTTTCTTTTGAAGTGGTGTTAGTCTCAATCAGATATTGGTGGGCACAGTTATAGACTATTTGCACTTAGTGTTAATAGCCACTATGAAATAATAATATATGTTTGCATAAACCAAAGCCTTTAAGATCAAGCAAAAACTTCTCCCAGGCAGAAGATAGTAATTCCACTGGCTAGTGTTTGTCTTTCACAGACTATATTTTAACAAATCCCACTGGCTAAAGAGACAACATAAATAGTATCCATGGGCCCATAAGCCTGTTAAGCAAATAACTCAACATATATTGAGCTGCTGACATAGAGTGGTGTGCATAAAAAGCCATTGCTGAATATTATTCGTTTTTGTTTTCAGATCATTACTAGAGTTAAGTTACAACTCCTCTTACCTAAAGTGGCTGTATCTCCAGTTTCACATTTTGCTGGCAAGGTTGTTCCATCGTCATTGGCTGGAGTAGATGCTGAAAGATCTAATTAAAGCAAGAGAAAAGGCAGCCAAGAAGTGTTATCAGTCCTGCCCTACTTATAGTGAAAAAAAAGATGTGGCACTAAGCAGATAAACTGCTGAGTCTTTTAGAAAGTTTTAAACAGAAAAAAATTCTGTACTGTAACTGATTACTCTCTGAAAGAAGGACCAAATCTCAAGACTGTGCAGAGAGTGTGTCTAGCTTAAAACAACTTCTAAATATAAATAACTTTCTAAACTGTGTATGAGGAGTTTGACCACTTGCCTTTTAAATCTTCCCTCGATGTTGCTCTGCTGTTGCTTTTACTGGATGCTGACGAGGAGGAAGACATGCTTTCAAAGGAATCATTTAATTAAAGTCTGCATGCCAAAGAAATATGTTTTCTTTCAACACAGATAGAAGTATTCAGTCTTACTGAAGTAGAAGGTTGTGGCAGTCATAGCAACAGTAGTCAAGGTGCAGTCAAACAGTGTTTGCGGCTGGTGGAGCTAAACTGCTATACGGAGTCTGCATATCTTAGGCATACCCTCACAAATGGGAAGCGAACCATGGTTTCCATTATTGTTGTGCATGGTTGCAGTACATTATTCTCACAGTAGTAAACAAATGAATATGGGATAATTTATTAAGTAAATGGCATCTGAAACAAAGCAGAATCAATGACAAGTATGTGGCTAATCTCATGTCACCAGTGTTAGCAAGTGCTGTGGATAAATAATGAGGAGGACTAAAAGTTCAACAACATTTGGTATATAACTTCAGTACACAGTTATATTACATTCTAGTCATATTAATAATTAATAAGTAGTGTAACTATTTCAATGAGTTTATTAAAGTAATGTAACTACTGTAATTACATTTGGTTACTTTTTTTTCTCTAAATGAACTTAAAACATTAAATTGTTATAAGTTTCAAACATTTAAAACATACATACATACATACATACATATATATATATATATATATAGGGAGAAAATTACATTTGAGTAGGCTATGAAAATATTCAGATGTAAGCCCCTTTGTAATTTTTAACATTTAAGTAACTGTAATTTAATAACTTTTTTTCTCAATAACAGATTAGTTAAATTTATTTTGTAATTAAATTATATAACTCTCTCCAGAACATTGCATGTATATACCCAAGTTTGGGTCTGAGGAAAATCACTTGGGTTAAATATGATTGTGATGATCCTAACAGAAACGGTTTCACTATCCAACAAACATGATTAGATATGGCTATGTTTAGGCTAATGTGGAAATGTAGCTATACATATTATACAGCTGATAGGCTACATTATACATTTAGTATAATTATTGAAGACTTTAAAAAAGAAATTTAAACTGGAATAAATTAAAATTCACTG
The DNA here is from genome assembly GCA_032357445.1 of Enteromius radiatus. Classification (NCBI taxonomy): domain Eukaryota; kingdom Metazoa; phylum Chordata; class Actinopteri; order Cypriniformes; family Cyprinidae; genus Enteromius; species Enteromius radiatus. Next base: position 19,828,017 of record JAUCMS010000127.1, read on the forward strand.
CAGAATGCGTAAGCATATACGTGACTTTACAGAAAATTGCTTCTACGCAATATTAAAAATGAGTTTAAAACTGTTTTAATCACAACAAGCAAATAATTCCGTGCCGTAGTTTAGCACAGTTACCATATAAATTATCCAGACCATATTGGCCGATATGGGTGTAGTGTCCATGCGTCCCGGTGCAGGTGTTCAACAGGTACTGAGACTCAGAGGTGTGAGTCTCTTAGGAGGGGAGAGGCGCTGGATGTAGCGGATGTGCTCCTGCATTTCTCCACGCCGCGGTGCGCTGCGTTCTGTCAATCTGCAGAAGAACAACAGCCCGGCTCTGATTTAACGCACTGCTGGCGTATTTAAATGTTCTTTTTTGGTATTTATTATTGTTAATTGTATGGAGAAGAGGTTTTTTTCATGCGACGCTTCGCTTGCAGGCTGACCGCGAGTGTCCGTGAGGAAGGAGGAGCTACCGGACATCCGATAAGGAACTAGGAGCTTCACTGAACAGGGTGAGAGGCGTCAATAAATTAGTGCGTATTAATGTGCATTGTTTTACAGTGAGAGAAAGGGATGGGTAGCGAGCGAGGGGAGGCAGCAAGCAGCCTGTCCCCTAGCCGGAGACCGAGATCAGCGGCTGATGCGATCTGAGATCTCCTGACATTGTTGCTGAGCTGTGCGCAGGAAACGCCGCTGCAAAACACAGGCCTGCCAATGAATGAACGAACGAACGAACGAATGAAATAAACGCGGCGCGCTGCTTTATTGTTTCGAGGTCCTTGCTATCTTAACCACCAGTGAGCTCTTTTGTTTGTCTCGGACGTTCTCCGGCTGTTGAACTTGCCTGTAGTTCGCGAAAGTGTCACAAAGCAACGTGAATGGAGACATTTTGACACTGTTAGCTCCAGTGTTTCCGGTATAACGGGAATAGATCGTTACTAGCGAAGTGTTTATCAACAACGCAAAAGAGGCGGGTTTTAAAGAGCTTCGTTAATTGCTTGCTGATTGAGTTACACACCCATCACACTGTAAACATGCAGGAAGAAACAGGTGTATTATGTTTTCATGTGTACTACGGTAACGTTAACGTTTACCCCAAACCAGGGTGCGAATTATGGGCATGGCTTTCTTGGGGTGTCTTAAAAGTGTGTGGTCTTCGTACATATCAGTATTTTCAAACAACAGTATTTTCAGCAACAATAAAGCAGGTTTGTCATACATAAACACGACACTAGTCTGCCACTACTGAACAAAGCGAGTGTGGTAACCATAGCAACATTCGCTTTACATTTTCTATATATCTACAGATCAAATCACTATTTATCATTTTATTTTTAGATATTTATTTGAGATATATATATATATATTATTATTTTTATTTTGGTGATACTGTTTTCTATAAACTTACCCTTCATTAGATAAAGTAAATTCTATTAAAACCTTGTTGTAATCTTGATATTTTTAATAGTTAATAACTAATAAGGCCACGTCAAACATTAAAATCATTGTGAAATTAATGATTAAAAATCAAACTATGATGCTTGTTATCTCATTAGATTTTGATAGTCCTACTTTAGCCTGGATTTCACAGACATGGTCACACATGCATATTATATTGCATTATTATTTACTTAAATGCAAATATATATATATATATATATATATATTATACAAGGTTTTGTCATTGTTACTGAACATTTATATTTTACCAGGACTGGAGACCCATTTTCCAGTTATGACTGCCCTCAGGCAGAGGAAGGGTGGTAAAGGGAAGGACCCAGGGCCCAGCGTTCAGAACCTAAAATCTGACTGTACAGCTGAGCCCAGAGAGAGGTTTGCAACAGGTCAGTGCTGTTTGTTGCAAAAGTAGAGACCAGAAAATGTAAAGGCATTGTTCCACCAAAAATGGCCATGCTTGTGTGTGTGTGTGTGTGTGGAGCTCACACAAGAAGTAATGTGGAAACACAGAGCACTCTCACTGGATTCTTTTCACATTTCCAGGTTTCTCAGAAGTGAAAGTTGTCGTAGTTGGATAAAGTTCCATAATGGGGAATGTGACACTATGTCAAATATATATTTTGTGCATTACTGCTTACTTAAATATGAAAAAAGGAAAAAAAAAAATAGAGAGAAATTGTTTACGGCAATCAGAAGAGAGACCAATATCACATTTACAGTCTCTTCTATAGCCTTTCCATTAGAAACACCCTCAAAGTAGTGTGTATTTATTTATTTTAGTTTATTTTTTACATTTGATGCAAAGGTAAAACAATACAAAGTGCAGTGTTTTAGGAAGTGAAAATGTAAAAAAAAAAAAAAAAAAAAACAACTTTGAAATGCTGATGACTATTGAAACTAATCTAAAAAGGGTCCTGTTGTAGCATAAATATAATTTCACAAATTGCTAATGTTTACGTCAAGTATGAACTAATTTTCTTACACACACTTATTACCTTTGGGTGGAGTATCACTTTAAGATCAGGCCGGAACATGCAATGCATGTATTTAAAACATAATTTGCCATATAATATTAATCATAGATCTTTGTGCATGCCTCTCCTCTTGTTTTCCATGTCTATTGTTAATATTATGGTCTGGGTAATATTGTTGTCATTCTCTCCAGGTGGTTTCTCATGGTGGACAATCTTGTGTCTAATGACTGGCTCAATAGTGGGAATTAGTGTGGGCTTGCTCTGTTGCATCTACGTGGCTACACTTCATGAAAATGACCTATGGTTCTCCAATATAAAGGTAAAGTTCAGAGCTTTATACGTTCAGTGTCCTGAAACAGTGAATATCCATCGACTCATTTTCATTCAGTATTCAATATTCATTTTCTTTTCAGGCTTTGAAGGATTTTTAGTGTTCTTAGGCTGCGCTACTAATATAAACAACAGCTCAAGAGATCTAGATTCATAATGTGTGCTTGCGTTTCGTCAGCGATGGTGTTCTCATCTGTCTCATTTTTCATGCATTTCCTCTTGAAAAGGAATTGTTTTCCATATGTGCTGACAGATTATTTTTCTTTCCTTCTGTGGTGTAACAGTCACATAAACAGTTAGCCAGAGTTTGGGCTGCAGAGTGTGTTATGACTTCCAGACCTGAAACAGATGAATCCACCATGCCAAAAAAATTATGTCATGTTCAGTTGGATAAATCAGCATGTCCCTGTACCCCAGTTCACTCATTAAAATAATTCAGATCAGGAGTAGTTTAACCACATCTCCCAATCAGTGCAGGATTTACTGCAGCTGATTTTTGCATTAGTGTTAGTTTACTTTCTGCATTTATTTATTGTGCAATGCAGTTTGCAGTAAGTGTCTGTGTTTGTGTTTGCGTGACTAGTGTCTTTTGTTGGAACCAAGACCTAGTTTTCATTTTGTGAATCTAACAAGAGCCAAACGTGTGCTGCTTTAATGTGAGCTTTGAACATTGTATCCTCAGATTATTTTGTTTCTCAGAACATAATGTATCTCGTAAATACTGAATATTGTGAATAGTGAATATGCACCACACTTCATAACACCAGATAAGAGTGCTTTTTTCTGAATGTGTTGGCAGGGTATTTTTAGACTTGCAATTTCTTTTTTCTTTATGCTTTCAGGCATATTAGTCTAAAGAACATGTTGAGTAATTACTGCATCCTGGACTAGCCTCTTGCTTACAGTATGTTGCATTTTTCATGTAAGTTAAAGATGCAACGTAAAGTAGACAGTCAACTAATGGTTTCAGACCCAATTTTCTGGAGGACCTTCTTTCTAAATAAATGCACCAGGCTCAGGTTGTTAGTAGCGGGTAAATGGGTTGCAGATAAGCCAGAGGACATCGCTTTAAAAATAACCAAAGGATGTATTAGAGACCAAGTAAAAAAACATATTATAGTTATGGTTTGTTGTTAATAGTTTTAGTTAATACTGCAGCATGAGAATAGCACAAAAAGGTCATCTCAATTTTAAAATGAAGTCAGCATAAAGGATAAAGGAAGCTCATGCATGCTGGCTGGTATTTCACGGCTTGCCTATGATTCGTCTTACTTTTATCCGTACTTTTGCTTTTCTGAACGTGACTGGAATGATGGCTGTGAATAGATGACCACAGTTTCAGTCTCCATGTGTTTCTGTCATTCTCCGGTAAAAAAGAAAATCCATGAGTGAGCATTTGATTGTGCTTTATTTGCAGGCAAATGAATCACCTGTTCTGTTTCACAAGAAGAGCTGTGGGAATGTCCACTGCTTAACAGCTAATCAAATGTTGCAGCAGAAAGCACAGACTGATTACGCATTGTTTTTCTAATCATTTCCACTCTTTCAATGGGAAACAGCAGTAAATTTCACAGAGGCTGTGTAAACGTTCTCAGCAGGAGCTGGTTTTCCAGTACACTAAGCTTCGTAAATGACGATATTGCCATTATTTTGGAACAAAGGCATTTGAAGTCCACTATGTTCCTCCTCTGAGACACAACCCTAAAGCGGGAGACAGCTGTATTTGGGACGCTTTTAAATTCATTGCGTGTGAAGTCATGTCCATGTTGGTTATAGCGCCACACAGTCTTATTTTCAAACTGGATGTCGTTCTATTGTTAGTTCAACTGTTTTTACAAATGCTTTTACTTTTTTTTTTTTTTTTTGATGTTCCAAGCCTTTTTTCCACATCTTTTTAATGTTTTTTTCCCCCCTGACTACCCAGAGGTCACCAGTTGTGCGGCCCACATGCCTTCCTTCCTGTCTCAGCCCCTCTCTCTGATCACATGTAAAATGTTCCTCCGGCAGATTGCTGTTTGGTGCCGACTGGAGCTTAGAATGATCTCATGAGGTTTTGTTTTATTGTTTTAATACGTGTGCTATGCTAGTTTTTAGGCAAGAAACTCTGGAAAGACCGATAAACAAAAGAGCTTGCAGTCTCTAACAGGGAAAGACAGAGGAACCTTCAGGAAAGACAGGGAAGACAGAGGATAATAATCCTTGAGAATGAAGGTTCGTCGCAGGAGGAATAGCAATTTGGATGATAACTCAGGGGCCACCCAGGATAGACCACCTTTGCTTAACTTTGGGGGAAAAGACAATCCGAGGGATTACAAGAGTGGGCAGAGGGGCACAGAAGAGAGTGTAAAGCTTTCATCGAATCACGTTCCAGGACAAAACTGTTGGCTGGTTGCTGTCATAGCAGCAGGATTACTGTTGGCAGGGGTTATTGGGCTGTTTCATGCATGGTGTGTTTATTCTATACACGAAAACCTTCTGTGGTTTTCACAGTTAAAGGTAAGACGAAGAATTTTTTTTTTTGTTGTTGCAAGAATTTTGTTAAGAAACGTTGTTAAATGGAGTCGTTTTCTTTTCAGACACTTATCTTCCATTATTGTTGCTTTCCATTTTGATGCGTTCATATCTTATAATTGCCTCTTTGTATTTGAGTTTTTCTGAAAAATGTTTTATGAAGAAAAATAAAAGTGTCGTCTTCTCAAAACAAATTTTGTCTAAAAACCACTTCCACTATAAAACTCCACCATATTTACAACACCTTTTTTTTCTTCATCAGGGCTTTTTATTGCGAATGAAATCTCTGTTTATTCTGGTCAGATAGCTGCACTGATTTCTTTCTCAGATGGGAAATGTATTTCATTTTAACACCATTTACTCCTGTTGTGCTTCTTGTCATAGTTCATTTTTACTAAATCTTATCCTCTCTTCTTGCATTTGTAGGAAGTCGAGCGTGAAATCTCCTTCCGGACAGAATGTGGCCTATATTACTCCTACTACAAACAGATGTTGAAGGCACCTTCTATACAGCAAGGTACTGAGATCTACTTCATAAGACAGGTTTATTGGTTATAGGATCACTCTTGCGTCATGTCATCTTTCTGATGGAACACTGATGTTAAAGTCCTTTTATGTAGAAATATTGCTCCTATAGGACAGCGGTTCCCAATCCTTGTCCTGGAAAACCCCCAACACTGCACAGATGTTTTCCTAATCGAACACCTGATTCAACTTACCAGCTCATTAGTAAAGACTCCAAGACGTCATGTGTGTGTAAGATAAGAAAGAAATCAAAAACATGCAGTGACCAGGATTGGGAACCATTGCTATAGGGAAAGTATAATTTCATCACCATCTTTACGTGTAAGAAATTTCCAAATATGTACATGCGTTTAGTTTATTTAGCTCAGTCCAAAATGCCAAGTTTCTTGTCTGCTTTCTGTTATCACTTATGTAATCTGAGAACTATCAAAGGAATGCTTCATTACATAACCATATCAGTGTGACTGGTCTCAGAAAATAGAGGAAATGTACAACTTTGCTCTAAGTGGTCTTTGCTCAATCTAATTGGCCTAAAAGCCCCATTTGGAATGGATTTTCTTTGTGCTTCTACACTGAAAAACATCACAATTAGGTCATTACCCACTGAGACTGAAATGGTAAGAACCACAGCGGTGCCAAAAGCTGTTCTCTAGACACCACAATTGGGCCTTTGTACTTATAGTAGAGTAAAACATGTTCAGAGCATTGCTTTTTAGATTAAGCAATCTTAGAAATTGATTTCTGTAAAACGTCACAGCTGTAGTACTATCTGCGATAATATAAAGTAGGCTGAGGTTGTTTAATTTTGGAATCCACTTCCATTATACCATTTAGTGGCAATTTTGGCGTGCATTTATAATAATGGAACCCTTTCAAATCAAAGTGTTAGTGCCTTCGTATGAGCTCTAATTATGAAGCCGTACTGCTATACAAATGCAAGATAGTAACTACACATTTTGTCAAAATATTAGTCTCTTAGACTATGATCTGTTAGTTTAAACTACGTTTCAAAGGAAACTGATTGTGAAATGTATACTAAAAGCAGTCAGAAGTCATCCAAATAAAATATATATAATTCTTGGTACTGTGCTTTCCTTTGTAAGGTAGTATTGTAACAACACTAGGAAAGGAAAGTCTCTTTTTGAGAGACTTCTACATAAATGTTCTATTCTTGAAATAGACTTGCTGACCACAAACCTTTGAACCGGAGTGTAAACTTATTTTTATTTAATCTTATTTATTGTTTGTATAGATATCACTACCTAAATGCAGGTGAAAAAATACAAATACAAAAAATGTTTAATGCTAATGTTTTTAACTATGCTTTCCAGTATACTTAGCAACCTCTTAAAGAATTTAGACAACTTGCTATATTTTAGCAAATCTCGTATAGGCTGCAGTACTGAAAAATAACATAATTCATGAAATTAACCAGTTCATAATCAAAGGGCCAGATTTACCTACATCTTGCACTAGTGTAAATGTAAACCATCTTTTGGCATTAAAATAGCACTGCCAGGATTTACTAAAGTTGTGCAATGAATAATGAGCCCTATTTTTGCGATTTACCTTATTGAATATGCATTTTTAGGAGTTTTTTCATTTCAGGCGCAAAAGTTATTGGAGTATTTTTATTTATTTTTTACTGAATCACACCAACATGATTTACTAGCATTTGTGCTTGTCAAACTATTAGCATTTACACCATTTTTAACACTCCAAAACTTAAACTATTAAACTATTTTGCACCTGTATCATAAGTAGACCACCTGATGAGCATTGGATGACTATCAGATCTGCTTATTTGCATCGGTTGATATGTAAATAAGATGTTGCATCTTTGTTCTTTAACATTTGTGTTCATTGTCAGTAAATTACCTACAGAAATGTTCCACGCCCATCTGCGCTGTTTCAGTGTTGCGGTCTCTCGCTAATTTGTGAATCTGGCCCAGAGACTTTTGTAAGTTTACCAGGTTTGTGTGTGTTCTTGTGTTCACAGGTCTTTATGAACTTATTCATGACAACACTACTGAATCAAAGAGAACAATAAACATCCTACAGCGTATGAACATCTACCAAGAAGTGTTCCTTAGCATTTTGTACAGAATACTTCCCATCCAGGTGTTTAATCACTTCTGTTTTCTTTTGTAAGGTGCATAGATTATTTCAGGTTTTCAGAATCAGCCTATTTTTTCCTCATCCTGTATGAATGTGTGTGTCTGTTTGTTTTGCAGACCTACTTGGAACCAATTTATTTCTACATCTACACAGTGTTTGCTTTGCAGACAGTGTATGTCATTGCCCTCTTTATCACTAGTTGGGTACTCAGTGACTCCTGGCTGGCTGGAGCCCTCAGTGGAGTCTGGTACATTCTCAACAGGTGTGTGTGTGTGTGTGTGTGTGCGCGCACACAATCAGTCTCCCAGACACACAAAACTCACCTTTGCAGTGAATCTGGTGTAAATAAATGCTTATGCTTATTATGATGCAGGATGCATCTCAATTCAGGTAAATGTCAAAGCTGATACTTTTCTCTAAAATGTGAATAGAGACTCTCAAGGACAGCACTGAAATGAAATGTGTAATTTAGGGCTCTTTTTATTCAACAATAAAAGCACAGGCCACCTGATAGGACGTTCCCCCTGGAGCAGTATTAATATTTAAGAAACAATAGATTCCCACACCAGACTATTTGTTGAACTGATTGGAAAGCTCAATCAAGCAGCACAATGTTTTAATTGCACCACAAAGTTTACACACTGTAGGAAATCAACTTGTGAATTGCTTGCTTATAGTTGTTCTTGCATTGTAGAAAATACTGCAGCATTGAAAAATCACACTTTTACAACTCTTCTCACTTTTTTCTTATGTTTTCTTTTTTGATAGCCTTGTGTTTTCTGAGTTTGATTGGATGCTTGATTTGTGCGCAGGGTGGACACCACACGTGTGGAGTTTACCATCTCTCTGAGGGAGAACTGGTCAATACCATTCTTTGCTCTTCAGGTGGCTGCAATAACCTGCTACTTACAGCCACAGCTAAAACCTATTCACCAGGTAATCTATTCTGATCAATTTAGATGTCTGTTCTGTTACTATTTCAGATTCAGATTAGTGACGAAAAGGCTGATTCTTTTCCGCAAACCAGTCTTTCTGACGGTTTGTGTTAGTGAAACCGTTCAAAAAAATATTCAAAATATATTTTACATCTTCACTAAATTAATTATCAGAATATGTAATGCTGTCATCCCGGTGGGTGGAAATACTTGCTTCAACACTGCATACGTTATGCTCAGTAGTAAAATTCTTTTCATGTCTTGACTGAACAGTTTTTAAATTATAATATGTAGATCAATACAACTTGTGGTACTATGCATTTGTTTTTAAAGAAACCCCCTCATTTAAGTCCTTGGTTCATGTATGCTCACAGACCTTAGGTTAGACAGCATACTGGATTTTATACAGATTAAAACCTGGCTGTGAGGGATAGACTACAGTCTTTACAATGGCATATGTTCTATAAAGGTCCTAAATTCTGTACTTTTCTAAACTTACAATTTTGGAGCAGTTTTATTATAATTTTATTTTTTATTTTTTGGAACAATTTGCTTGTTGTTAAGCAACTGTACAATCCATTAAACCTATTATACTTCTAGCCATCACAGCCTTAAATATTCCACTACCCTGACTAAGGACTATAATATTAGCAGCTCACTAAGTAATCTACAATGTGGACATGTGTAATAGTGTACTGTTTACTGCTGCCCTAGATGACATGAGCTAGATAAAAAAAAATGTGCCACCACTGAACACTACCTCTGCCTTCAGTTATTTGAAAAAAAAAACAAAAAAAACAGATAACGCTGTTTTAGGGTTGTTGCTGTGTTAAGCATGTTGGGATTCTCAAACAGTGAAATGTTGGCCTTGTCCAAATTTGGAACATTTGCACTTGTATTCTTGCACACTCGTTGTGGCTGCCATTTACCCATGTTCACAAAAACTATAGGGTGTCCTCTTTGTCTAAGGCTAAGTCAAACTGGCATTACATCACAAAAGTATGGGCTCAAGGAAGGGCTTGCCACAGAGCCACAGTGTTTGCAGTTTTAGAGAAGTCATATTAGAATGAGATAGGAGAAAGCTTTAAATAATCCAGTCAAATAAGTCAGTAAGTTTTGTTTACTCATTTATGAAAATAGGAAATATGACAAGAAGAACTGAGAAAATGAGACAGTAAGTTGTGATAAATGTCTGACTGCTTGCTGCTGTTGTAAAATAGTTTTATGAAATATGAAATGGAGGTTAACAATTGCAAGTGTACTGAATGTGTGAAATATTTACTCTCCCGAGCATACTCTCAGTATGTTCTGTCAACACAGACTCTTTGCTTTGCTGACATATGGTATATCATTGGAAACATTCTCATTGTATGATCTCTGAAGAAAGAACAGGGTTTTTGTATGTTTGGTGATTAGAATTGAACAGTGTTTTGCGTTCATGTCCTTTCTACCACAGAGGGTAGTGCTGTGGCTGGTGTTCGTCTCCACCTTCTGCTTCTGTTTGACATGGCAATTCAATCAGTTTGTCCTGCTGGTGCAGGCCCTAATAATCTTTACCCTGGATTGCCTAGACTTCCTTACAGCAGAACAGGTAACACTCAAAGGAACATTTTAGAGACTTTCCACCTTTTGAAGTTCATGTGAGGTTGGATATTAATTTCTTTCTCCCTGTAGGTGGTTTCTCTGTACCTGATGCAGGTATTGAGCCTGTTATTGGTGTGGTTACTGCAGTTCTGCAATTCTATGATTCTGGGCTCTCTGGTAATCAGTTTCATTGTGTCTGCCCTCTTCATCAAACACTTCCAGGTCAGTGCACATCTTAGTACACAAGTATAAAACCTGTTTTTGTTATCCTAAGAACATATATCCCAGATACCAAATGTGTTTTTCTATTCTTTATGTGCTTTTTAACCCAGGTTATGGGATTTTTATGCATGTGCTCATCTGAAGTACTCCAGTCTATGAGTGTTTTGCCAGACCTTAGAATGACATTTAGCAGATCTCCTTATAAGGTTTATGATTTAGACTGTACTGAATGTTAATATGCTCCTTAAAGATGGTAATCAAATGTTTGTACACAAATCTGATTAAAGTTAATGCAGTGCTTTCCAGATGATCTCAGTGAAGAGCTGTATATGTGCTTGCCTGGATGTGAGCTCTAGTATTGCATTCTGAATTAACAAACAGAATCCAACAAGTAAACAGATAAAAAAAAATAATCTAAACCCCTATTTAGGCTATTTAATTTGATCAATTTAAAAAAATGTTGCACAGTAACTCATACGGAATATTTTCTGTATAATGAATAAATGCAACTAAATAAATGATGTATTAGGTCAGTTGCATGTTTAAATGCAGTAGGCACACTCATAACTATGAACCGAAAGCAATTACGAGACATTTCCTGAGAACGCATCCCATCTGTTTTAGACTATAAAATGTTTACACGAGGGACTTCATCACTTTTGTTTTCATGCCCGAGCCTTATCTGTGTTCGCTAACACCAAGTTCCATTTTGATTGAAAACTGATCTTAAGAATATATAAGTTAAGTTTATTTTTTAATGCCTGCTGTGTGTGTGTGACTTTCAGATGGGACTAAAAACGGGCGGCTTTGTCATACGAGTAGGAAAACTGGCTCTTCACACACTCCTAGTCCTCACATTAACTTTCACCATCAATTATTCAGCCAAGGTGAGCTATGAATCGTGTTCTACATCGTCCGCCCTGTCATTAATGATAAAATAGAGCTTCTCTACCATCTCCTCCTGAGACACTAGCTTTGCTTTCACTCTCATTGTCTTTCTTCATATCTTACTCTCATAAAAATCCACATCCCTGATCTCATGAGACACTTACATGAATGATTTCATCCTTCACTCTCTCCATTTTAATTGACAGAAAATACTCCAGCTGAAATCCGACGAGCACATCTTTAAGTTCATAAAGGCCAAGTTTGGCTTCGGGGCAACGAGGTAAGTCTTTGGTCATCTCTCATGGCGCTACATCTAAGCCTTTTATCATCAGTCAAATGCCATATCGTGGTGTCTTATTCAGAAGTGAGATCTACTCTGAGACTAGAGCGAGCCATTAATCCGCTGTGATTAAATGCGTCCAGCTCTGGTGGAAAAATAACATCTGGCACACAATATAATCTGCTCATCCACTAGATATTTATGAAGCCATTTCAGTTGATCAGATGAATTGCTGCTCCCAATAATCTGTATAATATATATCCTGCCACCCGCACTCCCTCCCTGCCTTTTTCTTTCAGAGACTTTGATGCCAGTCTCTATCTGTGCGAAGAGGCTTTTGGCTTGTTGCCATTGGATACATTTGAGCGGTTGGCTGGCACAGTGCTGCTCTATCCGTATCTGTGCACCCTCAGTGTGCTCTTCATCTTACTGCTGCTGGTGGCGCTCTCTAATCTCAGGTAAAACTACCGTATCACTTCCTCTCTGGGAAATGCTACCACGCCGTATGCTACGCGTTAACGAGACGTGTATCTGGGAATTTAGATATTCTCATAATGTTCATTTTTCTAATTAGAGCACAAAAATAGGCTGAAAAATGACCAACAGAGCAGTGATTATAGCTTCATAACCACCTTGTTCACCACAGGTCATAATGCTAATTTGTAATTAGAGTTATTAGTCTTTATTAGATGTGCTACACAATAATTGTACACTAGATGTATTTGTTTTCCATTAGGGCTTTTAAATGTGTGTTATTATGTTCAGTTCAAAGTAGATTTGCTGTTGCTTTAAGGGCTGCTGTGGCCTTCTTTTTTGTTTTCTTTTCTTATCAGAATCACAAGATCTCATACACAGCCGGAGGCTTTGCAAACACACACACACTCACACACACACTAATCAGTCAGTAACCCTTCAATACTTAAAGAAAAAAACACACACGTGCGCTTGAACTCTGAATAATACAGCTGATATTTTGTTTTAATGTGAGGTAGTGTTCTTGTTTTTTCCTAATTCTTCATCCCAGCATGAATGGGTCAGGCCAAGCGAGCAGGGAGAAAGAGGACAGAACCTTTAGGATGCGTCCAGACGTTGCATACAATCTCTTGCACACCGTCTTCTTCGGCCTGCTCGCCTTTTCCACTATGAGGTAAACAAGATGTAAATCGAAAAGTTTTGTTGCTTTCATACCACGTATCTCTTTCCCTCCACGCAAATATTTTCCTTCTGTATTTTCCTCACTCTTCCGTCTGTAATTTCATTCCCTGCTGCTGCTATGGTGCATCTCAATTTCAACCTCTTTTCTGCTACCACTTTCATTTCCTGTTCTCCACACCGCGTCTGATTTGTGATCTTCTTCATCTTATTAGTCCATATCCCAAGTTGACAGTTCAGTCGAGATTTTTATAATGTATGAATTATGGCAGAACATTGCGCTATCGCTTTATCTGAGCTTTATGATAAAATAGAAAGCACCAATAGATTTCTATCTTTGCCGTTGGCAGGATGAAATATTTGTGGACTGGCCACATGTGTGCTTTTGCTGCCTTTGGGGTCTGTGGTAAGGAGGTGTGGTCGTTGTATCTGAGGGTCCTCCACCTCAACACCAAAACCATGGTGAGCCACTGAGATCTGTCACACAAACACACATTTAGATTTAATAATTTAGCAGACACACACATTGTAAATGAGAGATATTAGCAGTAGCGTTCAAACAGCAATGAAATATTATTACAATTTAAAATATTTTCTATTTTAATATATCTTGCATAATTTATTTCTGTCGTGGCAGCCATTACAACAGAGTCACTTGATCTTTCAGAATTTTGCTTTATTATCAATAATGCTATCTAGCGCATGGGCGGGTATATGCAAATGTGGTGAGCGTAACTATTACGCCTCTAGACTGTTACGAAACAGTCTGTGT
>JAUCMS010000127.1:19841856-19858473 GCA_032357445.1 Enteromius radiatus
AGTAGGAAACGATGGTGTTTGAGACTCACAGTATGTTATGTCCATGTACTGAACTGTTATTATTCAACCATGCCAAGATAAATTCAGTTTTCCATTCTATGGCACCTTTAAATGCACACATACAGTAAACACAATGTAGAAGAGAAATATCTGAGCTGTAGAAAAGGAGAAATGAGACATAAATAATACGAAGTAACACATTTCAGCATATATATTCTGTAGAAATATGAATGTCTAGTGGAAAATGATGTTTTCCAGTGAAGCTTGTATTATGTAAGGGGTATGTTGTGTAATGTGTGAGAGGAACACATGAATAATTTACATTTCATATGAAAGTCGCTTAGTAATGCACAGTCCAATAAAAAAAAATGTTTTCATAAATCATAACATATTTTCATAAGTTTAACGTTTTTGTAAGTTTAATGTTGTGCAGCCATTCTTAGCATTTTTAGCTCACAACGTTCTCACAGGATCTTAAACCAAAACTTCTTGCCTCCCAGCAACTATTACATGATTATGTTGCCATTTCATTAATATAAACAAACATAAATGATAAAATACATAAAATACTGATTATTTTTCTTGTGCGCTTCTATATTTTCATGTAACATAAATCGGATTGGTAGATTAAGGATATAATAGAGTTTACCCAGTTTACCCTGCTCTCCCAAGTACTCAAGCAATAGCAAAATGCACAGGTTTAATTATAGGATTAAATGTGTATAGAAAGCCCACAACAGATATATAAAAGTGTAATTTTAAAGCTGTAATGCTTAATGTTGTGAATGATGAATTTCAGTGAGGGGTGGTTACCTTTTTCATAAATGTGCCCATGTGCACACAGCCAAACATTTCATTTCCCCACTAGGTGGCAATATAGTTACAGCCCTCAATCCTAAACAATTACATCCTGTTTCTTCCCATTCATATGGTTATTTATCCATTTATGTTATTAATCTGTTTCCACAGATGAGACTGATCAGGTACTCCGTTCCTATTGTAATACTGGCGTTTCTTTATTACAAGGTAAGGCATTTTCAACTATGCTGTCATGTATCTATTTGCATACATTGCTAAGCCGCCTGGGTGGCTGTACGCCATAAACAGTCACGCAGGAATCCTAGTGCATGCAAATGGAATTTGTATCACACTGTGTGTGTTATTTAGGGGAGATTCTGCAATACAATTTTTTTTTTCTCTGTTAACACAGCAGTGGAATGAGCAATCAGATATGAATTGCGTATGTTTATGTATTTGGATGTTTGTTGGTCTGCTTTGTTGATCATTGATTATTGTCAGTCATTCCCATTACATCAGTCTCACACTTTCCCTCCATCTCAATCGCTGCTTTTCTATTGACAGTTCTGGCCCAGACTGATGGAGGAGATTTCTGAGCTGAGAGAGTTTTATGACCCAGACACTGTGGAGCTAATGGAGTGGATCAGGTAAAGCAGCTGTAATCTTCCTCTTAAACGCTACAAGCAAACACTCACAGACAGCGATCAGACCAGAGGTCTCCAACCTTAGGCACGCAAGCCACCGATGGCACTGTGGAGAGCACTCATTGGCATCGTTAAGAGTTTGATATTAATATTATATGATTTTTTTTCCCTTAGTTGTTTATTTTAAAGGTGTTGAAGTCCCTTGCATCTGCATGCCAAACTTCCTTTGCACTAATCCATCTTTATCATCACACAATCTGTTTTAGCTATATGCTGTATGGACTTTGATGGAGTTGGGTTGAGTCTCTTTTTTTTTCTCTTACAGAATAATTAGTGTAATTGAGAAGATGTTCCCGCCAGCAGCATTTTATAATAAGTTCTACAAACACATAAAAACAAATCAGTCTGGCATAAACAGTCTTTAACGGTATGATTCACCCAAAAAGGAAAAATAGATCAAATGTACTTACCCTCTGGCTGTCCAAGGTGTAGATGAGTTTGTTTCTTTATCAGAACAGATTTAGAGAAATTTTGCATTGTATCACTCGCCATTGGATCCTCTGAAAGTGAATGGGTGCCGTTTTAATAAAAGTTTAAATAGCTAATAAAAGTATCACAATAATCTACAAGTAATCAACATAACTTCAGTCCATCCACATATTGTGAAGCAAAAGCTCAATGTTACTCCAGTGAAAAATCTGCAGAGAGAAATATATAGCGCACAAAAGTTGACTAGAATGTTCTATATTTCTGCATAAATATAACCCAAAACATTATCAGATTTTCCTGAGTCCTGAAAGTAGACAAAGAGAATCCAATCAAACAAATAAGACAACAATATTTCTTTATTGTGAAAAATGATCCAGTGTTAGTTATTCATCTTTGATCCAGTATTAGTTATAAATCTTTGCTTTTGCAGCAGCAACTGCAGGTAACGTTTCTTCTAACTGCTAATCAGACCAACATCTTGTAGGTATTTTACCTGCTTCAACTCTGTGTTATTATTGAGTTTCCTTTTATGAACTGCTTGTTTCAGGTCCTTCCACAACATTACAATTGGGTTAAGGTCCTGACATTGTCTCAGCCATTCCAAAACATTAACTTTGTTGTTCTTCAACTGTTCATTGGTAAAAACAACTTGTGTGCGTGGGGTTGTTGTCTTGCTGCATGACCCACTTTCTTCTCAAACTCTGTTCATAGATTTTCCAAAACATTTTCCAAAACATGATGCTATCAACACATGTTTCATATATGGGATACGTTTCTTATTATAATTAGGTGTATTCTTCCCTCCTATCATAACGCTTCTCATTTAAACCAAAATGTTCTATTTTGGTCTCATCCATCCACAAAACGTTTCTTCAACAGCACACTGACTTGTCCAAGTGGTCTTTAGTACACTGCAGATGGGCAGCAACGTTCTTTTTGGAGAGCAGTGGCTTTCTACTTGTGAACTCTTGGGGAGTGTGACGTTGGTCCTGCGTGTCCTCTATTTGTACACACTTACTGTGGATAGGTGAGGTCCAAACACTTTTCCACCTTTTCCAGCCTGATGAGAAAAAGCAACTCTTTTTCTGAAGTCCTCAGAGATCTCCATTGTTTGTACCATGATACACTTTCACAAACTTGATCAAACATTGATGGATCCTTGTTCTCTACAATAAAACAGGGCACGCACAGGGCATACCCATTTGTTGAAAACACCTTTGAACAGATGAACTCTACTTTCACCTTCAAATTCACTGCTATAGAGATTCACAAACTTTAGCCACTCACATGTAATATTAAACCATTTTCCTGAATAATAAATGGCAAGGAAAATATTTGTCTCTCATTTTGTTTGATTGAGTTCTCTTTGTCTACTTGTGAAACTTTACATGTAAAAATATGCACACACACAGATAAAACACTGTTGAAAAGCAAAAACAGTTCTAGACATGTATATCACGTTTTTGATGTGAGGAGAATGGGGAATGGACTTATTTATTTGAGTAAATGTTATTACTGATTATAGACTTGTATTTTAAATGAATTAACCTTCATTATTGGATTTGCTATTAAATACCACACATCTTTCCCCTTCAAAGTCATTAATTAATGCCCTGTGGTTTGGGGATTACTTGTGGATTATTGTGATGTTTTTATCAGCTGTTTGAACTCTCATTCTGACGGCACCCATTCAGTACAGAGGATCCACTGTTGTGCAAAAATTCCTACAAATCTGTTCTCCATATTGGATGGCCTGAGGGTGAATAAGCACATTTTATTTTTTAGACTCATTTGGAACTATTTCTTTAACGTTTCTCACACAAAACATGACACTAAAAGAAATTATGTCTTTAACACCTTAACGCACAACTCGAAGAAAATTACAAAAACATCATGCACATAATGCGGTACATGGTAACTAAAAACAAAATCAGGCTTTGAGGCTTTGTTTTGCATAATTTATTCAGGATGTCGTGCATGCTAGGAAACAAAATCTAGCATTTGGCACCATGGAAATCACAATATATAGTATTTCATTTTGTGGGAGCTGACACTTAACATCCATAAAATTGCCTAATTCTTCATCAGACTAATATAAAATGTCTTTCTTCTTGCTTTTTTTTTTTTCTTCACTCCATTACTGTGAAGGATATAAATAAAAAGCTGTAGTGAATACTCTATTCATTGGATGAGATTTGCAGCCGTAAGGCAGAAGGTACTTGTGTTTGGAACTGGGCTGGTTTAAGATGGACGTCATGAATTAGACATTAGGTGTTGGAGTGACTCCAGCGGTTGGCAACAGAGGGTTTCATCAATGACACCATTTTCACTGCACGCTGGGAAAAAAAGACTTACTCATAGTCAAGTTTATATATGTGATTGTGTGAGAAAGAGTGAGATGTTTTGGCTGCAGTGACACAGGTGATCTCTCCCTGAAGAAAATGCGATTTGTGTCAGGGATTAGTGGGTGAGTTTCCTTGGCTGACGCTGCTGCATTAAGCCGCTTCCACACGCTAATTAACCATCAGATGAAAGAGTTAAGTGGGGATCACTTCACACTTCTGTCTGTGCTTGGCTTGCCAAAGCCTGCACTGTTTTATATGTAGATTACCAGCCTAGAAGGGAGGGTGAGCATGAAAAGCGTGTTGAGGAGAGTGGCAGTATCAGCCTCCTCTAACCATGATTGGAACTTACTGCATAATAAACCACATACTGTGGCACAACGTGAAGAGGGAGGGTGAACAACTACAACTGTGAAAGTATCCCTGTCAAGCAATCTTTTGATTTAGCTTGAGCTAAAAGCAACACACTAGACACTGTGTATGATTTTACAGTGGGTGCGTGAAAGTAAATTTTTCCACTTTTGTGATTCTGCAGGTTTTATTAGACAGCTGTAGAGTGACAGGTACTGCTTTGGAACCTAGTGAGCTGCCTTGCTGTTTACTACCCAAATAGGCAGCGTCCTCATGAGCGATTTGATTTGGAACATTGTATACAGGCAGCGACTCATATTATAATGCTTCTTACATGAAACACACAAGACACTTTACTCCAAGGAAGTCTGTGAAAGCTGAAGTAAGTGATTCGTTAGCATTCTCATTCATCTCAATGGCCATTAGTATGCGATTTAAAATCTGCTATTTTTGCTCTTGGCGCGGTCTTAAAGATTATGAGTGCTGTATGCAAAACTAAAAAAGCATGTAGCATAGCATCACTTAACAGCCTCAGAGCTCATGAGAGTTGAGGAAAATCTATTTCACTATGGAGAAAATGAATGGGTATATAATTACCTAATCTAGAACCGTACTGCTGTGCTCTATTCTGGATTGAATGAAAGTATATTAAAATACACAACCCTTTATTCAAATAGCCTAGTCCATTTTAATTAATTTAACATTTTATTATTTGAAGCTGAATTTTTGGTTTGTCTGCCATCTTGGATGGATTTTTTGTGATTCTTTATTGTGATACTGTATATCTGAGTAAAATGGCTTCTTGAGTTAAAAAAAAAACTTGTAGGGTGGGACTTCTGGAATTGATTGGATCATTGTCTTTTGCTAATTGCTGTGATCTTATATGACAGATTGCTTGAGGGAGGGCTTTATTGCCCAGGGATGTAATTATGATTTCACTCATAGTTGGAATCAAATAATTGCCATTGAGCACAGAAAAAGCTTTCCTAGCTGGAAAACATTTGTTAACCAAAAAAGGGGCTGTACCATACAGTACTGTACATAATATAAAGTCCAGAGTATTATCAGAGTACTTCTGTTTTGATATTATCATGCATACTGAATGCATAACCTTTCAAAATATGCTCCATTTGGTAGCATGCCTGAATCTGTGTTGAAGGAAAGTCGGTTCACCTGGCAGATGTTTTGTATATGCATCAAGACCAGCTTGCATCTTGAATGGGGAAATACTGAATTCCCAAGAACTGCTTGCCAAATAACATTTAAACAGTAACAGTGTTGTTACTTATACTCAAACCATTTTAAAAAATCCGGACAATTTTCCTTCGTTTCTCTATTGGGCAGACATTTTGGCCAGCTGAACAAAAATATTTTTTATGCTAAACCTGTACAGCGCACACACAAAGAAGTGTGTAACTTTTAACTCTAATGTGCCCTATTAAGATTACTTACAAAGACATATTAAAAAATAGTTGGGAAAGAAAATCACACACAATTCTTTATTAAAATATAATATTAAAACTATTATACTGTATGATTTAAAATACGAAAAAAAAACAAAAAGCATTTATTGCTCATGTATTCCCTTTCAATTATGTCAATTATGTATTAGACTTTTTTATAATGTAGCCCAAATTTTTTTTTCAATATTTTCAATGTATGTTAACATGAATTGTTTTAGTTATCTAAACGTCCCCATGTAGTAGATTTCGCACACTACTTCACCTGTGTGTAAGTATAAATGTCTCAGAGTTTTGTCCGCTATTTCGACGGCTTAATCCAGCTACTCTTTCTTCAAACATGACATTTTATTTTTATGTCATTACATTTGTGGTGACTCACGTGTTGAGCTATATCATCCACAACCATTAAAGTGTACTCATCAGTGCACATCATTCACTTTTATTGAAACAGTTTGCCAACACATTGACATTTTTCAGACTTAAGAATAACAAAGACATGTCACTTATATAGTTTTGAATGGGGAAAAATGCAATGCTCAGTATGGCCACTCTAATAAAGGAAGTCCTGCCTTCTGAGCAAACGAGACAACTGCTAATTTGTAAAGTCACACAGCGTGTCAGTGCAGCTGCCGTTAGAAGTCCCGGTTGCTATAGAAACAGTCAACGCTCTGAGATGTACGTTTAGGATTGCACATGCGCACTGGCTTGTCTAGCCTGAGAAATATACGTTTCCCTGTACAAACAGATAGGAGCTGCACTTGGATGCCCGAGAGACTTTTCAAAGATGGCCGCCGAGTGCATGGCTTGACTTGCCTTAAAGGGACTTTGCATTATTTTGCACTTACCTGTAATAGAATTCAATCAAATGACCAATTCCCAATTTTTTGCATCTGTCCTGTGCACGGCATATTATTTAATAAAGTGTCCTTCATGAACGCATCATTAAATTTGATATGATCTTTTATATGACTCGGGTCGACCACAAGTCGTCTTGACTGCGTATGGGCAACATCATATTAGTTCTTTTACAGGAAACAGGAATGATTAGTTCACCATTTATTCATCCAGTGACAGCAATCTGTACCGGAAAGAGAAATGATTACTTCACTTTTTGAGTCTTAATAGTTATTTGTTCTTTTGTCACATTGTAGCATGCCGGCAGTATTAGAAATTAGTTAATAAATCCTAACATGTTTACAGTTATGTGATGCTTTTCTGTTCTTAAATTGTAGCTTTTTTATTTATACATATATATTCAGTTTCTGTTTCTGGAACTGAGTAGTGCTGTAACCTATGAAATTGCATGAATAAACGATTTGAACCAAGAGATTAACTTATCAATTCTGTTTCCGGTAAAGCCTGCATAGCTTCAGTTTATGGGCATGTGATGTAACAAAGGAATGAGCAGTTGGAATTAATGAATCATTTCTGCTTCTCATAATCTGGCCTTGGTTGCATTATAGTTTCATTGCATTAACAGCCTTATTTGAAACCCTGCGCAAGTAGATGTGTCGTGGAATTTGGTTATTAACATATAACATTTTAATTATATTCTGCTGAAATGAATTAAAAGGAACAAAATGACTCAACAAATATTCAGTGAAATGATCAGATATTTCTTCTGCACAAAGAAGTATGTGCAGAGCTTACAGGGCAAATTGGATCCTGAGCTTCTATTGGCAGCTGCAGTGAAGCAAAGACTTTAGCCATTAGTGATTGGCTCTTATGTGTTGCCCTTTTCCCCATTCATTGTAATATAAGTTCATTTTGGCAATGCTATTTCTGGCTATGTCTTTCCAGAATTTATCATTTTTTAAGCAAGAGTGGTGGGTAACTTAATACACCTCATTCAATTGTGTCTATTGTAGTGGTCAACTCCAGCACTTTGTTGTTTTTGTTCTGTCTCTTCAATTTCTTTTTCAAATGTGAATCTGTTCAAATGCGTACGATATGTATGCCCAATAATGAAATATACAATAACCCAACAATATGAGTGAAGCCCCAAGTAAATAGTTTTTTTTTGGATGCTTTGTCAAATTAAAAGTAGTCCAACACAACACATTGTGCAAGAATGTGACTTGACAAACATATCCCATGTGGAAGGGGTTGGGAACCTCATAGCACTAACCACCCATGTGAATGCCATCATAATCTCTAACTAACCGTTTAGAACCTACAATCTCTGCAGATCCGCAGAGAAGGCTTTTGGGGAGGATGTCATGTGTTTGTGTCTTCTCTTCATGACTGATCAGTGGCCTTTCATTAGAAGCGCATCTGTCCCATAGATGGAAGTGAGTTCTTTGTCGCACTTCTGAGACTCTGTCATCACAGTCACCCTTATCATTGTGAACGTCTCTCTGCCATGTAATTAATTTTCCCTCTTTTGTTTTGTAGTTTTCTACTGTGCACTCTTTTGTTATAGCCCCCATAAAGGAGTTATTTCGGAATGTTGCCTTGTTTTGAAATAATGAAGATAAATTAGTCTTTTGTTTTCTCTGAAGGAAAAACTTTCTCAGCCCCTCCAAGCACAAGCAATTTGTGTTCCCCATTTGAACAAAGACGCATTTTCCTCCTGCTGTTTTCTCTGTTTTTATTTCTTTCTTTCCTTCGTGTTTTCAACGTCTTCGCTCTCACTTCCACTCTAATTGTCACTCTAGCCACTTTCCCTTTCTTTCCTGTTTAATTTGATCAAATTAGTGTCTTTTGCTGTTGCTGCTGCAGTAGACGTCTCGATGGAGATGTTGTTGGAGGTGTCTCAGTGGAGAGATTTCACTAACGCAGCGTTAATAGCCGAGCTCACAGATGCTAGCCTTGTTTGAACTCCAACAGAATTTCACTAATTCACAAACACCCCAATATACACACTCCTAACAAATGAAAGGTTAGCTGACACCATTTCTCACTTGTCATTTGTTTTACCACTGAGAATTGGACATTTTGTAATTCACATAAATTGCCGCTTTTGTAAGTTGTGGAATCTAACGAGAAGTCTCAGACTCATAATCACTTGAATTACTGTTCGTTTAAAAATATTTCTGTGGCTTAGTTACAAATCGGTTTACTAGACCCAAATTACTTCTTTAAGTGACTTCTGAAACAGACTGAAATTTCTTTTTGCTTCAGTTCATTCCTTTTGCGCACAGATCAATCATTGACATTTTAACTTGTGTTCTCGCCCGATCAATCAGTCTATCATCCCTCTGTGAACCCCACCTCAGTCAGACGCTCCCTGAGGCCTGTCTTCTTCTCTTTCCCTCTCTCTCCCCCTCTCTCTCTGTCTTTGATACACAGGATTAAGGTCCACACAACTTGAGAGCACTCACAGATCCAATCCTGATTTAGCTTTATCTTCACACTGGCCAGTCTGTTTGTATTTGTGATGCATTCCGTGTCATTGTTTGCTCCTCTGCCATCTGAAGGACATTTAAGTAAGGCTATCCACCTCATTTTTAATGTAAGAGCATATGTGGCCATTTGTAACCTGAATGTGCGAGGCTTCCGGAGTCAGTTGCTTTCAATTAATTTTAGCTGCGCAAAATAGCTTGTTATGCTGCTGGATATTGCAAACTGGTATTTCTTATCATATTATTGTAATGTATTGTCGTAATTATAAACACAGTGCTTTGAAGCGGAAATAGTTTTACCGTTTACAGTGCTTACTGTTATTTTTCTGGTTATTTATTTACCAATGGCGGCTAATGAATCAGAATTCTTACAGAATATGTATACATTTTCTGCGAATGTGTGTATACAGTATATATATATATAGGCTACATATACATTCACATAAAATAACTTGCAAAATAAGGTGGATATGAACATGTTTGTTTGTCTCTGCACATAGTAATTGTGAAAAATGTACTCTTCCCCTACACCAGGTTACCTTGCCTTTTAAGACTTAATTAGTTTTTTCCTGCTTTCTGGAATCTGGTCAATTCTGTCTGAATCTATTAATTCATTCAAAAAATACATGGTGAGATATATATGTGTGTGTGTGTGTGTGTCGAAAATATATTTACATTTATTCTTCTGTTTATATAAAACTAACATTAATACAGAGGCTACATTTGATAAGCACTTGGCTAGAATCAAAAAATAAATAAATACAAATATTTAATCGTCTTTAATTCTCACACTCTTGTTAGTCATTGACCCTTTCATCTGCCTTTCTATCCACCGCCTGCCTCTCTGTTCACTCTTGAAGTGTTGACTGGCTGTTTTCATGTCATTCAGCACCTAATTGATTTTTTTTATGCCATCAGACTATCGGACCATTTGTCAAATGGACATGAATGTGCAGAACGCATCATCCAGAGGACTCATCAGTCTGACCCAGATCAACAGCAGATACCAGACATTTTTAATGAGTGATAATTTTGACAGTCATGTCTGAGTATATTATTATTGTGGCCTTGAGTGTTTGTACAGTAGCACTGGTACACAGGCAGTGATTCAGGCCAATGACATTGAGATATCGCAAGGAACGTGACTGACATGTCCAGCCATGCTATCAATTTTAGCCTTTGAAATGATTAAGCGCTTAACAAACGATGGCGAACCAACACATACTGATTTATCTGTATTTATAAAAGTGGATCAACATCAATCTAATGTGAGGTCATTCATTTTGCTCACTAAATTCAAAACACATTTCTGTCTAAGGAGATGTACTGCATAGGCATGCGTCTATAAAGATATGGTTGCTTAGGCCACCGTCTGTGTCCCTCTCTTTGGAATATTAATGATGTTAATCAATTTTTATAATGTCAGCAGGGTGCAGGCTAACACAAGCTGACATTTACATAAGAGAATATAAATCTGAAATTAAATGTAAATCTGTTAGAGGCCAGTGCAGTCCCATGTCAATATGGAGTAATTACATAGAGACCCCCGGAAGCAGAAAATGATGCACTGTTGGCAAGGTCAAAGGTCAGTCTATTCAGATATTCCTCAGTTAATAGACATTACTCAAGTCTATTTTAGATTTAAGACCAGATGAACTGGAAACATCTTCCTCCGTTTTGTCAATGCAAAAGAATAATCCCAAATATCCTTGAACTAAGAGTCTTGTAGATCTGACCTTTTCTCACTAAACTTGCAAAAACAGTCACACAGTTAATTCTCATGGCATAAACATACCTTGGTGCTCTTTTTTTTAGCCAGACACGAAATACATACAGTACCAACAAGTACATATGAAATGAAATAAGTACAAGTACAAAAAAATGAGGCAATAAAACTCTGACATATTTTATTCCTTTTCACACAAATGGACAGAGTTTTGTTTAATAAAGTGCAATTTTAGCACAATTATTTAGAAGAATATCATGTTATCTGCCTCAATACATACCTATATAAATGTAATTAAAATGTGCCAGAGTTCACATATTGAACCTGTGTTTTAGCGCCACTCTGTGGCAAAACATGCAGTAAGGCACGCAAAAATGGCGTTGCACAAAATGTGCGCAGAGGTACATATTTTTATGAGACCAGGTTGTTTAATTCACAATTTTATTAACATAGTAACTGTTACACAACATTCTATTCACTCTAAGGGGGTTTAATAAGAAACAAAGACCATTGAAACAGTAAGAAGTTAACACTCATTTTAAATTCAGTGTTTAGTAGAGTAGACCGACTCTGGGCTATCAAAATTCTACGACCGTTCTTGAATCCTACATGGATATTATATTCATTAGAAAGATTAATTAAGTTTAACAGTCTTTACTCATAAAGTATATATTTTGTGTATGTATTGCTTTTTCACTTTTCGGTAATAAACGTAGTCGGACTGTGAAGTCGCCATAAAACACATTATGTCAAGGATGTCGAATAGCAGGAAGGCATTTGTCTTTTTATCGCCATTCATGGGAAATCATATTGAAGTTAAGGCTGTTTGGAAGCATTATTGGTAATGAATTGTGCGTGTGAAATCAATAATAATTGTGCTGTGCTGTCACTGTCATTGATGAAATATAAAAGAGAAGTTTCTTTACTTACTTGATTGAAGCCATTTGCTCTGTGAACACGGAAATGTGAAAAAGGTACGAAGAGGAAGGCAAAGGAGATGATTTGTCTCTGATGACATCTGCAGTAGTGTATTTCAGTTAATCTAAGTGGAAAAATCTGTTGTCTGGTAATAGAAGTGGCTTGTAACTACATTACTTGTGAGTCTTGCCAGAAGTTTATTAGGCACATTAGTGTTCATTTGTTTTGCCAGTTAATCAGCACCAATAACCAATCACTGGAACAATCAGTTATGGCCAAAAAGTCTTTCTTATGGTGTTACCAGGATGCGTCCCTTTCTGGGGCAGCTGAAGGTCTGCTATCATTATACAGTACCAGAGCGGCCACTAGAGGTAGAATCACAGACACCTCATGCTGTTTGTTTTGACGCTTGTTTTTATATCATTATAAAGTCATTAATTTGTTGAGTAGATGCTGCATTAGTAAAGAACAGCCTGAGAAGTCAAGGCTGATAAGTAGCACCTAGAGCGGTCAAAACTATGTGAAAAAAAAACAAGCATTGCATATTTAAAGCTAATGATGTGAAAAAGCAAATTTATATGTTCATGCAGCTGACAGAAACATAAAAACCAATCAGAAACACATCCTGTTTCAGTTTTACTGTAATTCATATTTTGTTATGTATGTATCCAAGAGTCACCGTACTTTTGCCACGTAAGACATGATCCTAGATCATTTTTTTTTTTGCTGATCCTGGATCAACATTACTGTTAAAAAATATAGACTTTTCCCAGTCTCTACCCCTACACCTAATACTACCCAAAATATATTCCTAAAATGAGTGGGAAATGATAGCTGATTAACAAGGGTGTAGAAGCACCTAACCCTGATCATAAGCCTAAAACAAATATTTCCTGAAAAATGATCCCTCAAATCTGATTGGTTGATTGTAATGTTTTTCCAGGATCAACAAGAATGTTGCTTAATGAACATCTTGTACTTGGTGAAATCACACTCCATCCATATCCATGCTATGGCTTTAGTGTAGTGCAATTGTTTGAAGCAAACCTCTCTAGATTTAGAAAACACAACAGTACGCTAGAATAAAAGAAGAACTGAATATAGAATATCTCTATAGACATTTATGCTGGAAGACAAGATAAAAATAGATGAATTCTATTGGATTTTATGTTGGTATCTATCTGCCTGTCTGTCTGTCTAGCAGTGCAGTATACACTGTACTATGAGGGCTCTCTTCAAAGACTTTCTACAGTAGTCTGATATTTCCCCTTTTTACCAGTCCACTTTCCACTCTAGCATCAGAAGGGCTTCTCCTGAACCCTGTTATTGGAAGAACCTCTGTCTCCTGCAATCCTTTTCATAGATTCATTCATAGGCCTATATGTGATCTGATGTTAAGTTTGTCTTTGAGATGAAGGTCATGCCAAATTCTTTTAAGCCCAGTGAAATTGGAGCCATTTTTCTTTCTTTCTTTGCTGCTTCATTGCTTTGGTAAACTTTAGATTGAAAATAGCTGTTAGTCACCCTATGTGAGTGTGTGTTTGAGATTCTGTCCTCTTTGTTAACGTCTTTACGAGCTGACCAGAGATGGAGGAGGGTGCCTTATTGTACCCAATATGGGGCATCGTGGAGTTAATTTTGGATTTTGTCTGTGTGTGTGTAGGAGTTATTGAACTTGGAGCAAGGTTGTCATGTGAAGGTCCACTTTCATCGTTGACCCATACTGACAACACTTGCTCCTCTGTAATGAATTTTTTTTTTTTTCTCAATACATTCAATATTTAATCCAACTTATTCCAAACTGGACAGAGATGAAAGCCTGTAACCTTCACAAGCGCAGACGCTTTGTCTTTACCGGCTTCAGCTGAAACCGACCTTGAAGCAAGACGTCTGTGACAATATTTCGTTTTATTGCCAAAACAAATTGAACAGACATGGGGTGGGAGTTTTGAGTGCCGGAGGCTGCTTTTTTAATCAGTGGTTGTTTTAACTTGTTTTGCTTCAGGACCCAGATTACATTGGGTCAGACATCAAGTGACGACCCAACACAGTAGCTTTTTTTGTGGGGGGAAAAATCCCCTACAATTAAAAATATAAATGTATTAATGTTACTGTGAACTATGTTTTAAATTACTATTAATTTTACTTCTGGTAATACTCAAATCTGGCAATCTGGCTGCTTTTACCAAAACCCAATTTGCCCCAAAATACCATCAACATCAAAAGTTATGGAACATGTTTTCTCCTCCCAGAGGCTTAGATACTTATACTCGGGAATAGAAAATGTGCTGTAAAATGTTGGATGCTGATTTTGAAAGGTTACATTTTGATAAACAGATGGTCTTTGAAACATCCGTCAGGCTATTCAAATGACATACAGCTTCAGCACTTTCCTCCATGCCAAGCACATATATAAAATGACAGGAGACAGATCTCATCCAGACAGACAGAGTGCCTTTTAAGCCTTGCAGTACCCTCCTGCGTTTCAGACGTGGCTGATGGGAGTGTACAAATGACTGCGTCCCTCTCACTGAACCATTTCACATTTCTACCTTCACCTGAAATAAATGTCCGCAGGTTTAGCTTTTCTCATAAATGTCACCACTACATACCCAGCCCCCTCTTGCAATCGCCTGTCCTGGAATATGAGTGAAACTTGAGAAGTGTATGTAACAGAGCTCTCTCAAGTTCTTTCTTTCTTTTTTTTTCCTTGACAGATTGAAGACGCCCAAACGGGCAGTTTTTGCAGGCAGCATGCAGCTGTTGGCGGGAATTAAGCTGTGTACGGGGAGAGTATTGACAAACCATCCACACTATGAGGACCAGGCACTGAGAGAGAGAACCAGACAGGTAAGAGTCTCAGGTTTGATTTGCTTGGATCGCAATTCAATCCAGGTTCTAATATGTGTAGGACCTCCAGATCTCCTGGGACAAAAATTTACTCATCTTTCTGGAAATTGTTTTGTTTATCTGGTGTCAATAATAAATGCTGCAAACACTAGTCTGGAGAACTTTTTTTTGAGGACGTGAGCAGCAATTAAGCATGTATTGGTTTATGCTTGTGCGGCAGTCACAAAATATACCTATATTTTATTTAATGAATGTTATTTGCATAAAATATACACAATAATGTTTTGTTTCAGAGCTGAACATATGGTCAATCAGACCCAGGTCTGCATTATATAAAAACAAAAATCTTTTCAGAAGCATACAGTATGAACAAAGAATCAAATCTCCTCTTTTGCAATCATGCCCTATTATGTTAATTGAAATAAATGAAGCTGCAGTAAATCAGTCAGAAACTTACACTTAAAACTCTTTAGATACTGTTAGACTAAATGCACTGGAGTTAAGTGTGTACCTTAATAAATCAGCTGATAATCTTAATGAGATTATAAATGGGCCGTATCAAAAAGATCATATGCAAATGGTTCATAAATCCTCTTTAAGGGATTTCTTAATGGCATATGCAGTGTTGTATACTTGGCCTCATCAGCAGAAGTGTGACTTTTGGCATAATTAACTTAATTAGGTTTCTCATTGAGGTGGTTGGAAGTCAACACATGGGTGGGTGTCTTTATGAAGTGAAATAAACTCCACAGCACTGCTCCGATATGTGGCACATCCTCATTAAAATGTGTAATGTACACTGTAATTCTGAATGTATCGGCTGTCTTTCTTTTCTATTTCTGTCTGGAAAAAAAAGTCCTGTTTGCTTAGGCTTCACTATGGGACATTTGTCTATAGCAGAGGTTCAGTGCTTGAGTTTAAGAGGCAGAATGTTGAAGTGCACAAAAAGAAGAGGATTTGTGATAATCAGGTGACAGTATGTTCACTCTCTCGTGTGTTCATGAGAGTAGGGGCAGAAAATATGGATTTGAACAGTTGGTGGAAGGCTAGATTCCTGCTCTACTGTTCCTCCATCATTCAGAGAATAGATGAGAATTGATCTAACCAGAAAGACCCAAATTACCCATCAAACCAGTACATTAAAGCAGAGGTTCTCCAAATGGAGACATGCCGAGAAGGTGTGTGAGTCTTGAAGAAGTCCCCTCTGCATTTGATTTTTACTCTACCAAAGATAAAAGACCTACCTGATCTTACACTTTCAACTATAATCAAAAAACTATAAAGTAACCAATACTATAATAATCGTGCATGTTTATATAAAAGTCAAGCAAATACTTTTATGCCTTTTTTAACTGTTTCATATCGCTTTTAAAAATAGTAACTTGTTCTTTATTGAACTTGTTAGATTCAGTTTTTTGTATTCTTCTTGGATAACAGGTGGGATTTTTAGATAACTAAAATTACAATAGTGAAAATAATCCAATAATGAGTGTGTATAGTCTCTCTAAAACATCTTTTGTAAGGGATAATAGACGTGTAGCCGGTAGTTATCGCAAAATAAGCCCCGACAGTGTGATCAGGACCCGACGCAAAGCGAAGCTACCGGCTACACATATATTATCCCGCTTATTATACGGCTACTTGCCACATAAGAAAAAAAACTGGACATGAATATGAATTTGAAACATTTTA
>JAUCMS010000127.1:19858573-19882814 GCA_032357445.1 Enteromius radiatus
TATGCGTTATTACTTTGGAGCGGTTATTATTCGAAAATAACAAACCTGCAAATGTCTCAACTGACCAATCAGAATCAAGCATTCCAGGGAGCCATATAATAAAAATAGATAGTTTTCTATATATTGTATTTGTTCAGTTTGATTCAAACTGTCATTCGCAATGCTTCATGAGATAGCAGTACTTGTAGCTTGTTTTCAGAGACTTTTCACTTCAAATTGAAGTTGTGCTGTGCTGTGATTCTCTTCTTAGCTGGTTTGTTTGGTGCATGGCTTACAGCTCTTTAATGAAGACATTTTTTTTTTTTTTTTAAATCCTTAGTAAAAATAATTATGGATAAAACTGGCCAAAAAAACTGTGTCCTCACGTGTTGTGCTTAGGCTCCATAAGCTATTTTTAATAGTCATAGTGGCAAAAAGTTGTATCCGTCCTACAAACGCCCTACAAACAACCAATCAATGGTCTTTACCAAAAATATTCACTTTGATGTTATTATTTTAATGTTTTGTAATAAAAATATAATTTTATGATGTCACTATGAAGTGTACAGAATTACATTAAATTAGTTTTCATATAGTTTAGACAGACATACAGTGTAATCACCCACTATTCTTTTATTTATATTTATATTTATATTTATAAATGCAAAATATTTAGCTCGTGCAACACATACAGAAATACTGGCTTTGCTACAGAGCGCTAATAACAACAATACCATAATAAGCATAGAATGTGTATTTTTTTGATTTATTACTGTGGAGTTTTGAATTAAACAGTTTTAAATGAAAGAGTTGAGAATAGCATGCTGCTTTAATTGAACTAAGCTTAATGCTAGTTAATAACTGGCTCTGTCATGATGGTGTTTCATTGTTTTCAATTCATACACTATATGGCATGATAATGAAGTGATAATATCCGAGTCGGTGTGATGTGTACTTTGTAATTAGTCCATTCACTTCCACCAATTATACTGATTTATGATGATTTGTGTACCTATCACAAGCATGAAAACAAGCTGACAGGAAGACACTGTGATCAGCCAGTCACAGCTGGAGGTGGCATGTTTTCTGAAACTATGAGCTCAAGGAGGCAAAGTGCATATTGCTTTAAACATTATTGTAGTTCATATTGCACAATATTTGATATTTGCAATGTTGATTATTTTCCCATCAGACTGAGGTGATGAGGTGCTTATTGCCTCATTTGAAAAAAAATGTAACACAAAGGCAAAATAAAATATTTCGTATTTATTTGCATTTTGTCATGGAAAATTGTCTATAAATACCTATATATCATATCAGAAAATATATTGTGAATCCATAATTCATTTTTCCCAATGTTATTGTGAGGCTTATTAGGTTGGCGATTCTTGTAACAGTAATGTTGTTTGGTCAGTTGCCATGGATTTCATCAGAGTGTTCTGTTCTATGTATGGTATGCATCTGTGGCTCACGAGAAAATGAGTTTTAGTTGTGATAGTCTGTCGACATCTGCTAATAAAATGGGCACGGAAACCCTACCACTGAGCCTTTCTGCCACATTGATCTGCATCTCCATGATATACGGAAATGTCAAACCTTAACATAGCATCCTCAATTATACTGCCATATTGCTCTATTAATTAAAATACTGTAAATATGTATTTAATGGTATGTGAAACTGTGTATACAGTTTTTCTGCTTGCTGTTTTTGCTTCATCAATTACAGCAACAGAAAAAAAAACTACATTAAAATGTTTAAATGCCTTCTTTTTTAAACAAATGTTTAGTAGTGTTTTTATTAATAAGTGTTATCAGTTGTATTTCTGCAGCTTTGCCCTTCCAACAGTGACATAATTACTAGTGTTAATTCTGGTCATAGTCTTTAGATTAAAACGCCACTTTTTAATGTCTTGTTTTAATTTGAATCTAGCTGAATATCATACGATCTAATGGATTTAGTTATATTTATATTGTGCATTGTCACACAATTTTTACAATTTATCCGTGTCTGCTTTTCTCTTTTTCTAAGACTGCATTCTGCACTTTTCCCCCGCCAAGTACAGTAGATTAGTACTTTACAATTCAAAGTTGTGTATCGAACCTCCCTGCCATACAGGAGTATTAGTTTTAATTAGCCATTGAAAAAAGTTCAATAGAATTTCAGCATAGTTCGTCATTCAAACCACTTGATCCTTTGTCCTGTAATCCTTCATTTAGAGACTTTTTCCCGGAGCACCTTGCAGTACATTTTTACCACACAAACAATGAATCTGCAGCCTTTAACCTCTAAGCTACAGCACCGGATATGTATCTTTCTCCCATCTTTGCCCTTTTCGTTCCCTGCAGGTATATCAGATCTACGCGCGTCAGTCTGCTGAAGAGGTGCATCAAGTTCTCTATTCGGTTGGAGCGGACTACATCATACTGGAGGACAGCATCTGCTACGAGCGCAGACACAGCCGTGGTTGTAGGCTGAGGGACCTGCTCGACCTGGCAAACGGACATGTAGGTCACACACAGCATCTCCAGTTCATGCCCACACACACACATGACTTACTCTATTTAAATGAAACCAGAACCTCTTTTTCCACAGCTGAAACTAACAACTTTGCCCTTTACCAAATTCTTCACGTGGCCATGAACAAATATCATTTGGGTTAGATGCTAAGCTCACTGGTTTTGCTTGATTATTATTTTTTTTATATATTGGAAATCCCTTCAGCTCTCTGAGGTGTTTTCATTTCTAACATAACATTTCTATAAGTGTTTTGTGTAAAGTTGATGCTTACATTTTTCTTTTTGTCACATCATCTTGTTCTCACTCACCCACAGCTCACCCCGTGTGCAATCTAGCTTAAGTGAGTTTTTTTTTTTTGCTTGGGTAGCTTGATTGTTCTTTTGTTGTTGATTACAGTTGTGCATAATATCTGACAAAAGCAAATTTTCCAACTTCTAAGCTGCCGCACTTTGTGTAATGTCTGTGCACACGTCAGCTTTAAAAAAAAAAAAGAAGAAGAAGAAATCTCCCCCACATCCTGGCAAAAAGCTCAAGCTGAAAATAGCTTGTCAGCAGTTGTCATTCATGTGTCTGAGGTGAATGCCATGCCTTTGAAAGATCTCACAGAAGTTTGCCTCACTTGCTCCTCTGATCCGACTTCGAGCAGCCAGTGAAAGAGCCTCGCTCGCTCACTCACTCGTTTGATGAAGCCCGATTCCTTTCCTCATTCTGCCTCCAGCAGTTTGCATAAGATTCACTCTTGTACCATGTTCTGTGTGCATATGTTATTTTAACCTTGATTAAACCTATCTGGTTTAATTAAAGCTTGCTAATTGCAGATAGTATTACCAAAGAAGGAGTGTATACGAAATACCGATGGCCCAGAAGCAGCCATGTGTTGTGGGGGATATTTTTATTTATTTATTTTTTTCGTTTTTGCTCTGATCTCTCCCATGGGTGGCAGTTCTTTCTATCTCTGGGTGCTTTAAATGATCTCACAGCAGCGTTTCAAGGCCTTTCTGTTAATTTGGGAATATATCTCAAAGTAAATGTTTAAAAAACCTCAGGGCACAATTTCTCTAAGATTTGAAAGATAAAGAGCTGGAATGCTCTTTAAAAGGCTTCTGAGATGCTTCTTCATCTGAAAATGTGCCCTGTATTTTTCACTGTAGAGAAATAACAGCTCGTGGAAGAGAAGCACCACTTCAAAACCGATTTGTGCGTGTGTTTTTATTACAGATCATGGACGGCCCAGGTGAAAACGAGCCGGACCTCATCCCGGCGACACACCCGCGTTTTTGTGAGGCCGTTAAGACCGACATGCCTCCATATTCAACCCTCTTCACGCGAGTGTTCAAAAACAAGACATTTCACGTTTACAAACTCAAGAAACTCAAGAAGAAAAACAAAGCAGAGAAGGGTCCATAATGCTCATTCCTCAACAGCAGCTGCCCACCTTCACTGGATAGATGAACGCCCCATCTGGAATGTTCAATGAGTGTGTGATAGTAGCAGGTGTGTGTGCATGAGAGATTGGAGAGATGCCTGATTGAGCCAGCACGCACTAGATGATTTGGTGCGTGTTTGTGTGTGTAAATCTGCTCTGAGCCGGTCTGCCGCAACAGGAGCTCAAGTTTAACACGGAGAGACGAGAGCAAAAGCTCTTTTTCTCACAGTCTGTCGCACCCCTTACTCTCTCTCTCTGATTATCGCATCACTTTCGACACATGCCCTTCCACCAAACACACATTTATGCTCTTTCACACACAATGTGAACTAAAGATACAACAAATGCTTTCACAGCCTTATTCCTGTCACACTTCTAACAAAACTAAATGAGGAAATAGCAATGGGTAACAATGCTTTGCAATTGGAATTCACAAGAGCGGTTTGGGGTAATTAGTGGCTGTGGCAGTGTTGTCTTTAAATCTGCCAAACTGTTGGCTGGTGTCAATTTGAGCCACATCCAGCTGTTTGACTGTGTGTAAAAAAAAGAAAAACTGAAGAACCAGCCTTACTAATGGGCAAAATAAAAGTGCCATAAATAAATTGTAAGAAGAAATAATACAAAATTTACTTTGACCTAGAAATTATGATTCATTTTTTTTTCTACTGTATATGTTTTGTGCATATTAGTTGTGTAAGTAGGAGGCCATCACTGACACTATATATGGTTAAAAAGAGTTTAGACATTTGACATTGTAAGCAAACGGGCATTAAAGGGTTAGTTCATCCAAATATTAAAACTCACCTTTTCACTTTCCTAGGTTAGTGACTATCTACTTTCAGATGAATCTGTGTAATGTAATAAAATTATGCCTCAGGTGGCTTCAGGCGGTCTCTGGAAAATGTAGGAGCAAAAGGAAACAACACTTCCTTACTTCAGCAAAGGAAAACCTCTTCCATCAGCCGACGGAACTACTTCTGTGTGCCACAGTCAGTGGAAGTGAGAAAAAAAGTGTTTATGATGTTTGAAATATAGATATTATCTTACAAAAATGCATGAATTCACTACAGGATGCCTTTATTCAACCCCTGGAGATATGTGAGGTATGTTTTATAACAGATGCATGTACTTTATTTAACATCTTGTGAAGTGTATTTAGCAAACACCGGTTTAGTCTCATAGAAGGGTCTCGACAATTTTTAATATAACTCTGATTGGATTCGTCTGAAAGAAGAAAGTCACATAGCTTAATTTAGATTTTTGGGTTAACTAACCCCTTTGAATTTAGTGTATATTTTAGGATGAATAACAGTTAAAGTGTTCTTAAAGGTTAGAGTATTCCATGACATTTCCTTAATCCTGAATTGTGAAGTTGTAGTTCGGTTGAAATATTCATTTCAAGTCTTTTTAAAACGTGGCTAAAAATATTGAATGGTCAACAATGTTATGATGCTTTTTTTTTCATCTTGAGCTCTAAAGTAAGAGCCTTTAGTGTATGAAAGTGCCTTTCCATTTTTGGATAAGCTCTGCTGCGCTAATGACTCATGCATTCAAACGATCTTTAAATGAGTGGCCTCAAGTGCTACCAAAATTCACCTACCTTCAATGTTTTCTGCTGTGTTTTTTTCTTTCCAAGGATATTGGATGAATAACTTTGTACAGAGGTTTTTTTGAATGACTTTACAGTGTTTAAAGATAAACATGGTGTTTCTTTTTTTGCAAATTCGGTTTGTAGCGCGAGGGCTCCTCCTGTGACATTCTGTGATTGTATTATAACATGGTGAATCAGTTGGTATCTTACCTTTCAAACGACTTTGATGTAAACCTTTGCTTCACACAGCATCTCTGTCACAACACATTGTTCCTCAGGCAATGATCTTTATGGAGCTGTGTGCTTTCATTTCATATGCTGACATTGTTTAACTGTAAGAGTTCTTTGGTACGGTTCATTGCACTAGTTTGTTACTGTGGTATTTCACGCAGATGGATTGTTCCCATTTGTGTCAAAAGTGTTGATTTGTTTTCGGATGTTCACTGTTCATTTGCATTTTTGTATTAAAGCAGATTTGTTTGGTGGATGCTACAGATCTTTCCAATCACAAAGGCATTTTGATAAATACAGGTCAGAGATTTTAGGCCACTCTTGTTTCATGTTCTGCATTATCCCAAACTAATTACAGCACAGTTTCTACATAAAATAGGCCACTTATTCATCAAGAGACTTGTTTCATTTGAATATAGCAGTATTTAACACTGGTATTCAAGTATAATTGAAGCCATAACAGAAGAACTCCATTTATTGAGAAAGAAAAAAACTATTTTAAAGGATGCAAATACAAAATGTCAAGATACGTTTACCAACTTAAAGAAGGATTAAATTATACATGAAAAACAGGCTTTAAACAGAATTCGATATATTTTTAAAAAGCAATTACTTCTGATATGCACAAATGAGGTAAAAACATTGTTTCACAAAATAGAGTACTGTATATATTCACCACACAAATAAACAGGTGGCCTTGGTTCAAAATTGCAGAGGAATTGGTTTTTCA
This sequence comes from Enteromius radiatus, assembly GCA_032357445.1. Taxonomy (NCBI): domain Eukaryota; kingdom Metazoa; phylum Chordata; class Actinopteri; order Cypriniformes; family Cyprinidae; genus Enteromius; species Enteromius radiatus. The sequence continues at coordinate 19,865,049 of JAUCMS010000127.1, forward strand.
TAAGATAAGGATTTCTGTGATTCAAAGACAGAGCCCATCATGCTTCATTCATGGCTACTCTCACCTCGCACTGCATCCTCCCCAATCCCCTTACAAGGATGACTCCAAGCACCAATCCCGTTGGCCTCTTTTAAACTCTATGAAATAGCGAGCATTGCACTTCCAGCTATATTTCTAAGCTTCGACTTGAAAACCTTTTTTTTATACTCTTGTTGCTGCCTTTGGAAATATTGGCACTTTTTGAAATCCGTAATAAGAGTGACGACTTCTCCATCGAGTTTTCCAACTCCCATGATCCTTTGGTTCACAGCATGACAGTGAGCGATCAGTTCACATTAGGATTAGCACTCTGATGTCTTTTAACACACTCCTACTCGCTCCACTCTCCTTAGCCAGTCTGTCATGCTCCACATACGGCATTCTCCGAAGAAAAAAAAAATAAATAAATAAATAAATAACCAAAATGATAAAAGGAGGGCAAAAAACATTGCCTTAAAACGCATAAAATACAAGGTTAGCATTTGAGGAGGGAGACTTTTAGTTATTCCATTTGCGCGCACACACAAGCTTGCCTTGCTTTTCCTTCACCCCGTGCAGCCTCGCCACATGCGTTCACAAGCCCATTAGACATGTTACATGGGAGGTGCTCAGGGTCTGAAACCGTTGGCCCACCACTCCCTGAATGCACCTGGTGCCGAGGCCCATTTCTTTCACTGCAGTGCCGATTAATGTGATGGGATACAAGGGGGCTATTTATAGTAGAACAGGAAATGACAATACAGTCGGGTAAGCTGGTTTGGTTAATAATACGAAACTGGACTGTAAGATCACTCCAGTGCTGAAAGCTCCTCCAACAGAGCTTGATATCACTTTTGAGTTGATCTCATGGAACAACACACACATTCGTTCATTTGTCTTAATGGCTATCTTTTAGTTTGGCATACTCTGATTGCTACCGCTCAGCAAAGCGTGAGAGCCAAGAGAGTTTTTGATAGTTTTCAGCTACAGAAAACTTCCATCTCATGCCAGCCACTCAGGCTTGTCCCTCAGCCACATTTGTATTCCAGCCATTCCTTCGCTCCTTTTTGGCTAGAAAGAGAGGACACAATTTGTATTCCCAAGGAATGTCTCCTAAAATGCCAAACAATAAGGCTGTTTTCTGTTTCATTTTCCTCAGTGTTTTTCACACATCTTCAGTTTTTATTGGTCTTTTTTTCCCGCAGACTGCCTCTGTCATCCTCCCATTCGAGTGAATAGAATCTAAGCGGAGGGCTGAGCAAATAGGAAAAAAAAAAGAAAAAAAAAATCAACAGTATCCAAGTATGAAGTTATGATTGATGAACACAAGTGGCCACCCTGACAGAACAAGTGGCTAACTGATTTCAGAATGCGGTCCGTGAAGGAGGACAAACTCCTTTCTAGTTGCATCTGAGCACGGCAGATTATTTTTCTTCCCGTCTTTCTTTTATTTAAGAACATATAGACCATACAGACATATAGAACACATCCAAAGCGCTCCGCCAGTGATGGTCACACAAAGACAATGAATGGTTCCACTAAAATCATTGTCATCCGCAGGTCACTTTAATAAAGATGCCCATTTTGGGCTTAAAATCTGCCATGACCACAACTTGCTATGTCCTGGATTAGCACTTCCCATTTGCTGCTCCTTCAGAGTCCCAAATGTCACCCGCCTCCATAGGCAGAGGGAGTGTCTCGCGTGAAGTAATGCATCCAGAGAAATCCAAAGTGTAGGAATTTTCGGCGTGTGAAAAATCCCTCTGGTTTTTAGACAAGTCTTTAGTGGTCTCCCTCCTCTCCTCGCGCTGCAGGAACTCTTCCCGGCAGTTCCTTAGAGGTCGCTGCCCTCAGCCCGCTCGTAAAGGGCTTTCAGCTTCTCGAAGCGAGGCCCCCACTCTTTCAAACACTCGTGACCCGCCACCGCTCCCTCTTCCAGCCCAGCGGAGCTGAAGGAACTCAGTGACCCGGCCAGCGAGCCGCCCCCCTCGGTAGAGAAGACCTGCAGAGAGTCGAAGGGCGCTGTCTCCGGGTGCTGGTCGGCATCACGGATAATTTCACACAGGTAGCGGGCCAGGTCCTGGCTGGAGAACGACAAGCTCTTGCGGGCCAGCTGAGCCGCTCGGCTGGGATTTGCAGTCTGGCCTTGAGCCGGGGAGCGGCAGGGGGGTACGTCCCTACGTATGGTGGTTGTTCCCGAGGAGGTGGTGGTGGCCGTGCCTGCTCTGGAGGGGGGGTCAGGTTGGCAAAAGTGTTGCTGTTGCTGCTGGGAGGGAGGGTGGTGGTGGTGGTGGATGGCTCGCGACCGGCTGTACTGCACCGACTGGGCCGGGCTGGGCTGCAGGGACTTCTGGAGCTCTGCCATGTCATAGGCATTCTAAAAGGAGAGCGAGAGAGGGAGAAATGAAATGCATAAAGCGCTGACAAATAACAAGATCATTAGTGTTACATAACGTGCCATTACGTTTAGGATCTGGTGTAATAACAACAACGTCTGCCACAAAAACTGCTATGACTAATAAGGCCGAGCTCACTGACAAAATAAGCTGCTTGTCTGTACTTCTTCATCACGTAATTTATTATCCCCCAAACTGTTAATGGCATTAATCCGGATTCAAGCTGCTAACGCCGCATTCTGATTAACACCTTTGTGTGCGTCTTCCTGCACCTGAGAGGAAGAATCCTGACAGACGCAGTGAAGAGCACAGCCCGGCATTACACACTCAGTCAACGCAACAAAACAAGACACCGGTCCCCTTCTCCCATTGAGCGTCAACATTAATCCCATTCCACCGAGGATGATTCCTCTCGATATTTAGCGGTGCAGCTCTAGGGGGAGGAAGAAAAACATATAATGCCCCTTGAGGAAAAAATAGACGAAGAGGAGGAAGAGAAAGAGAGACAGAGAGGGAGGTGTGGGTGACACGGGTGTGGGGGCATAATTGATTACATGATGAGGAAGATGTGTGAAGCCTCATCAGATGGAGAGGATCAGAGCACCACTATGCATCTGATAATCATGTAACAGGATTTTATGCATGGCAGATATGAGAATAAAAGATCCTGCAACATATCTACACCCACATACTTCAGACAGATCACAGGAGCGGGTGGTTACATCAAACACCCCAAAACCTCTTGTTTGGTGGGTTTCTGGAAATAAAAAGCCACATTTGTCATCGGCATCAGAATGCATTTTTTTAATGTTAGAGGTTGTCATAGAGACAAACTGACAAGGGTGCCTTGCTGCGACGGGGACGCATGACAACCTGTACAAGTTGTCATAGTAACTTTGAGCGCTAGCTCGTCCTCTTGTGTCGGAAGCAGGCGTGGAATTCTCTGTCCTGTGATCTGAAATCAATTTTGAAACAGAAATCACGCGCTCACCTGATCCTCCTCCCCGCCGCCCTCCTCGTCGTAGTTGAGCACGTTCTCTCGAATGTCCTCCCATCCGTCATGGTGCGCAGACACGTGATATACACCTTCCTTCAGCCCCTTATAGCTCCGCCAGCGTGTGTACAGGAAAATCCCCAACAGCAGCACTGCGGGGAAACAGAAAGTGCTTGAGACTTACCTTGATCGGTCTTATCAAGGATCATTTTACCCTATTACAATCTGCGGGAAATGCTGACCCTGTTCCCAGATCGGGTTGAACTGCTTTTAGGCGAGCCGGCCTGTGAAAGCACATCGCCTGAAGCGTCCCACAGGTTATGCTTCCCTGGCACTAAGGTGGCTTGATGTCAGCGTGATGACTTTGTAGACATGGCCTTGATTTGCCACAGACACATTATTTTGGTAAGCGCTGAAGCTCGTGTCAAGTATAGCTCGCTGAATCAATCCTGCTTGGCACCACTCTGACCTTTAGAGTATATTATCTTGCTATCGAATGCCCAGTACACTTCAATCTGCCAACACTCTGTTCTCTCTGTCTCTCTCTTTTCGATTCAGATCTCTGCTCCATTTACCTTCTTTTGTGTGCTTGCCTTTTGTGTGTTTCATCTCTTTTAATCTTCAGATCTTTTAAGATTTTCTCTTTCCCTTCCATTGCTTCCACTTCATTACCTCAGCAGGGATAATATACATCTACTGTATTGCAACATGTTTTAAGGTTGAACTGCTAAACGATTCCAGTTTTAGACTTTCGAGTCGCCAAGACGTGAAAACTTGACATGTGGCGAAGGGACCATAAAGAGACTGAGATTTCTGTGAGAAGGTCTCATAATTGCCTTCTCAGAGACTGATAACTGCTTTTGGACTAATCTAAAGGATTTGTGCACTTAACTGAAAGCCTTGCAGCACAATTCCACACTGATACCTCTTAACAGACTGAAAATCACACTCTGCCACCTCACAATCTCAATCCCGTTCCACACACAGCTGCACATCAAATATCTGCTCTTTCGTCACGCCGTGTCACCACCAAAGAAAGGCAGATGCTTGAAGCAGAAAGACATTTTTAGCTGGGTTTTGTCCTCCAATCAATGCAATGAACTGAGATTTCAATTGTGAGGTCGGAGAGTCTCCGTAATCAAATTTCACAGTTTGGTGAAATGTCTCATTTGCAAACAGAAAAAGAAGCCTTGGTGAAGGAAGACCATTTCTGTTCTGACATATGGCATGTGTTGTTGCAAAGTTTTGTCAAGCTTTGTAGAAGATGATGACAAGATGTGCAGAAAGCCATACGGAGTGTGTCTATCCAACTGAGAACATTTGTGAAAAAAATGGCTTCAGACAACTGTGTGCATATGTGTGATATACAAAACGTGTAAAAACGTGAAGAAATGACACAGAAAAAATGTTTCACACTTACAATTTTAAAAGCCTTGCAAGACCATTATTAAACTGTCAGATTGTCCAGGCACTGTACGAGAAAAAAGGCTGAAATTTATATAATTTGATCCCTTATTCATTGCCAAATGTGACTCATTGCCGTTGCTGTCTAAAAACGGTCGTCTTCATTAATATGCCTTGAAAATGACCTAAACGTCGCTTTGCTCCCTCTCACTCTATTTTTGTCTCTCCAACAGTATAACTTTTCAGTAATTTTTTGAATGCATCTTGTGTGGTTGATATTGAGTGAGAGGCTTCTTCATCTGATTTCAGACAAGCCTTCTGTCTCCTCGCTGCCTGCTTCATCGATCACATGACCCTCCAATCTGACCCTTCAGACCCCTCTCAGGACACCCAAGACCAGCCCAGCATCCTAATCTCCACAGCAGAGATGATAAACACTGCAATATAGAAAGACATCCAGGCGCCTCTTCTGTTTCTGCTGTGGAATGAACTCATGCCTCAGTGTGAAATTCTAAAGATAACAGACCTTTAGCCAGTGAAGAAATGTTTTTCTCTTCAAGCGCTTTGTGTATAGCAAAGCCTGAATAGAGCTGTTTAAATATCTATCAAGGTTTCTGATAAACACTGGAACAGAACACGTTAATGATGAGTTCTCATGGTCATTAAATTTATTGTGTTTCTCAAGGAAAACACAATAAATCAATGCCTGGGCAAAGCATTTGGTTTTATTAAATGAAACGCATTGTTCATCGGTTTAATATATGTGATTATTAATTTAATAACATTGACAGCCCTGAATTTCTTTTACAATACAGAAAATCACAAAGGATGAGAAGGCAGTAAAGGCAAAGGGAAGAAAAGGTAAATCAGGAAACTAAAAATGAGTTACCTAATGCTCCACAGATAATTTTTTGCATTATCATCTCTCTGTTTTCATTTGCATGTTCTCCTCCATATTTAAACCTTTTTCACTGACTGTTTCGTAGCACGAGATCTCGCGAGATACAATGTGTCTTGACGATAGTGGTATGATGCAGCGCAACAAATCTCCGACGGATTTATGACGTGCTGACACAAATTCAAAATGGTTTTCAAAGGTCACTTTATCGCGTACAGTGTAAGAAGACTTAAGGCCGCGTCCACACAGCATTCAAAGTATACTCAGTAGCGGATTAGTGCGGACGGACGAGCACGATACATGCACAATGCCACCAATTCTTCTCGCGTATACACTATTGTACACGGACAGTCCGTGCGGTCTCAAAAAATTACGAGGTCTGCGAGCCCTCCAAATGACGAGATTGATGTAATGCATATGGCTGAAGTATACTTTGACCTTTAAGCTGGGGCGACGTTTGCTGTGGACAAGTTTGTTTAGGTGTCCAGCCCGAATCTATTTTTATACTTTTTATACAGTATCGAAATTATACTATTTTACATTTTTTGTTATTTACTGTTAATTACCTGTCAGTTTGTGGCTTAATATTTTGCAGTGTTCACATGTTTTTATTACTGCATGTAATTCATTAAAATAGTTTAATTTGATTACAAAATGAAACCATGTTATGACCGCTTTTTCACATTTACATACTGTATAACATCTCTGACTTGACTTACATTATGGACCAGCTGTCCTCACAATGATACAACTACACATACTGACGAGACCCCACAATAATACCTTAAAAAGGAATTAAAAAATTTGCGCGTTAATGAAGGCAATTCATTTTTCCAGTTTAACGGCATAAAAAAATATTTCATACAGGGGCGGGGCCACATCTGCAACTGAATAACATAACCAAGCTTCTGTGAAGTCTGTTAATCAAAGAACAAAAAAAAAATCTATATTTTATTTAGAATTTAGTGTTTAATAACTTTTTTAAATTTTAGTCAATGGTTACATATAGAGAAAATCTTTCTAGAGTCATCAGTAGTATTGGTGAAAGTGATACTAGCTTCCACTGATAAAAAAGGATACAAAATATTCAGTGTTTAAGTTGTTTCTGGATTAATTTGATGATTAAATGTAAAGTTATTGCAATATAAAAGTATATTTAAAACTTTAACATTAGGTTGATTAATCTAAATTAATTGCAGATTTATTTATTTTTTTTCTTTTAATGAATTGACAGCACAAGTAGAAATATTTGTATGACTGTTAGTAAAGACAGAAAATTAGCATACATTTCTCAACATAAAAACAATAGAAGCTGATGAAAATTCTGATAGAAAACAAATGTTTTCTTCATTTTCTGTAGTCTTGGAAAAACAAGACTCAACAGCATTTTAAACGGTTCATCTTCATAAATTATATTTAGAACTCATATCCACAATTCTCAGCAGAGCATGTCAAATCAAAAGGGAAATTTGTTAGACTTGGATACTGGTCTGTAATTTCTGAAAAACAAAAAAAAAACAAAAAACGCTAAATCAGAGCAATCAATTTACTGGCGATATTTTAAGACATGACACTTTTCTTACATTAAAACATGACAGCTGTATTCATTAGGTGGCTAATTAAACAAACGACTCACATTGTGACTTTTCGTCAAACTGCGGTTAAAAAAATAATGAGATATAATTTTCATTTACTTTGGAGAAAATACTGCAATTTTCCTTTTATATTCTGACAGTATATCTGTATAGCTTCCAGATGCTTTACTAAATAAGTCTTGCATAAAGTACATGACAGATCTGTATGTGTGTGACGTGCGTGTAATACTTCAGCACACTCTCTTTGTGCATTTTCTCAAAAATCATTCATTCAAAACTGACATAATGATACTTTTCAAAGAAATCACATGCTATTAAAAGCATTATTACTATGCACGCCTTAAACTGGTTTTGGACACCCGAAATGACAACTGCAATGCAAATTATAGAACATTTTTTGGCAGTTTTAGAACACATTGTGACATTATGGTTAATGATTAGGAAAACGAGAATGTGGAAAATAAAAGGACAAAATTTGACATACGTTGAATGAGAAAAATCCAGAAGTCCTGAGATCTAAGTATAGGTATAAAAAGTCTTAAGGGGCACATTTTTTTAATCTCAGAGCGGATATCACCTAAATGCATGGAAAACGGAGATAGGGTACTGACACTTTGCTGAGAGTCTCTTAACTAAAAGAAACTTTTCACATAGACATTAAAAAGGATCCCATGAGAGTCACAGAGAGAGAGATTGTCAAAGAGCACTATAAACCATAATCATTCAAGTCCATCTTTTGAAGTTATGATGGGTGGTTATTCCCGCAGGTGAGCATCTACACTGTGTGAATGTCAAATCTGCATATCAGCTCTGCTGTAGAAAGATACTTGACAATCCAGGTGTAATAGAGGACAAGTGATGCCTCTCCACCATGGGTTTTCTGGACAGCATGCTGCACTGAATTATGATCATTGCAGAGTCCGTATCCAGTGTTAAATTCTCTTCTGATTTGTATATTAACAGGAACAGAGCATAACAGTCCCATAATCTCTAAGGGGCCATTTACACAACAAAAAATGGAAGGTGTTTTATGTATTTTGACTTTTCATTTACATGATAATGGAGATTTGGAAGCCTGAAAATGCCAACTTTTGAAAATACTTTTCAAAGAGCAAAGTTCCATTACTTTCTCAGTATAAACAACAAAGGTATTTGTTTTATGAAAACAGTGACGTCAAGTGAGTACAGATTAGGTGTGTAGAGTTTCTTTACAAAGTGTCATCAACTACTGGCCAGGCATGCACAATACAGTGTTTCAAGTTGTTTTCACGGATCCATGTGAAATAGTTGTCTGTACGTGATAAACACAAAGCACATCGTACCCTTAGACATCACAATAGCACAAAAAAAAAAAAAATAAAAATCCTCAAATCCTTTTCAGAGTCATTACACCACATTTCCCTATTATCTGCTCCCGGAGTTTAACGGATGGACATTTCCCTCTTTGCTCTTAATGTTATGTTAGTCAACAAGGGGGCTGTTTTTCAGTGTGGAAGAGTGAGGTCTGATTGGTTAGGTGGAGGCGTAGTGTTAGCGTGGTATGCTAAACCTATTAAAAAAAAAAAATAATCTTTCAAATGCTGTGCTGAAGCCCTTCATATGGCAGAGAGAACCATATTTCTCTGACTTGCTGCTTGTCTTCATTTGGAATTGTTCCAATCCGACAGGATGGAATGCAGGAAAACAAAGAAGAGAAAAAATGAGGGGGGTTACAGGCTACTTAAATTCAGTTGAGGACGGTCGGGACCATTGAAATTCTGCCCAAAACCCTAGTGCATTGATCTCAATTTCCAGCCTGGCTTGGGTAAACAGCACAATGTGTGCCTACAAATCAAGTAATTAACACTTTAAAAAGCAACTGAAGCTGAGAATGAATAAGGTCATGTCAAATCTATAATGGAACGAAACTGTGAGAGGAGGAAAAAGATTGTTTGGTTCCCTTTGGCCTTGCCGAGCGCGGCCATGCAGGCAGATGAGGACCTCAGAATGAAGGGAGTTAATACGAGTTTCAGCTGTCATGATCATTCATTATGTAAACTGAGTTCTTTACAGCTGTCAGACAATGCTAGTAAAATGCAACATGGGAACACGATTGATAGAAATCTTGGCATATGTATGAAATATACCCATATACCAAACTCTAACCGCTACTACATGGAGAAGTCACATGAATAAATACATATAAATAATCAAAGGGCAAGAATACTGAAGGGCCAACCATCAAACTACATTTTAAAAATACATGAGTTTGAGAAGAGGAGGGAGAGAAAACTGGGCACATCCATTAATTGAAGCCTCCTACTGAAACAAATTGTTCACAGAAAACCAACAACTGGTGCTGACTGAGAGAGACATTATCATTAAACAAAATTAAGTAATTAACTGTGCTTTTGCAATAAACTGTTCATTAAAACTGTAAAGTTCACTGAAAGTGTCGCTGATTAGCTCATTCTTAATGCAACTCCCATTCGTCAGTGTAGCGACACCAATAAAGCACCAGTATTATTACAATAATTAATATTATTGGTCACCAATATTTGATGTAGGCTTATTAAATAACACTGGGGAATCATTTAGACAAAAACAAAGAATTAATTTCAAACCAGTGGTGCATTTCCCAAAAGCCAATACAGTCCAATTACACTAACAACCATAGTTAGCTAACCATGCTTCTGAGAAACTGGTTGAGGTTGGTAACATTATGAAGGTGAATAAGTGTTTTTTATGTATTTATTTATTTTTTATTTAAGAGAACAATCTGAAGATAAATACCTAGTAGGGCCATAAAGCAGATGCATATGGCGAAGAGGGAGCTGAAACTGAGGCCCACATCGTCTCTGTAGATGGCCAGTGTCACCTCACAGTGCCGTCCACGGTAGCCCTCTGGACAGTGGCATGTGAATTTGGATGGAGACTGTGCGACACAAGTGCCCCTGTGACATGGGCGGCTGGCACAGAGCGTGTACATGCAGAATTTACCAGTGGAGTTCGCTTTGACCATGTGACCTGGGGGACACCTGCGATTGAACGAGACAAAGAGAGAAAAGCATTAATCAAATGGTAATATATTATGTGCAATATATAAATACATTTAAAATTGCGAGTAACAGATGACATCGTGTATAACACCTTTTTACATAAATGATTCAGATTTGGAAGTTAGTTGTTTCTTTAATTAATGGTAAAGTGTACGTACCTTATCTTTTGGTAGTTTTTTACAAACCATTTAAAACTAATTATTTGGAGTTGCTAGTGATGCAGAAATTACAGGAAAAAGTTGGTAAACGGTACTAAAATAAAACTTTTTATTTAATGAAGAATAATTAATTTTTACTGACGATTTTGTTTGGTCACTGCTAGTGGTGCAAAGATTACAATCATTCCTTGGTACAAGTAAAACATGTCCACATAATGTTTGTACATGCAAAACTGCTCACAGTGTGCTGGCACTTTTAAAACCCTAAAATAAAATAAGTTTGAGATCATACACTGAATTTTTCTTTCCCTGGGAGATCAGTGTAGACACAGAGCACTGAAAGAATTAAAAATTTGACTAGCTAAGTGGAGCACCCTACTGTGTGTGTCTTAAACACAGAGCAGATTAGATTTTTATTAACACTAACCTATTTAACTTGTTTCTTTTTTTGAAAACGATGATGTGGTCTACATTTGTCATTCACAAAATTATATAACATTATATAATTACTTTATAATTAAAATTATACATTAATAATATATATATATATATATATATGCATATATATGTTAATACATTGTGTTTCCTTCTTGCACATCAGCGAATTAAAATCCTAACCAAGTCCCTTATTTGTTGTCAGTGTGAAAAAATGAATCTAAAAAGAATCATACAGTTACTGCTGGAAAAGGTTAAATATGCCAAAGCTGCAGGACCTGGATGATTTGTCTGAATAGCAGTGGGCAGTTTAACTGTTCAGGACAATCAGGGGACTAAAATATAACCATTACAAAACAAATCTTTTGAATAGGGTGATTATTATTATTTTTTTTTTTAAATTCAACTATGTTTTTACATTTTGTCTAATGCACTATACAGTATGTATACATCTATTAGGTGAAGTATCTTGTTAATTTATTTATTTATTTCTACAATGACATGCATTGTGTATGATCCTTATTATTTAAGTGATAAAAATATAATAAACATACAACAAACATTCTGCAAGGTGTGTGTAAACTTCATCATGTGCATCTGTGTACCTGCATTCATGGATTCTCCACAGGTCCACACAGGTGAAGGGGGGACTACATTGGTTTTTCCGGCAGGAGTCAGAAGAACAACCCAGAGACACACCTTGAGAACTGACCAATGACACCCCTTCCCTGGCCTGACCGTCCAGAGGAATAAAGCGTCCATTGAGTCTCAGGTCCCGCATGCAGCCTGTGCCAGTAAGGAAAAACAAAACAAATGTTTCATGTTACAGTACAAATATAGGATAAAGTGTGAACACAACATACACTTGCTGTTTTTACACACACACACACACACAGAGATAAACTGAGCTCAACGTGATCCACTCATATTCTGAGCTTTTAAGAAAAGTGCTTTTAGAGTCCATTTAATAAACACACAAAGTGTGTGCCTCGGGCTAACCAACGTGCCTGCACACAGGGAACTATATTCCACCTCCTCTTCTCTTTCATGTCACATGTCATTGTCTCCCTTCCCTCCCGTTGTCAGTTTTTATGCTAGCTGCACTTCCCCGCTACACTAAAGGTGCATTTGAGGCTATTATGAATTAATCGTTCCTATTAATTTTTCATTATTTCCAATACAATAGTGTGTAATCATGACAGATAGAGGAACTGCTGCATGAATTAGCTGATAAAGCTGTACAGATTTGTCTACTTGATGTACACATGTGCTGGCTAAGTCCTTTCTCTGACTGAAGTTAAATTGGATTAGCTGTAAAACGGCAGTCTACTTCACAGTGCTCTGATATAACTCAGTGATTGGATTTTTCAGGCCATGGGACGCAGCATTTTTGTTAGCTCAAAACGTCATGCTACAGTGTTTATTGGAGTAGTCCACAGCTCACCATGCACACTTTGACATATTGACTCCATTTCATTTATAGTAACCAATTGCGAGAAGTTCTGGACAGACTGCTAATCAACTCTGAGGTGCCAGCCAATGGGAATTAACAATCGAGGAGCTGTATTTGGTGCAACTTGGTGGAGTGCGGTACATTTTTTCATGCTTATTTACCAGTTTCATCATTTGTTTTCTCTTAACCCTTGTGTAGACACAAGAGAAGAAGGTAAAACAGAAATTAGACAGTGTGTTTAGATGTAGAATAGCATTACTTAATCTTTTACTCAGCAATGTTTTTTTTTTTTACTTGCACTTCCTTTAGCATTAGCAGTAATGTTAGAAAGGAAGCTAAAAACAATTGCTCAAGCAGGTGAAGACAAGCAGTTTTTTTTTTTTTTCACTTTAATGAGACAGAGCTTGTTTGTGGTAGCAAGTTATGACAGGTCTAGAGGCAATTGTGCATCTGTTGCTCTTGTGTTTTGAAGAAAAACAGATGAAAAAAAAAAGATTATTTGCGATTCATTATGTTAATTCTCTCACAGCCCTGATGTTTTTTCTTTTTTTGTTTATTGCATATTACTTACAATTTCTCTTTTGAATGGCAGTAAAGCACGGATTGGAAATACGATTCCCAGAGATTTGTATCATTGGAGAGTTGGGCTTCAGGAGCACACCTGTACCTTACCTTGGAAGCTCTTGTTGTGTCCTGAGGGGAATGAGTTGCCCAGCATCACCACACCGGGATCGATAACAATCTCCCGACTGCGACCCGGTGATCCCATGACTTCTCGCCGTCCTCCCCCGCCATCCAGACGCAGGGTCAACTCATTGTCATGCCGATCTAAGTGAATGTCATGCCACTCTCCATTGTCTAAACGATAAGAGGGCATTGTCAAGTTGAAGTCCCCATCACCGAGGTTGTAGAAGACACTTAACAGACCCTGATAGATCTGAGAAAGTGAGACAGAAAAAGAAGAGAGAGAACGGTTTCAGTGAATAAACTCATTTAGAATTTTGTAAATTATCTGAGGAATCTGTCGAAAATAGTGCTGGAGAAAAAGAACAATTGTGAAATTATGAAAATAGTGGTATTGAAGTACAGAGAGAAGCTCGCTACGGGATGTTACAGAGCCAACAGGGACTTAAGACATCAGACTGGGGCAGGATCTGATGAAACGACAGAGCACTAACAGAATTAAACATATCAGCCCTTTAATTGGAGACAGTGGGAGCAGGGAATTTAATATGGTGTCAGTGAGGCTTGCCACTATACTCTTATGTTGCCTCACTGACTCTAGCGGTCAGCTGTGAGACTTTCTTTTACTCTCCCTTTCCCTTTGTGAGCTCTTCTTAAACTGATTGCTTCTTATAAATCAAACGTTTCTAAGGAAAGCTGTATTATTTATAAGGATTTATAGGATAAAAAGTGTGTCAAAATATGATATACTGTAAAAGCCTGCATTTTCATGCTTTGAGTCATCCAACAAGCCCTTCACTGTAATGCTTCATTTTTAACAGTCTATAAACAAGAATTCAACTGGTGTTTTACTTTACAATCACATAGGTACGAGCCATTGCCCCATACCTGAAGAAAAAATGCCAGGATTTTACAATGAAGTGTGTGTTTATTTGTGAGAATGAAAGCGGCTGGCCGATCTCCTGAAGAAAGCCCCAACCTTCATTTTAATTTCAGAGTCTTTCTGCTTGTGTCCCAGAGAGCATAATTTGCCAGCCTCCATTTTGGATCCTGGCTTTGTGGTGATGTAAAAAGCAAGACTAATCAATGATGCAAAAGTCAGTGAGGCTCTCTCACATCTCAACAACAACTGTAAACAGTTTACACAAATAAACACGGTTGACCTCTGTGAACTTGGCACCCTCCTCCTCTCACACAGCCTACTCAGTTTCACCTGCGGTACGGCTCATGAGAATAATATCAAACCGGATTGTTCGAGTATTTCAAGGCTTTGCTATGCCGGGTAAGTATTAAAACCTGAAGGCGTACTAATTAACACGAACATTAACTTTAATCTCTCCATTGAAAATCGTTGTTCTTTTTCCTCATGCTCTAAGATTTCCCCCGTAAATACTCATTTTCTTCCCTAGTTGGTGTGAAAGATGTCTCCATGCCGCTCATCCCCACCCAGTGATCCAGAAATCAATGTCATCATCTGGAGCAGAAGGTGAAGCCATCTGTCCAGCTGCATGTTTAGGAATTAAAAAGCATTTAATCATGGATCACTGGATCTTAAGTGCATAGCGCTAGGTAAATAAATATTATTTAAATATTAAATAAACCCTTTTTTGGTGATGTGCTATAAAGACATAAGACATCAGGACTGAAGTGTTTTCTCTGAGAAGGAAATGGAGGCAGTGGCTCAAAAACCAAAACAAATAAAAAGGGGGCTTCGGATGCAAAATCCACTTTTACTGTACATGGTGTTTGTGCACACAACCACCCTATAATGATAAAAATCCACCCAGTTCTTTTTTCTTTTTTTTTTCAGTCCCCACAAATCATAAGCACTTTCTCAAAGCAAGCTGTTCACAGATCTTTAGCAAAGTGACTTAAGTTGCCCAGGCCCTTCCCACTTTCATTTTAGCTTAGACCCACCCTGAGTGAGCTGTAAATAGCACACCGTTATTTGGACGCTTGAGCAGGTGAAGACTAGTTTGGCTCTTTAAACTAAGTGTTTTGTTGTCAGATGTAGTAATGAACATAGCAGTCGTCATTTACTCCTGACATCTGAGTCTACTACTTTTATTTTGAAGGGAATGCGTTCCCGTGATCTACATGTGTTTATGTGTGCGCAAATTATTTATGACTAAAGTTCACCATCTTTAAGAAAACTGCCTGTCACCCCACAGACTAGAGGGTGTATAAAAGGGTGTTGTTTGAGATACATTATAAGATAAACGTATCTTTGTTCCAAAAAGTATGGAATGTCACATTTTATTATGGGATTTTTTAACACCTTTTAAAGAATAAAAACACTTAGAGTATCATCCCCATATATGAGCGTAAGTATCGGGACAGTTGAACCTAAAACAATTGTAGAAGTTTAAAAGCTAATATTTAAATAAATTTAAATCTGGGGATTGACTTCCAGTCTAAGACTTTCAATTTCTTTTCCCTGATAAACTCCACTGAACTGGCAGTGCGTTATGCTTTCTGAGAAGAGCTTTCTGATGAGTCTGGTGGCATTTTCTTGAACATTGGTTGCCAAGATGGTTTTGTACTTTTCCAATTTCATTCTGCTGCCGCCATCGCACATTAAGTCATCAAGGACCTGTTCTAGAGTTAGCCATGCATGCCCATGCCATTAAACTACCTGCTGTATGCTTTACAGATGATCTTAAGATTCCTTTTTTCTCCACACCTTTGCTTTCCCATCACATACAAAGATAAAGGTTAATTTTTGTCTTATCTATTTTTTTCTTTCTTAATTTTTTGCCAATTCTTATCTGATACAACACATTTGCTAATTTCCATATCTGAACAAGTAATGCATACAGTAGTGTAATGTAGACAGACCTTCAGACTGACGGCAGAACTTTGTCCTCTATGCATGGCCAAGGCCCGCCCAAGAGGCCATTTGATTGCCTGGTGAAGCAACCAATCATGTTTTGTTTGGTGTCGCATCATGTTTAGAGGTGTAGGAATGTTGGTACAATAACAGCAGTGTGTAAAACTTTCAGACATATTCTACGCCATAATATTTAAATATTACGCATACTTTTAAAAATCTAGAATTTAGTTGATAGCGATAAGCGCTCATTGACAGCTGTAAACGTGACAGCTTCTAATTTAATGAGGGGATTTGGCATCATGGCATCTCTGTTTTCAGATGGATTAGTAAAGAACACAGCACACCCGTCTCCTGAAAATCCTTTAGAATTTAACCAACTCGATGATGACTTCGAAATTCCTGAAGTGTTTCCAAATAAGTGTACCATATGCATCAGACGTTTAGCCAATAGGCATGACATCTGAGGCAGAGACTAAACTGCATCTCACCAAGTTTAAATCTCTTCTGTATATTTTAAAAGCAGCATCCATCTGGGCTTGCTTATAGGGTTGTTTTCCACTGCCATGGTTAATATTATCAGATAAAACCAACTCAATACATCTGTCAATAAACTTTAAACAAGTTCTGAGTGAGAATTTCTTTAATTTAAAGAAAAACACACACAAACTACATTGATATTCTGCTGCTGCTAATGAACCTGTGGCTAAGTCTCTTGAGAAGAAATTAGATGATCAAACTAAAATTTCCTCCTCATCTGCTGATGATAAGAACACCTTGCTGAAAATGTCTCAGTGAGATGATGCGTCATAATCAGACACAACAGGCAATGCTAAATGGGTATTGGCACATCACATCAATTAGCATTATTGCTAAGGTAATTGAGAGGAGCACAGCAGGAGATTAAGTTTTAATCTTTCGCACATGGCACAAAGGCAGCGTTGGTTCCTGCACCACTGCGAAGCCTCGCAAGAATCACAATATAAACAGGTAATGAAATCTGTATCCTGCCACTTTAGGGGATATAAAATATCTTCTAGCCTGTCTCACAGACACGTCTAATTCATGTCATAGATAAATCACCCACGATTTACATGGGAGAGATGGAGAGACAAAAAGAGAGGAGAGAAACAAAGCAGCAATCAGCAATCCTACTGCATCATCTTAAAGCAGGTGTTGAGAGAGAGAGGAAAAAAAAAAAACTTGAAAAAATGAGACAGCCTTGGAGTGAGAGGGTAGATGGCATGCATTCTGCAAGTGTATCAGCCGAATCGGGAGACGCATACTAATGCCTCTATGATTAAACACAAACTCGTTGCTCCATTCAAATTCTCACATTGCACCGCTGTTGCAACAACGTTCGCGGGGTCTGGCAGATGGGCTGCTATTACAGAGCACATCAAGAACAAATAATCTTTATATGCCGGCGGTCGACATTGCTCGTTTGTTGTAAGGACATTTCATGGGCATAAATTTGTAGGGAAACAGGAGACATTTAAAATGTTCATTACAAAAAAACACTTTGGAGGGTGTTGGCAGGGTGCTCGACATTTCTGGTTATGTTAACATTACATGTTAATGTTCATAGTTAATTTCAAAGTTAATTTATGCTTTTTTTCATAATACATTAATATTAATTTATACAACTTGAAATGTCAAAAAAATTATTAGCATACAGTTAGGGATGCACCGATCCGACTTTTTCAGTCCCGATACCGATACCGATGCCTGGGCTTTGTATATCTGTCGATACCTGATAACGATCCGATACCATTGTTGAATTAATATTATAAACTGCATACCTTCCACCATGTAGAAGAAACTAAAGGCAATAAACTTTCCTAACTAAACATTACTTTCCTA
>JAUCMS010000127.1:19882889-19904839 GCA_032357445.1 Enteromius radiatus
AATAAACTAATACAAAGTTATTTATGCATTCTATATTGTTTACCATATTATTCATTCTTTCAAGCAGAAATATTTTTTTTTATATGAATAAATTTATATTAATCTTTAGAACTACTAAGTACTACATGATTCAGTCAGGGGCATTGAGTGATTTTACTTATTTGTTGTTTTATTAACATGACTTTGACAATAACAACTAAATTAGGCTGCGGTCCCTTTAAAACCAGATACACGCTAATGCAATGTACTTATACATGTTCCCTACCGTTTACATTCACGGAATAAATAATCGACTCGGTTTACCTGAACGTCTCTTGAGAAACAAATCTGCACTTTTTAGAACAATTTCTAAAGGATCATGTGGCACTAAATTGCTATATTAAGATATATATATATATATATATATATATATATATTTATTTTTTTTCAACTTCTATTCAAAGGTTTGGTGAGTAGTAAGGTTTTTGTACTGTTTTACTGTTTTTGTACTTTTTACTTACTCTCATAAGCAGAATATGAGAGTCTATGGAAAAGAACATACTGTAAAAAACAAAATTAAATAAAAAACAATAATACATCTTCAGCAGGAAGAAAACCGTGATAACGCATTTGCTATATTCAAGTGAAGTGTTAAGCATGAGAAAGTAAAAGAGAGAGATGCTTTCAAGATCACTAACCTCCAGTTTGAGATATTCATTCTGTTCTTTGGACAGCAGGCTGAGGAGAGAGCTGCTATGTTTGCGTGTTCGGACCAGGACCTGAACCTGTGTGTGTCTGGCCGGGAGCGTGAAGGCCAGCTGAAAGTGTATGTGGCTCCTTCCATCAAAAGAATACTCCGGGACCTCTGTGAAACACAAATGTGTTCTTCAGATGCATTCCTTAAAAAGGGATGCATAAACAGTGAAAAACGCACTGTGAGAATTTCACAGGATGTTCCAGTCGTGTTACATAAAGAAGCTCTACAAATTCATAACACTTCTGAATGCGATTTGTGCCAAGATTCGGTGTGCGTGAAAATCCTGCCTGGGTGCTAACACTATCCCTCCTACACAGAGCAATTCAAAGATATTTGCTGCCCCACTGAAAAGTCTTCACACACAGATTTCACATCCATTCAGTCATTCTCTTTAGCAACGACTTCTTATCTGCTTTATCTTGGATGACTCATTCTTTCTCACATTCCACTTGTGGAAATAGGCATGGTTTGAAAACTTAGGGACAACTGCTGAGTAATTACCCTTTTCACACTGATGCCCGCTGTACCCAGGTATGCACTGGCAGCTGAAGGAACCCCACTCTCCGTGGCAGCGCCCCCGGGTCCCACAGGAAGGAAAGCCCATGTTCACACAGCTATTGTCCGTCATCAAACATCCCGGAGTACTGCCAGAGGAATCAGCCGGTGAACCCAGGTCATAAAACTGAGAAAGAATCAAATTCAGAGTTACAGACTAACAGAAGTCACAAAAACACTGAGCGCAGCAGAAAAAAGAAAAAAGAGAATAATGCTAGAATAAAGCTGGTACAAATAATGCAGAAAATAATGGTCAGGATAGCCCAAACTGGGAGGCCTTGAAAAGATAAGAGATGAAAAGAGAAGAATGTTTTATCTTATTTGTGCATTCACCTATAATCCAGCCTGCCATAATGAATATTACCATGTTGGGCAGGCCACTGCCACTTAAAAAAGTTGGCCTGCAGCGCTCTGTATTAACAGAATGGGGAAACCTTGAGGCCTTAAATTCTCTTCACAACAGCACAACCACGCACCACATTAGATCAATTTTTCCTTTCATCTGATGACTCCCATTTATTCATGCCCACTCTTCCTAACAGGGTATTTTTGAAGTGCTTGCAGCATGAGTTTGACCCTGTGCAGGAACCGCTTGCACCTTGTACAGACAGATAGCACGGCTGATTTACCAGCACAGCTAAATAAGCAAAGGAGCTGGATTAATTCCACTGACCTGTGGTTTGTCACTGTTATTTCATATTAGACAGACTGTTTTATTGTATTTTATTCCTTAATGAAAGAAGTAGTAAACAACAGTGTCTCCTGAGTCACCATGTGGAAACTTTAACTTCTTCTTCCCACACATGACCTGGCCAACTGAAGACATTACAGACAATTTACAATAAAGTCACTGGTCAACATTGAAATTTGGCAATATTTCTGAATAATGAGATTTCTTTTTAATATATGACATTATAAAACATGGTAACCAATCATTAATGCTAAGTAGTTCTTTATTAGCATTCCTATTAGTATATTGGCTGTTTAATTTGTAACGGTTGTTAACAGTTTTAATTTGTAGTCATATTTCACAACATTACAGTTTTTACTACATTTTTGATTAAAACGAAGGCAGTTTTGGTAAGCTTAAGAGATTCTTTCAAAGGCACTTGACACATGATGTGACCAACAGGCAAAATACACATATGGAAATACAATTTGCAATTGAATTATGTCATTCATCAGTCCTATCTATGGATATTGTTACCCAATCTATATGTGTTTATGTTAAACACTATGGTATGAGATGTTCACATGTTCAAATTTGATACACTGTTCATTTATATTTAAATTTGTTATAAGTTTGTTTTGTTGTTTGTTTTTCTATTAATTTGATCTTTCCATTGTGATTATAATATTTATACACATATACACTGCTCAAAAAAATAAAGGGAACATTTAAACATCATAATGTAGCTCCAAGTCAATCCCACTTCTGTAAAATCAAACTGCCCACTTAGGAAGCAACACTGAATGACAATCAATTTCACATGCTGTTGTGCAAATGAAATGGTGTAAATTATAGGCAATTAGCAAGACACCCCCAATAAAGGAATGGTTCTGCAGGTGGTGACCACAGACCACTTCTCACTCCCTATGCTTTCTGGCTGAAGTTTTGGTCACTTCTGAATGCTGGCGGCGCTTTCACTCTTGTTCTGGAAACAGGAGACGGAGTCTACAACCCACACAAGTGGCTCAGGTAGTGCAGCTCATCTAGTGTGGCACATCAATGTGAACTGTGACAAGAAGGTTTGCTGTGTCTGTCAGCGTAGTGTCCAGAGCATGGAGGCGCTGCCAGGAGACAGGCCGGTACATCAGAAGACGTGGAGGAGGCCGTAGGAGGGCCACAACCCATCCACCTTTGTGTAAGGAGGAACAGGAGGAGCACTGCCAGAGCCCTGCCAAATGACCTCCAGCAGGCCACAAATGTGCATGTGTCTGCTCAAATGGTCAGAAACAGACACCATGAGGGTGGTATGAGGGCCCAAACTCCAAAGATGGGGGTTGTGCTTACAGCCCAACACCGTGCAGGACATTTGGCATTTGCCAGAGAGCAAGATTGGCAAATTCACAACTGGTGCCCTGTGCTCTTCACAGATGAAATCAGGTTTACACTGAGCACATGTGACAGATGTCTGGAGACGCCGTGGAGAATGTTCTGCTGCCTGCAACATCCTCCAGCATGACCGGTTTGGCAGTGGGTCAGTAATGGTGTGGGGTGGCATGTCTTTGGAGGGCCGCACAGCCCTCCATGTGCTCGCCAGAGGTAGCCTGACTGCCATTAGGCACCGAGATGAGATCCTCAGACCCCTTGTGAGACCATATGCCGGTGCAGTTGGCCTTGGGTTCCTCCTAATACAAGACAATGCTAGACCTCATGTGGCTGGAGTGTGTCATCAGTTCCTGCAAGAGGAAGGCATTGATGCTATGGACTGGCCCGCTCGTTCCCCAGACCTGAATCCAATTGAGGACATCTGGGACATCATGTCTCGCTCCATCCACCAACGCCACGCTACACCACAGACTGTCCAGGAGTTTTTCGTATGCTTTAGTTCAGGTCTGGGAGGAGATCGCTCAGGAGACCATCCGCCACCTCATCAGGAGCATGCCCCAGCGTTGTAGGGATGTCATACAGGCACGTGGAGGCCACACACACTACTGAGCTTCATTTTGACTTGTTTTAAGGACATTCCATCAAAGTTGGATCAGCCAGTAGTGTTTTTCCACTTCAATTTTGAGTGTGACTCCAAATCCAGACCTCCATGGGTTAATAAATTTGATTTCCATTTATCATTTTTGTGTGATTTTGTTGTCAGCACATTCAACTATGTACAGAACAAAGTGTTTAATAAGAATATTTCAATCATTCAGATCTAGGATGTGTTACTTTAGTGTTCCCTTTATTATTTTTTTTTTTTGAGCAGTGTATTTCATGCTTTGGCAATATTGTATCTTTGCAGTCATGCCAATAAAGCAATTTTGAATTTAATTGGATATTGACAGTTGTCCATGTTAAAACTATAACAGACTACTTCAAGCCTATGCTATTTAATACAAGCTAAAATAATCTATTCATATCTATATTTCACATTCATTTATTTGGTAAGAAGTCAAGCAATAAGCAGGCCAATGTACAGCCAGCAGGCCATTGTCGCAAAACCATTTCCAGACCCTTCTGCATATTTCATCATTAGCAGTAATGAGAAAATTACCAGCTGCCTGTACCTTATTCCTGGAAGCTCTCCTTCTTGCACTGTTGAATGTGAGTTTTCTACATATTCTGTATTGTGTTTTGTATTGTTAGCCGTAAGATCATCGTGCACAGACTAATGAATGTTAGCACTGCCTGTGTTGCCTGCCTGAAACCAGCTTCTGTATACAGCTAGTATGATTTTTTGACTCACCTTAAACTTCTGACAAAACACTGCTTTTTGTTGTGTCTATGCTATTGTATAACGGCCCTAAACTTTTTACTTATTTCAGTTGAATGAATGTTAAGAGCTAAATTACACATTTTAGACGATAGTCTATTTTATTCTGATTTGCTGTGGTTGCACTTGTGGTTTCTTTTTTTTTGTACACCTTCGAAAGGTCAGCCTTTTCACTGTAAGTTTTAAGGAGTTATTTGGTTTATTCTTATGCTTAAATCTGGTTTTACTAAAGGATTATACTTTTCCCTTTTATGAATTCATGGCTCGAGCAAACCTGTGTGACCTTTTAAGTAACATACTGTAGTTCCCTGCATGTACCTCCCAAAGTGGCTCAGTAAATGGCATAATATCCTTAAATCTTAAAACCACTTTGCCATGCACCCC
Organism: Enteromius radiatus; assembly: GCA_032357445.1. Taxonomy (NCBI): domain Eukaryota; kingdom Metazoa; phylum Chordata; class Actinopteri; order Cypriniformes; family Cyprinidae; genus Enteromius; species Enteromius radiatus. Next base: position 19,887,996 of record JAUCMS010000127.1, read on the forward strand.
ATAACACTGTATTTGCCACCAAAAAGCCTACTCAGAATTCTCACAGGTCAATAACAGGGAGAGAGCAAAAGCAAGTAAACTATTTGAGAAAAGAGAGTGGGCAGAAGAGAGTCTAAAATAGCAATTCTACCTCTGTACTTCCTTCTTTAACAGTCTATGACCTGCTCTCCAGGCAAACCCCAGTAGCCAAAGTGAACACTTCTGTGCTGTTTCTTTGTGTCTGGTGACCACTGGTTAAGTGTTTCAGACTCAAGAACCTTCAACTGAGTCATGATGTTACAATGAGAAATAAATAGTCACCCGCTGTAACAAACCTTGACATAACAAGGTGAGATCACAGATCGGACTAAAAGACTATAGCCAGCAGCATGGTCGATTATACCTCATTTCAAATAACACTTATTATAAAGAGAAAGTGTGAACTATACAGTACACAGCTTACAATCAAATCTCCTTCAGCAGCTAAACAGTTAAAAGTACAGAACAGAACTGCACTGGGTCAAGTATTCGCAATATACATATATATATATATATATATATATGTAACATGTTCTGTCAAGATGTGCAACTTTTCATAAATGAGTTATTTCTATTTTTACATTCTCCATTAAAAGACCTTCAAAGTGATGCACATCACGCTTTAAAGCAAAATCACCTACCAACACTGCATCTTTTCCTCCAATTATGTTCTTAATAATAATAATAATATCAATAATCACAACATATATATATATATATATATATATATATATATATATATATATCATGCACAGATCTAATATAATATTAAACATCAGATGTTTGTTCACTTAAGACATACTTTCACAATTTTGTTTGCATGAATAATTGTAATTGCTGTAACTGTAATTCTGTTTATACTTTATGTGCATGCTGCCAAAAGTACATTTTATGCGGGCACTCTGGATAACAGTGAGTGCAAGAAGAGAGCAGAGATAAGAGATATTTGTACGTTTCTCCCCTGAAAAAACATACAAATAGAGAGAACTGCGTTTAATTAATTATTTGGAACATTGGGATCACTAGCTGAGTTCTTAATAAACTACTTCTTGTTAAAAACTCACGTTTCAGTGTATGTAGGTCAAAATCAGCCCATGCACATTTTAACGCATTTTGCCAGCACAGGTCACATTCCAAAAACACTGACAGTGGACTAAACCTCTCTGTTAGTACTGATGTGCATGCATTTCCTCACCTTGCTGTCCACAATGAGGTTTCGAATACAGCCAGTAAAGTGCTTGTGTTGTAGTTGTGGGTAGATATATGGCAGGTTCTCATTCACTCCTCCTAGCTGAAGCACCTGTGTCACGTTTAGATGCCTGAAAGCACATCAGAGGATGTCGTTACCCTAGCCACGTTTGCTTCTCTACCACGATTTACTAATGTGCTGTGTGCTATAGAGAGGTCGTTTTTCACAATAGAGATTCATTTGAACTTTTAGATTGAGAACTTTGTGTAATTATAAATGTTTCAAGGAATTATCGAGTCAATAATTGTCATGAGTCTTATATGTAGAGTGAGAAAGAGGGAATTAATGATTGTTTCATTGACTGATCCTCTGTGGCCTGCTATCAAGGCAGATGAATGATTTCTTTAGCACTCAGACATTAATGGTTCACCAGGGCCATTTTTTTAACACTTTAAACAATTATGCATTGGTGTAAAATGAAAAATCATTTACTTGTCCATATTCGGTGTGATGCCAGTAACTTCACAGGAAGTGTGGTCTTCAGTAGTTAGCCAGCTGCCCACTCCCTCCATCTCCATGATAGTGGCTCCTGCACAGCGGTCAAGTGTAAAACGAACCTCCTAAAGAAGAAACATAGGTGAAAAAGAGCCTTCATCACCACAAAATTGTAGGAATTTGACTTCCATGAAACACCATTGACTGGCAGCATATTAAACATCATGGTCCAAGACATTTTTTAAGCAGTGTTTTTAAATAAAACTCGCATTCCCCTTCTGATCCATGTAAAATATTTCTCTGGTCAAAACCTTGTTGCTACATGTTATCGAATTTATAACTCATAAAATTCTCAGAAACATGACTGGTATCCATTCTGCTAATGTTATTTCTGTTTGGGTTCAATTTGACTTTTTGACTAAAAGAAATCAATTGGCAAAAGAGGTACAGAGTGTACTGCAAAATGTAGAATGACAAAAATTAATTGGACTGATTCATGTTTTACAGTTAGGTGCTCCAATACACCAAACAGAAATGTAATATTTTTCAATATAAGAATTATCCAGATATGTCAATGATAGGTATATATACTTCAGTTTTGAATGTTTTTTTTTTTTTTTTTATAAAAATGTACTTAGTTTTTTATTAAATGGCAATCAGTCTTTTACAATCATAAAATGCTCAGTAAACATTCAGTAAAATGTGACAGGAGCAGCAAGAGCAGCCAGTGGGAATCTGTGGGAAGAAAACTGCTATCATGGGGCTTTTCCAATTCATAAATGACAATCTTATATATGCATGTTTAATAAGTTACATCAAAAACAGCTTTTTGAACAGCTGTCAGACATTTCAGTTTAAACCTGTCAAACGCATAGCCTGGCCATTGCTGCATTGGTAGGGCACAGAATCAATAATATTCGCTAATATTTTAGTAAGTCGAGCGCACATAAACTTTGTTATATATAACAGCAAAGCCGTGTTGTGTTTAGCTCTGGGTCATACATTTGTAGATCAGGTAGATGCAGTGTTTGTAGAATGCTAGTGTTCAAAGCAGACGTTAACTGCAATGTACATTTAAACAAGAAAATAAAAATGTGAGACTACAGAGGTTTTCCTATTTGTACAGTAATAATTTGATAGAAATACAATAGAATACAAACCTTAATTTGATTCAGGAAGTTTCAAGTTTTCTTTCACGACAGAACACAAAATGACTGTTGACAAATCCAGTTTACCCAACATTCCATACATACACATAGGTATGTGAGTAATGTTATCATTTGTATTGATAATAAAAATGACCCAGCAGCTGTCATTACTTATCCTCGTGTCATCCTCAACCTCCAATCGTCTTCAGAACACAAATTAAGTTTGATGAATTCAGAGAACCTCTCATAGACAGCAATGTAATTTAAAACACAATCAACGTCCATAAATATAGCAAGGAGATATAATGAATAAAAACAACACATCCGATTAGCACAGCTGACACAGAACAACATACACCGTTTACGTTCAGTGGATACTGTTCTTGGTCTTGATCTGTTCTTGAATATTTATTTGTTGCCGTCACTGCTAATGCTTCTCTGACAAGCTGCTTCTTGTTCTGCTTTTGCGTTTATACTATGGGTTACACCAGCAACATGCCATGGACACTGCATACTAGCAGTCTACATGTGTAACCGTGCATCGAGGCGGCATACATTTGATTACGGAAGTATAAATCATCATTTATACAGAAACACAAGTCAAGAGCTCTTTCTCTTTGAGATCTTCAAAGCTGGAAGAAACAACAAAGAAACAAAAAAGCTGTTTTGTTTCTACACAATTCGCCTTCTTTCTCCACTCTCTAGAGGCTAAACCCTCAGGCGTGGTAATATTAAACACATAGCATGTCAAGATGCTAAAAGCTCCAACCTGCAAAGTTCCTATTGCACCCAGCAGGACGATTGTGTCTATACTGTTTGTATTGAACAATAAGCGTTATAATTTCAAGCGATTTCAAACTGACCCTAAGGCAAATTGCACCACGGCAAGACCACATACCAGAGCTACAGAACCTAGCAGCAACGGACAAGCTGCTGAATCTGAAACAGTTCTGGCAACACAGAATACAAATTAGCACACTAAACAATGTCTGAGATGGAGTAAACCATGGATAACACTTGCCACCACAGTTTCACTGCCCCTTTTAGATGATTTCAGAAGAGATAAGCAAGACTTTGATTTGCACAAAAGTGCTAAGGTGTATTATTAGAGGAAGATGGCAGGGAGAGATGGGCCTCGGCTCGATTGGGCTCAGCAGTTGTTTGCTAACGGTGAACACTTACTTTGCTGTTGCTCCTCACGTCCAGTCTGTGCCACCGTCTGTCCGCTACGTTCACGTTGCCCGGCAACTGCAGGACCAATGTACCCGAGCCGTGGTTAATTTTCAGGGTGGGGGTGCCGTCGATCAGTTCTGAGAGAGAAGGACAGCGACAGACAGAGAGAGAGATGAGAAGAAAGGGTAGACAGGTGGACAGTTAAGACACGGACACTGAACGAGTGGAGGACGGTTATAGAGACTCAACCTTAAGCTTGTATGTCATTTAAAAACTCCCTGTTGAAAGCATTATATAAGCTTCAGCAACAGCAGGTTTTTATGACTAACAAATGTCCCTGTGTTTCACATTACAGGGTCAAGTAAGCACTGCAGTGCCTGCCTCAATTACGATTATATCATCCTCTGGCATAATAGGAAAAACATATTAGAGAAAGTTCTTCTTTTTGTCTGAGCTAGTCGATTGGCAAATTAAAAATTAATGAAGCCAGGAAGACTCCCTTAAGCTTGGTATAGTCGGACTGTGAGCATACGGGAAGAAACGCCTCCAACTAATTTCACATTTGTCAGCAGGGTCTTTGCTGTTAAATAAGCCTTCTGTGCCCACTTTGGCCGACATGTCTGTCTTGTTTCACCAACCCGCTTTTCCAATATGTCTCTAAATTCTCCCTCTATTTTCTTATTTGTCATCCTCTCGATTTCTCCTATTGATGTTGCACTTTTGTCATTTCTGTAAATAACACGCACTTCCTCTTGGTTCGGCTGTGTTGTGCTGTCTGGAGCTCATGGTCTGCTGACCATGAAAGTGAACTTTCACTGGGCACAGTGTTTTCTTTCTGCTGCATACGAGGTAAGACAAACTGCAATTTAGCAACACTAGATGCTTCTCAAAACACATGTACCCACTTCATTAACTCAAATCAAATGACTGACTCTCCAGACAGATTGTCCTGGCTAATTCCTTCACACCTCCATTAAAACTGGCTGATTTATGCCGTCCATCTGTGCTTTATTCTTGCTGTCACTCTATTTCTCCTATTATTTCTTGCATAGAATGCTTTGGGTAGTGAATGTCTTTCATCAACCTCCCTGGTTTTAACCCGTTCGCGCGACTCATGATTATTGAGGGAGTTTGTCTCGCTGTCTCAATTGAGGGGGAGTTTGGTGTACACATGCTGAGATACAAATAGAGCAATAATGGAAATAATGGCTCAGAAGTGCTGGTTAATAATCTTGCTCTGCACTTTGCAGGTGTTAGCTAAGTACATATTTCAGTCTCACAGTGTGTGTGTGTGTGTGTGTGTACATATATGAAGAGTTTGATATTAATCCATTTTGATTCATTTGAGTAAAAATGTGTTTTCTTTAGAAAGAAAGAAAGCCACAAGATGAAAAATACTATTTTCTATTGCAAACTTTCATCTTTAGGTTAAAATAGCATTAAAAATTCTAATCCAGATTTTGATTTTCAAAGAAAACTAGGATGCCATGTGTATTCAAAACACTGCCATTGCCAGTACTGTTTACAATGTGTGGAATGGTGCGCTGTGATTGGTTAATATATCACACTTTGCAGAAGGATATATCACACTTTGCAGAAGGGAGACTGGCGTTTGTCACAGTTCGGAAATAAAGGGAAAAACATGACAGAACAACACAGTGCATATCCCATTTTGTGTAAAATTAAAAATGTACTTTTCACTGCCAACCAGACAATACTATTATATTAATAATATAATATTATTATTTGTATATATATATATATATATATATATATATATATTGAACTTTTGAGCTTTTTATAAATAATTGAAGTTTCCACAAAAATTATATTAAGCAGTACTTACACCAAATCAGCATATCACACTGGACACTGAAAGACTGAAGTAATGGCCAGCAATTCAGATTTACCATTACTGGAATAAAATACATTTTAAAATGTAATTATTTTTTAATTATTACAATTTCAAATTAAAAATGCAGCCTTGGTTAGAAAGCAAAATGATGAAAAAAGTATTAATTAATATGTACTTGGGTGTATACATACTTGTGTTTGTACACACACACACACACACACACAATTTAATGTAAAACATACTATTTATCCCTGAACAGTGTAAATTCATGTTCTATCAAATACATTTGTGATAATCTAATGTATTTGTTTGTAATATATTTATTTATTTATTGTCAACAGTACATTTTAATCCCAGGAATGAAAACTCAAGGATAACGGTCAGTATGTGCTCATGTTAATTTTACTCTCGACTGTATCAAATCAAATCAAGCTTATACACAGTTTAATTTTGGGCAGTTTGTTTGCCCAGTAGATATTAACTTGCAAAGTTGCAAGTGTTTTAACCCTCTTTGTCTACACAGCAAGTACATTTCAAATTTCAGAAATTCACAAATTATTATACTTTTACAGAGAGACTTCATGCCAGGATTCATACAGCTTAATGAAATAACTTTATAAACTCCTCAGAGTTTCTTAAACTGTTCCTATCCTGGCGGTTTCCGATGGGCTCATTGAATTCTCTGTCATCCTATTTCTCTGTAGATGTCTCCAGGCTAAGTCCCGATGGGATCAGAGTGTTGAGTTGGAGATAACAGCGAACATGCTGGGTGAGGAGCAGTGCTGCGGTAATCTGGGCTGAGAAGCCCTTTTCATAGGGAAGCCCCTGAGAATGAGGCACCGCTCTCCTACAACGACACTGTCACCAATCCTGTCCCAGATATGAAGCGCTGCCGACTGAGAACGAGACCATGTCTTCTCGGGCTGACATGACATTTTAAGTGGAATTGAGAAAGGAAGGGCAACAGGAGCGAAAATGAGAGATGGAAAAGTTACATGCCTGAGGTTGGTATTGATTTGAGAGCACTGAAATGAGGGGAAGTAATGAAGGTGTCTCTATAAGACTGACAGAAAGAGGATCTGACTATCGGAAGTTTCTAAAAGGTGAGGCACGATGTCAGCTTAGTTTTTAAGGTGTGTTCCACTCTGTCTGCACTAGTTGGACCCTGTCTATGGCCTTTGGGTTGACTGAGCATGTTAAACCAGCATGAAATGAAAGTCAATAGGTACTAATTTCACGTCATCTTAACTAAGCATTCCAATACACCATAGTTAGGTCAGGCACCATACTGAATTTAAAACAGATGAAAATGAGGGTGTGAGGGACAAACTTAGTTTAAACAAATGCAAAACATACAGTATGTGCTAGTTGGTAGAGTGCAAAGTTTTAGCCCTGAAGCATGCAAGGTGAAGCAGCAACACAGCTTCCTTCGCCACTAGTTATTTGTTGTCGGTTTGGTGTGGTACACAGTTGAGAGGGAGAGTAAAAGCAGGGTAAGTGGGCATTCTTTTTGGCCTGTACCGCTGGGCAGCACTTTTCCATGTTATATGTAAATGTCATACTCTGGGAACACAATCTGTATATGTAATTAGACTGAAACATGTTTTTGCTCTCAGAAACGATCCCTCTGCAGTCACAGGGGGTCGCCTATGCTCTCTGCTCCTCATCCCTAATTCATGCTGGTCTCCCTGCGACATCACTGCACATTAATCCCTCTGTCAGCAGGAGGAAAGATGAAGGGAGGCCGACCTCTTCCCCCCAGATCCCCTCCCAAATGCATTTCCCCTTTTAAGCATGAGAAATGGCCTCTCTTTGCAGGTCCTGAGGGACGAACAGGAGGGCCGGTGGCATATGGACCCTGGAAACCCCACCCAGTGGCCCTCCCATCAGTGGCTCAGGAAATGAGCTGAAATATTGTAAGTTGAAAGGGATATTTGAGAGCTGCTGTGGCATGATGAGTCTGAGAGGGTTCACTGTGAAGCAGGTTTCTGTAAATTGACCGTAATGTGCACATCACACTCTGGGTGTAACTGTATCTCTGTGCTCACTTTCATCTGCCAGACGCTCCTCCTGAGGGTGTGTATGTGTGTGTGCATGCAAAAGCTCACAAACACCTTACAGTTCCAAAAATATGAGAAAAGTTTTTAAAAACACAATAAATGAATTACAGATTTTTTTTTTTCATTTTGTGAACTGATAATGAAACTAAAAACAAACTTGCTCACACATTAAGGTGATATTTACATTTTATTCCCCAATTTAAAAACTTTAATTTATTCTAAAACGTTATTTATTCATGTAACGGCAAAGCTGAAAAGCCATTACTTCAGTCACACAATTTCAATATTAAGAAAATTGTTATATTATATTTTTATATAATATAATTATAATTATATATTATAATTGTTATATAATATTAAATCATTTTGACATGCTGATTTGGTGCTCAAGAAACATTTTATAAATATTAGGTGGCAATTGTGCTGCTGAATATTTTTGTGGGAAAAAAAAAAGTTATTTTTTCTTCTTTCAGGATTCTTTAATCATATGAAGTTCAAAAAAACAGCATTGATCTTTGATGATATTATAACAGCGTTCACTCTCACTTTTGATTAATTTAATTTGTCCTTCCTTGTATTATTAAGTATTATTAAGACAAAACATAATGAACCTGGTTGTGTATATGGCGCGTGAGAATGAGAAAAATAAAACATATTTAATTTAAATAGATCAAGGTCATATATTTCTCATTTAATATTAATACACAGATTCTTTAATTATTAAATAGATGTTATGTATCTATGAATATCAAGATCCTCTAAAGGAAACCAACATAACAAAATGCTTAGGATAAAAGTGCATATCAGATTAATAATTTCTAGGTTATATTACCTTTACATGCTTAAACAAAACTAAGGAATGAATCAATTTTGCCATCCATTCACAATAGTGAGAATTTTCATGTACATCATTTACTGCCACAAGTCTGTTCAAGCATAGGCAAATTACCTCATGAGACTACTTATCATTCAATAAGTGTCCTTAATCAAATAAATTAGATTTGTCATTCTAATTTGTCTATTGATTCGACATGCTCATGCCCCAAATCTTTGTCTAACCTTGAAAAGAGAATGTAACTACCAATAAGACCCATGTGACATGAAGCCTTCAAGCACGTATCCGTGCCCATTTCCTTCAATGAAAATAAATTGAGGAAGAGGTCAGAGGTTGTCTAGAGAAAATGAATTCGGTCTATAATGAGAAAAAGTGTGTAGATGAGGATGAATTCATGCTAGAGGTGAAGTAAGACGCCATGTGCTCTTTAATAGAGACGTCATGTGTGGATTTCATGCTTGCCGCTTGTTTTGTAATGTACACCCAAGTGCTTTAAAAACCGTGCGCCTAACATAACACATATATACATACGGATTAAAAGGAAAATGCATGTTTAACTCAAGTTGTTCACAAATTGAATTGGAATCATCGATACGACAAGAAAGGCTTTTTTTTGTCAATTTGAACTTTTTTTTTATTCTGCTCACCTAAAATCAAAGCCATATAAATACTACTTGACCTTGGACTCATTGCAAAGGTCACGGTTAATAATGCAATAATTCGAAAACAACTCAGAGAAGCACAGACGCACCAACATGATCTGCTGCACTCTGGGATGTGTGTGGGAGGCCCCTGGGCGTGTGTACACTATGCAGCTGCATTGTAGTATCAGTGTCATGAGTGTCTTTAATAAGAAGAGCAGAGGCGTAAAACTGGCAGGCAGCAGGCCAATGATAAGGTTTAATAGGCCACGGTGAAGAACAGCAGTAAGTAATAAGGTCTGATAGAAGGAAGACGAGAAAGACTGGAGAGAAAGAGAGACTAATGCATGGAGACTCACACTGTGGCTACACTTGTTCCGCTGTCCTCCGCACTGCCATTCATCATTATTCGTCTCCTGCTTTCTTCCTTCATTCCACCTTTTCCTTTCATACACCACCTTCATCTCTCACCCAGACATGAACTTCTTTCTCCGTTTAATTCATGTCTGAATTGGGCCACTTACTGTTACTCCTCAGCAGTTCCTCCCAAATCTGCACGTCTTTTATCTATTTAATCTGTCTCTTCCTCTTCCTATCTCTCTCTCTACTAGATTGCTTCTCTGTTTCCATCCCTCCTCTTTCAGATTTCCTCTCTGTTTGCTGCATGCCCTCTCTAGACCCACACAACCATTCTGTCTCTCTTTTTCTTGCCCATTTTCTGGGTCTGGAGTCAATGCCCAGTTTAAATCCAATCAGTAAATTTCTACAGCAGAAGTTGTGGAAACATCCCCTCAAACTGATAATGTCTTTAAAAAGAAGAAGAAGAAGAAAAAAAGAACTCCACTTGGGATACAAAACTAGATAACAGAACTATCTGCACTGGAAATTGTTTTTATTTAAATATATATAAAATGTGTTTTTATTATAGGATTTATGATCTTAATGTTCATTTATAAACATACTTCTGTTAATTCAGATTTGCTCATTATACATTCATAAATCTTAAAATGTGTATATGTACTGTAGAAATGAGTGTTGATCTAGATCATGTAAACGGTTTGTTCACTGTTCATTTATTAACATTAAATGGATGGTTCACCAAAAAATGTTAATAAATTATTAAAAATAAATAATTTATTAATTAAAATGTCTCATTTACTTACCCTGACATTCCAAACCCATACGATTTTTGCTCACCGTCTTAGCATAATGTAGATATTACTATTAGTGCTCCAAAAATGAACAGCAAGTCTTAAAGGTTTAAATTAAAGGAGAAGAGTAAATAAATTCCAACCAAATGAACATTTTTGGTTGAACTACCCTCATAACTAATGTAAATAAATAATATTAATTAGATTGCACTTAATTAACATGTTGTGGAAAGTTTACCAAAATAAAGGTACATTTTTGGCATTGATGGTTCAGTGAAGAGACTTTATCATGTATGGAAACTTGATCAAAAGTTCTTGAACAGGTTCTAAATAGAAATAAAATAAATAAATCAGACCATTAAACTGTTGGGGCCTTTTTTGAAAAGCAGCCACTTGGAGCTCCAGAATGCCCTTTAGTAATCTGAAGGCTAGAAAACATTTAATTTACTCTTACTGTACAAATACAAACTATTTCATAATGTTAAAAGTGCTACACTTCTACATAAACAAACACTACATTGACGGGCAATTCAATGCCAATGCCAAATCTTTTTTCCATGCCCACACAATCCTGTATTAATGGCTGGTTTTTCATGCAACAGAAAGTATTCAGTCTACAAAAATGATATCTTGTCTCAATGCACAGATTTGCAGCGACATATGCGTCAATTGGGAACTCTGAATGTACAAGGCAGCTGTACACAAAACCATAAAACACCATGATGTCCAATGCCTGGGCAATAACATCCCACACATGTTGGAATCACATTGACTAAAAGTTTTATTCGTCAATATTTTACCACAAAGGCTCTGGCTGGCTGTGTACACAGTGAATGATAGGTTATGTGTTTCAAGTCCCAAAATATGATGGCCCAATGTATATGATAATATCCTGTACAGTTTTACAACAACAAAATAAAATCACAGATTTAACAATTTAGAGAAAAACTTCTATTGGACATTTTCCAATGTGCTTGACTAACGATTTATCCAAGTGTGATGGATGAGATTAATCCAAAAATCAGTGATTTATGATGAATGTATAAAATCTTGTTTTAATTCTACACTTTTACATAAGCACTTCCGACACAAAAGACTCTATTCCTATTGCTGAAGCATTTCTGTTATGAAACTAAGCACTAAACCTACAGACCTTGTATATATAAACATGTATACTTTGTCAACATTCATCCCACTTGTGAGCAGTTGCCTATATAGTGAATGTAAACAAAGGTAAACAAATCGACACTGGGCCTGAGGGCATGGATCTAGCGCCTCAATAAGTTAAAATATTCTTCACAAAAAGATTCCTTAATTAACTGTACACAGAAAGATTCTCCAGGAATCCCAAAATGGTTCTTCTACTGCATTGTTATGAAAACACTTTACACTTTATTTTTCACACCGTGTCTACACCGGGTGGGACTGCTGTAGCTTGAGGCTGTTTACACTACAGTATATACACGTTAAAGCAACAGTTGCAAGGTGACCATTTAGTCCCTTATGCCAAAAGTAGCGCAACAATTCGCAATTAGTCATAAATGCAATGCAGCATTATTTACTACTGGGAATTCATCTCGTGGTGTCACATCTAGTGAAAGAATCACATAACTGCTTCTGTTGGCTTTTGTCGCGTCGCATTGCACCGCTCACAGCCGATGTAGACATGCTGTAAGACTGTGTGTCATCATTCATCTAGTCTAGTCAATGGGATCAGGGACCAGTTATGACAGATATTCAGAGATCCCTGGCTGAGCAGCAGTTCCGCCACGGTTGAAAAGAGGCATCCAACTACCACTCTCACCCTAATGCTGACCTAAAACTCAAGCTCAGGCAAATCTTGAGCCACACAGTTTCTAGAGCCACCATGAAACCCTGTCCACAGCTGTACCCTTCGCTTAATCTTCATCTTTCACTCCCCGTCACTCTTTTTTCCACCTTTTTCTGCTTTCTGCAAGATCCGTCCCTCTCTCATCCTCACCATATGCTCTCCATCTTACCCTGCACTGATTACACTCACATACGGCCTTATCTGCTACTTATCCACATTTGCCAACACATCAGTGAACCGATCAAGAGCACAAGCGCTCTTATAAACGTATGCTCGGCACGTAGGCAGATCTGTGAGTTCATTAAAGCTCTAAATGTGTATACCCCATTGTAATCATTCTCCCAGATGAATGACAAATAAGCCTTTACTGATATAATGAGTGCCTTCGTTAACCCCTAATGAGCTAATACGGCTGCACACACAAGCCACCAATGCGGCGATACTGCAGAATTTATGACACACATGCACAAACCAACAAAAATAATGTGGTATTTTTATCTTCTTCTCTGTGTTTAGGTTGTTAGACGATAGCAGATCTCCCCTGAGTAAGAAAATGTTACAGCAATAAAACTTTTTTTATTAGAAACACTAAATCCTGCTGGAGAGACGCAAAGGAGTCTCTTCATCTCTTTCTGTCTAAAATAAACATATTATCACCCCTTTTTTTCATTCCCCTCTCTCTATGTGCAGCCCTACTGGGAGATGAGAGAAGATGTGCCAGAGGTTCAGCTAGTGATATGAAAGAATGATGTAGAAATCGAAGCCTTGTTATGCGTGCGCATTCGCAATACCCTTCCCTCACCTCTCGACCTGTGGTGAGGGTGTGTGTAGGTTACCTATGGCCATGAAGTCCTCCGGCTCCCACGGCTGAAGCTGGGAGAGGGGTCCGCTGTAAAGCAGCAAGCCATCTGCCACCTCTGTGATGAACTCCAGCGAGAGGTGGCTCTCGAAGCATGGCCTTATAGGGGGAAACCAAGCATAGCCGTTGCCATGGAAACTGTGTTTTGTCTGCTGGCACTCAGGTCCCTCAAACTGAGCCGGGCACTGGCATCTATGTTATGCACACAGGAAATCAAAAGCTCTTATTAAAAACAGTATGAGTTTCAGGTTTCGTACACATAATTTGTACACATTTGTACACTACTGGACTGCCCTCGACCTAAAAGAGAGAGAAAAAAAATAGATAGTGTATTACACAGCCCTGAGTGAGCCTGAACCAGGAACATTTTACTTAAAAATGTGGGTTATTCGATATTATTATGAACTTAGGCGATTTTAGACACAGTGGTAATTCAAAGAGCTTTTACATAGGCAAGATAATAGATAACCAAAGCCAATGTGATATGCATTTCAATTCATGCCCAACAAAACAATGTATTAAAGATACTTAAGAAGCAGCTACTGGTGCAATGTGATATAATTCACCCCATTATGATGCAGTGTGATCTGATTTCAATTCTATTCAACACAAAATGTGATTTAATGCAAAACGGTGTAATGGAAGAAAAAAGAAATACACTTTAATATGCTTTTATTCCATTGGTTCCGACAGAGACCAATGCTAATCTATATTCTATGTCCTCTCAAGACGTGCCTCATTTTCCATAGTGTGGTGATATGTCATATTCACGTACTGTAGCATCAACGGTGATGAAAGAGGACAAATTATTTAACATATAAAATATCGGAGTGCCCTAAGTGCAAATAGCCTACCTTGTTGGCAGAAGCTATTTACACTAACTCCACCCACTAATGTGTAATTGGGATAGTCAACAATACAAAAGCAGATCACCTGTCGTCAGGTTCAGATGGTGTTTGAATCTGCCTTTTGGCAAACTTTATTTTTATTTTCAATAAATGTTAATGAAATAAAAAGTTGAAAAAAAGGAAGGGTTAGTTGTAGGAAGGGCTTTATTGTCCCAATAAGATTGCATTTCTTTAAAAAAATTACATTCAATAAGTTATTATTGCATACTGTTTTATAATGCACTACAATACAAAGGTGCAGATAATTGTCACTATTTGCAATTCAAATCCTGCTATTTTAACAGTGTAAATAGCATATATCACAAAACAATATGCTATTTTCATCTAATTGCTGTTTACACTTAGTGTAATAGTGCAAATAAATGTTAACATAAAATACAGGTCACAAATTATTGATCACTTTCTAAATTATAAAAGTATAGCACATTCACTAATGATGATATACAAACTAGATATATAGGCAGATAGATAATTAGTCATTGCCACATAGTTGTTTTTGCATACTTACAATCCCAATTCAGAAAAGATAGTAGGACTTTTGTCTGTATGACCCATGCATTTTGGAATTGCGATCCATGCCAAATACATTCTTAAATTGATACTTCTTTCTTATCGGTCATCATTTACTCACCGTCACAATCTGTATGACTTGCTTCCGTAAAACACAGAAGAATGTTATTGGGATTCCAAACAACACTGAACGCCAGTGACTTTTATATGACTTTTTGCAGAATAAAGCAAGTCATACAGGTTTTGAATGACACGAGGGTGAGTAAATGATGACAATTTTCATATCAGCGTCAACTATCCCATTAAGTCTAGACCAAAGACTCAGGTAAGCCAAACATACATATTTGATTTTTCTCAAAGCTTTGTATCCCACTCCCACCTCATCTCTGTTACTGAGTGATGCAACCTGTCAAATACAGCCTATACCAGCCAGACAGAGACGTACGCTTCAGTGACCACTGCCTGCATTCCCTTCAGACATTTTTGGATGGACTTCAAAGACTATAGATCCCTCGTTAGCATAATTTTAACGTTATCCTTGCAACAATTTTCTAATTTTCTATTAAACTACTTAATTTACTACTACACAAATCTTAAAAGGATAGTTTACAAATAAAAATTAAAAATGTCATTACTGATTCACTGTTATGTCATACCATTTTAACTTTAGCAGAGGATGTAGAAGATAAGAATTGTTAAAAAAAAAGGCATTATTTTTACAGCATATTCTTTGCACACAAAAAGTATTCTTGTAGCTTTGTAAAATTGCACTGACATCACATGGACTCTTTTCATAATGTCCTTACTATGCTTCTGCGAACATTTCCTGGATTTCATTAAAAATATCTTCATTTGTGTTCTGAAGGGTCACATGGACTTAGAACAACATTAGGGTGAGTAATTAATTTTTGGGTGAACTATTCATTTAATTAATGTGCACATACTATTATGCTTTTTTTTAACATTTTATCAATTTTAGCTAATAAATTATCTATAACGTGCCTTGAAATGCTTGTTTGTAGTCCTGACAAAGTGACTGCAATGTTACCATGTTATATATTTGCATAATGCCCACCCCATTGGCTGCTTAGGCCCACCCTCAAAGAACATTTGGGTAAGTGATTTTATTACATCAGCAGAACCATTATATGTACTTCCAATACTTACACCATAGTTACAACAGATATGATCCATATGTTAAGGGGCATTGCATTATTTTACCAATCACGACAGACCCATTGGCCACCTGACCAACAAGAGTAGACTGTCCGCTTTTAAGAAAGTAACTAAAACAAAGCAAAGGGTGAAAAGAGGTGCTGCAGCAATACAAAGTATAAAAAAGTAATACGTTTTTGAATTTTAAATCATGTAAATGTATTCCTGCTTGTAAATGAGCATAATAGGGGCACTTTGAGATTCCATTTTAAAGATTTTCTCATTAAGGGAACGTCCCAAACATCATCCTCTAGAAAACTGGAACCACACTAGACCATGCAATACAAGCCGATGTTGTGCATCTCTTTGTCATCAAAAATTTCCATATGAAAGATACACTTCATATGCATACGTATTGGCATGACTCAAACAGTAATCCACAGCTCTCTTGTTCTGCTTTCTGACGGATCAGCCCCACCTGTTGCGCACACTCTCAATTCAGCCCACAAACAGCATCATCTGCTCAGAAACATCAATGACAAATTGCTTTCTTTTGGTTTGCCACCAAGCACTGCTGTGCCCTCAGATCCCCTGCTTCAGTGCCTCTTTGGCAAGTCTAATCATAGTCTTTGAAAAATGCATGGGTCTATCACCGTCTATCCTCTGTGTGTCTGTCTTCTTGCTTTGTTTCTTTTGCTCTCCTCACTGTCTCCCTTGTAGCTGCAGTTCTAATTGCCTGATTGAAAGGAAAATGACATGGGATGATGGCTTCTGTACACTTATGACAGTTGAGACAATGCAAATAGTTAGGCAGGTCAATGCACCCAATAAAGCAATCAAACACGTCATGAGTGCTCTAATTGCATTGTACGCTAATCAAAACTATTCCCATGTTTACTAAAACAACATGCCATTGCAGAAGACAGGCGAGGATATGTTTACAGGTGCTGGTCAACGAATTAGAATAATTTGAAATAGTGCAATCATTAAATTCTTTGAATGCATTTTTTTTTGCA
>JAUCMS010000127.1:19904893-19926029 GCA_032357445.1 Enteromius radiatus
TAACGAGTAGGACAGGTGCGGTGAACACCTGATTTGCTTTCTGCAAAAAAAAATGCATTCAAAGAATTTAATGATTGTACTATTTCAAATTATTCTAATTCGTTGACCAGCACCTGTATAGGACTGACCGTCAAACTCCTTATAATCACTGGCATGTCTCTACTAGCAATTCCAGCAACAAACAAGTTGTAACAGGAATATAAACCAAAAGCAAATAAGCATTGCTTCACATTACATTATTGCTTATGCTCATTTAGTTTATTTTATTGGTATTTTTGTTGTCTAGCTTTACAGCTTTACATCTTCGACCACACAGATACTGATTATCCTGATGTATTTTTAATCCATTGTCTAATTTCCACTTTTTATACAGTACTAGCCTATCTACAAGGGCATCAGCCAAGGAGCTAGGAGCATTCTCTTCTACTTTTAATGAAACAAAGTGGGTCATGTCATTGTAGCACGGTAAAAAGTTTAAGGGAGCATATATATTTGAAACTAATATTGGTGCAGCCTACGTGTGCGACGCCATCCAGGCCACATGCACACTATAAAGTTTAATATTATTATTAATATAGTTAACAATTTAAATGAATCCCCCAACTTATATTATATTAGGTGGACTTAACTACTATATACTTACATCAAAAAATTGCACTAATAATGCAAAACACCTTTGCTATAATTACACATAGGCATTTTTTTGAAATACAATGTAAAGTGTATGTACATAATACGTGTATGTGCATTGTAATTAATTTAAATGTAAGTAAAGGCACCTAATATAAAGTGGGACCCATTTTCAAAACTGCAGGATTCCTGCAAATGCAGATGTTACCAATTCAGTTCCACAATGTGGGTTTTTATTAAGCAAGTTAAAGCATGCACGTCATCTCAAATGGGTGCTCGACCAAAATATACATAAAACCAGTTTTTAAGTATAAAGTCATACAACACATAGCTGGTGTTGGTGTTGCAGACTTTGTACTTGTCATGCTGCACTCTGGCATAAAGACTCTAGTTTGTAGTTTAATCTGTAAACTGTAGTTAAATCAATGACTTGAGACAAGATACAAGAGGTAAGGCAGTTGCAGCCACGCAAGACACTTGACGATTCGACAAATAAGGTTTGAAACTAAGGCACTATAAATACACAGACATAGACGAGACACAGCTGGACACTAATTAACACAATGAACTAAACAAGGGCAGGGAACGCTATACATGGGCAGTATATATTAATGCACAATTCTCATAACTCCTTCCCCAACAAGCAAACTAAACATCAAAGGGTCAGATG
This sequence comes from Enteromius radiatus, assembly GCA_032357445.1. Classification (NCBI taxonomy): domain Eukaryota; kingdom Metazoa; phylum Chordata; class Actinopteri; order Cypriniformes; family Cyprinidae; genus Enteromius; species Enteromius radiatus. The sequence continues at coordinate 19,906,194 of JAUCMS010000127.1, forward strand.
AACAAACTCTAAATGGCAAAGAACACCCCGATGCCGAACAAGGCCTCTGGTTACAATATCAGCAAAGAAACATCAGCACAATAAGACAGGTTTAAAACTCAAAGGAAGTTTATAGAAAGAAAATAATCCTCTACCTTCTTAGTCTTTTGAGAACTTTTAGACAATTTTCCTTTTATATTGTCTGCCTATATAATAATCCAAAGTTGTTGTTTTTTATTATTGAATATTTTAGATAGTAGTTAATCAAGATCAAAATGTGTAGCATGTTTGATATCTAAGACTTGTCATTTTAATTTCCTCACTGCTTATTTATACATTTTGCTGAAGTACAATTCCTCATTGGCTCACTCACCTGCTGTGGATGTGACATTCTCGTGCTTTAAAAGATCACTGATCACAAGATTTTTTCAGAAGAATTAAAAGTTCTGAGGTGAAGATGATGCTGAGATGAAAATCTTCAAAGGACTCTTCAACACCTTTCAAAAAAGGTGAGATGTTCAAACATCGAGCCTTTTCTTATTAATTGATACACTAAGTATCACCTACGCCTGTTTCAGTCAGGTTGTCGATTTGCTGAATATCAAATACTGGCATAACTTCATGGTTTAATTCTTTATTTCTCTTCAGCTTAACCCTTTCCAACTGTATGTGTGTAACATAGTTTAAGTGTTTAGTGTATTTACTGCTTGCTACATCTTAATGTATAAAGGTTTAAATTAGCACCAAAATACTGAACGCACCTTTAACTGAATATCTATCAAGTACACAGTTATTTTTACTTGCACACAAATACCAATATATACAATTTATATTTTGGATCCTTTCTCATAAGATGCTAAAGTTTACAGGAATCTGTCTCAAAGATGTCAGATGGTCTGTCAGATAGTTATTCTCTACTCATCCATCAAGTATGTTGAGATAGATACACGTGCGGGATGGAAGAGTAATGCACACCACAGAGAAAACTTTCCATGATAATGGCACAGATATTACATTCCTAATGTTGGCCCATTGATTACTGTCAGCCTCACAGCGAGCTGGATTTGGACAAATTTCCAGCCTGGTGCGACTAATGCTCTCCCAAGACACAAATCTAGCAAGACAGAGGAGCCAATCTGGTTGCAATAAGACAACATTTCAACCACCCGAATCGATACAATAAAGTAACTCCGTCTGAGGAACGATAACCTTTTAAGCTAAAGTTTCATAAAGACTCACTAGAAACAATGTCCGGTGACTCTGTTTAGACTGAGGATTGATTAAGATATAAACCCTGCGATCTGGTGATGGAAAGAGTCAGGGTTTAAGGGATGGACGATGCTCGGGGTGCTTGGAGTGGGCGAGATCAAATTATGTGACAGGATCAATGAAAGAGACAGTCCCACTGAAGCAAAAGAGAATATCTAAGCTGGTCTGAGGAGAGACTGAGCAAAGGAGCGGATAAATGAAAGGGCAAAATGTTTGCTGATCACGCATTTTGAGTTTCTTCGGGGCATTTCTTGCAAGTAGTTGTTTGTGAACAAAAATGTTAAATAGCACAAAACAGCTAGAAAGGCAGTTTGACAGTCTCTTCATTCCCGGGAGAAACAAACGCCTTTGATAAACAGCTGCAGGGTCACAGATCTTCCCAAAGTAGAAAAGGCCCCAGTCCCATGTTATTCACTGGGGTCAATTTGAGCAATATCTAAAATATTAAGAGTGTCTTTTGATTGTGTGCTCGAGTCAGGGATAAAGAGAACACCAGAGAGACAGCAAAACACTTTAAATAGAAACATTTCTTCATTGAAAAGAAGAAGAGGAAAAAAAGCTCTGTTCTGCCTGATGAACTAAATCAGACCAATTTATCTCCTCGAGTGAATCCTGGTCTTAATATCAGCCAAGATGGCTGAACACAATCCTCTTACTCTCTCTGGTCTGGTTTACCCCTGCTTATTCTCTCATTTCCTGCCAGCATAAACAGTAAGAGGAATCCATTGGTTAGTTTGTGTGAAATCTACAACCATTTCTCCGCTGTCCTCCATTTACAAATCCACCATTAATCCTGCTTTCTGACTATTTACATGCTGCTCCTTAAATCTTGATATCCAACGTAGCAGAGTTATGAACACTGGACTATACAGTATGCATGTACCTGAGTATCAAACTAGCATTAATAAAGTATTTACTATTAATAAATTACTACAGTACTTCTATGCTATTTTAACACATCATTATTCCAGCATTAACCAGTATTTGTCTTATTTCCCAGCACACATATCTAAAATAAACAAACTTAAATATGTGATGCAATCTAGGAAAACCCAACACTTTTTTAGTTTTGACATCATATGAAACCTGGGTTCAGCCCCTTTCCAAAACGTAACAAAAGTTATGGCGATCTGAAGTTGGCTGATAGCTATAATTCTCAGGAATGGAGTTTTGAGAAAAAGTTTTGAGTTTTCTTTTTAGTTTTTTGAAAAAAGGAAAAAAGTGAGTTTCACTTCACTAAACGGGTTTAACAAGAGCTGTAGCGCTATACTGCATCAAAAGGACAGTTTTTCATTGTTTATAATTGGCATAGTCTCTGAACTATTCTATTTAGCTCGCACGAATAATGTACCTCAGAAAAGCGTGCACAGCACACCTGTGCATATAATAGACTGTTATCAGACTTTAGTAACTTCATCATCCGATCCCTCATCTCTGGATGTGCAATGGTCCATTTTAGGTATTAAGGCACTGACATCGCCAAGATTGAGCAGACTGAGAGACCATTTAATTGAGCAGCTACTTCAGACTGTGTTGTTTTCTTCTGCTCCACCATCTCACGATATTAAAATAAATAAAACTTTGTGTGCCATAGTTTACACAGGACTGACGGGAAATGTGCATGGTTTATTTTGATAAGAAAGGTTAACTGTTTTTGTGGTGTTGAGAGAAAGTATAGCTCCGCAGAAGCTTGTTAATAAGAGGAAGACCCAGTGTTTTCTGCTTGCTGCAATAAATGCTATTTTTCTGCACCTAACAAGTGAAATTTGCCAAGATACTTTCAAAGATAATAGAAAAGATGTTATAGAATAACAATTTAACAAAAAACTATTCTTGACGAAAAAAGAAATACATTCCTATTTTTCAAATTTCCTAAAAAAACTTCCCAGCACGACATCCAACGTGTTTTCCTATTACATATATTGTCTATAAACTAATTCTATTTCTTAAATTAAATTTATGCTGCTTATTATGCTGAACGTTTTGATATTTTTGCTAGGGAAAAACGAAATGCATACATTATTGCTCAATCCTCCTAAACAATCTTTATCAGCTTCATTTTACTTTATTAATGCAAATACAGTCATAGTAAGGAACTGAATCAACATTGCATCCCAAAGAGGCAGATTAAGGTGGCCATCATGCATAGAATTGCATAACAAAAATCCATTCACTAATGAGGAAAAGTTCAGACCTCAAGTAAAACCATACAAGAATGTATGATTTCATAAACACAACATAAGAAACTAAATTCAGTTCCTCCTCTAACTGGGGAGCTGTCATTTTTTTGTTGGATGCTGACAATCATCTGAAAGGATGCTGCTTAATTAGATCTAAATTATAATTGAGGGTGTCTATGTTTAAATCGACTCAAGTTCTACATTGTATCATCTGTACAAAATAAAGCTCAATATCCTACTTATGATATATATTTTGCAGTATTAATTTTCCCTTGCAAATCAATCTGCAGTATGATCTCCAAAAGCCTTTTTTTCCTTCTGCTAACAGTAGCTGCAGGAACATACTTTTTTTAGCTTATTCATTTGCTTTATTTTAACAGCAGCTGGGGCAATGAGATTTTATTTTTTAAATTTGCAGGACTATTCTACGAGGGCTTATGGTCTTTGACTAAATGCGTTTGACATCGACCCCCATTCTCGCTGATGTACATTTACAGAAGATTTGTGAATCTTCTTTATCTACTTAATTCTAATGAAGCAGGTACATGGTACATGGACTGAATGTAAGTGACTCTTGATTCCATTTGCGATATTCATGAAAAACAGATAACAAAAAAAGGACCTTGAGAGCTAAACTCTCCAGGCTGGTTGGATGTTTGATGCATGTGAATTACAGCATTTGTTCAAGAAAACAGTGATATTTAAAGCCCTCTCCTACAGGACTGTCTCTCTTGACACAGAAATAACCAAGCAGTGTGAGTGAGGGAACCAAAAGCAATTTTATTCTGCCGAAGCGAGATATCCGTATAGACCATGTCATATCAATGCATAAGAATCGCTATTTTTCATACAAATGCCTATGTTTGATAAATCGTTCCGTTTGAGTGCATACAGTTCAAATAAACATTTTTCACATAAATAGTCATATTTTGACACTGAAAAATTGAAAGGTTTTGAGCACGCCTAAAGGCTGAAGAAGACCGGAAGGTTGACGTAACACCGATGCAACATTAAGGTTGTTGCCTGCGGACATTATTAGGATTAGAAGAGGGCTTGAGGCATGAAGCGTTCTGGCCCACAAAGCCAGCTCACCACATTACATGCTCGCTAGCTCTGACCGCCCGCAAATCCGTAGCTTTACTTTTTTCTTTTAATTAAACCACTGAGAGCTAAATTAATTTCTCCATATTTTTCGAGGTGATTAAAATGATGCGTGGAAAGCGTAGAAATACTGTATGTCAGAATGAGATTCTAAGCCATTGCATGTGCGTGTACAAATCTCACCCTGGTATTTTTAAGGCTTTCAATGATGTAAGTTCATGTCATGAAAGAGATTGAGAAAATAGGTAATAGAGCTGCATGTGTGTCAGTCTCCTCTGTAAAAGAGACAGGTGTGGAAACAGGTTTGTGCGTGTGTGTGTGTAATGGGGGCAGTAGGGTGCTCTCGATAGGGTGCTTAGGTGAATGGACAACACATACATTATCCAATAGGCAAATGTGCAATTTCATTTTTTTAAATGCCCCCTTTGAAAGATGTCAGGCCGATATTTATGATATGCTCATTGCTCTGCATTTTTAATTTCCCTGCGGGAAGGAAAAATCCTCCATATCACAAGCAGCGATTAGAATACAACTCACATCTGCAACGGCATCTCAGATATCATTAGGAGCTTCCACATGGCAGCTGCTCTCTTGATTTGGATCTAAATCAACCCATACATACTAAAACACCAAGCTTTATAAATCACTGCTAAGCATCCAGTAGTGCCCTAGCAAACTGTTACACAATCTTACCGTATGGTATTGTCTCATGGCTGACAATACAAGTTAGTCATACACACATTTTCCACTACTTTCTTTCCATATGTATCTGTCATTTTTAGGTCTATCTTGTCTTTAGAGGAAGGAAATGTATGTAAATGTGGTCACCAGTTTCCAGTTGGTTATTTTGTTAAAATAGGTAAAAAAAAAAAAAAAAAAAAAAAAAAAAAATATATATATATATATATTAATGGGGAAAATGAATGGAACCAATGTACTACAGCTGACAGGCATTTTACTCTTTTTATTTTCTTAATAGCCTTATAAAATTAGTAATTGTTTGCATGATGACAAGACTTGTTTTCATTAAATTGCTACTGATCTCTTATCTGATCAGTATTTTATTGTTTTATATATAAATATATATATATATATATATACACACACACATTCCTGGTCCAATGGATACAGAAAGGTGCAATTATCTCTCCATCTAGCTGTTCTAATCAAACTTGCACATGCATTTTAAGTACTCAATAAGTGGAACTAGCACAATTCGAAGATCCAGCTCATTATATTTTAACTGATGATTTATGACAACACTGCCCAGCTTTGCATTTCAACATACATAGATAACAAAGAAATATTACTGCTAATTAGACCAACATGTTCAAGCGTAGGCAGATACACAATCCTGCTTGAGAACAAAACCTGAAACTAAGAAAGTTCTGTACAAAATATTCAAATTGAGACATGGATCACCTGCTTTGTTCAATTACAGCCATGGCTGAAAAAAAATGGCGTTAGAGCATTTGTTATTAACTCACGGCTGCCAGGTTTCCATGTATTCTGTGAAAAAAATTCCCCATCTAACAATTATCACAAGCTCCCTGCTCCCTCAAAACCCGTCCAATCCCAGTCACTCAATATTGTTATTCAGGGTAGGAAATCAATATCCATGCCAGGACTGGATAATTGAATAACACAGAAAAAGAAAGACTCTTTCAGCCTCGAATTTGTGCAAAAGCTCAGAAGCAAAAAGATTAGTCTTATAAAAAGTGTTTTGGATCCATGTGGAAGTTCACTTGATCATGTCTCTTTTTACACTCTCAAAGATGCACATAGTAGTGATATGAAGACGAGGCATCTAAGTGCATGTGCTTTGTGAGCTTCAGACAGTTTCATCAGGCAACAGTTCTCAACCCTAATGTAATGTTTAGATGCTGTGGTGCTTGGTTGTATCCTCAAAGAGCTTGCATATGCTCATGAACCTGCTGGAGATTACAGACTGCTAAAGGAAGCCTGTTGTAAATATCTCACTGCTGTTGCATTTACTTCTCTCCATATGCGAAGTGAAATAAAGTCATATGAAAAAGCTCTCAAAGGAAAACTTGTACTTTCTCACCTGTATCCGCTCTGCGTGTCCACACAGACACCTCCGTTGTGGCAGGGGTTTCTGGGATAGACAGAGCAGCCCTGGTGGAGGTGTTCACGTGCTGAGCAACTGCAGACAGCTGTGGCTTCCACAGTCACTGACACCAGAGCCATGCTACCTGAGTCGACCACTGCCGGCTTGTCAGTCACGCTCAGATGGCTGGTGCAGCCCCCTCCTCCCCGACAGTCTGCATCCACACACTCATCTACATGAACCTGGGTCACGTTGACTTGAAGAAAAGACTGAAGCTGGATGGGGAAAGGAAATGGAAAGAAAGTCCATCACAAGTGAAGTGCTGCCATGATGAACCAAATAAATGACAAAACACACTAAAAGAGTAAAGAATTTGTGACCAGCTTCATTTTTCTGAGTCATTTTGACCCAGAACCACATTTTGAGCTTCATGCACCAAGTAAAATAACTATTTTTCTATTGAAAGCTGCTGTTTAATTCACATCTTTCCATGGTTAAAACACTGATTACTGTATGTAAAGGACAATTCATTTGAGTAAGTATCTTTGAACATCCATGTTTATTTTGTGCTATAACTAGTAGTAAAAGATGATTAGAACTGTCAAACCACAAATTGTTCACCAAAACTTTTAAAAAAAAAAAGAAACTTTGTTCTTTTCAACCGAAGAAAGATGACCATCTTGAATGACATGGAGGTGAGTACATTTTCAGATTTATATTTATTTTTATTGTTTTTCTTGAAGTCAACTTATCCTTTAAATCAAGAGGTCTAGCTTCATACGTATGTTGAATACATTTGAGAGGTTTTTCTTTATAAATTTTTGGATCTTTTAAGATTTAAAACCAAGGTCTTATGGGTTTGGTATTACATGATTATAAGTAGATAACATCATTTTTATGTTTTGTCACAGAAATGTAATCAATTTACAAAGCCTCAACATTTCATTTTAATATCATTTGAAGAAGTTATACTTTTTAAAAATAGCAACATATTTTTTTCTTCTTTCACTTTCAATTGTGTTCCTCACTAAGAGGCTTAATTGTAGCTTCCATGCTGGTCCAGTCTGGTTTTTGCTGTTTAGACAGTTTAGGTGAGTCAACCACCAAGACCTTCCTCACGAAGCTCCCTGGTCAAAGATGTTTTTCTGGTTAGCCTGGAATGCTAGGACAGTAATACAGCAGCACTCATAAAGCTGGTGTCCATCTATATGCCAGACCATTTCAGCTGAGCTACCCTCAAATTAGCATACAAATAGCAAAACAAATCCAACCAAGTTAACCAAAAAGACCCCAAGCCCACTTGTTTCTATTGCTTTGAGGCATAAACAGCATTCAGAGACATTGGTGCCCGCTCACTCTATTTTATTCTTGGACACATTGCGCACTCCAGAGCCTCTCTGGCCCTGTGCTTTTCAACAAGCACATAAACGGCATGCAGATACCCCACGTCCACAGAGCCTCTCAACTTTCACATGATTTATTCTAATGCAACATCTGAAGCGGAGCGGTTTGTTCCGCAGTGGACTTAGCAGTCACACAGTGATTGACCTGTCCTGCACTAACTCAAGCGGCCAGCACACTTAAGGGACAATGAAGGGCTGAAGAAGCAAGAGATATCAAGAGATATAGGCAGAGGGAAGACAGAGACAGATGTTCAAGGTGATAAGTACTCTAAGATTAGCTGGGACCTATTTGCCGGGACACCATTTTAACTTGGAGGTGGTTCATAAAGAGGTATTTTCTACACAGCTGCTGTGGCAGAGTGATTGATGATGCTGTTTATGTTGATTTTATGTGTGATCTGAAGGGGAAACTCTGAGGGAGCTCAGGGATACGGTGCAATGCGCACAACAAGGGGCTGGACAGGCAAATGTCACAATGCGTTGTGGTGGGGTGAGAACAGAACAGTGTAACAGCATTAGAAAAGGTTTTGTTTTAAATAAAATTGACCATAAACTATTTAAAAAAGAGAAATAAAGTGTACTTGGGGAATGTGTGTGAGAACTGAAAGGGCACCATAATGAGACACTCACTGACTTCCCAGAGAGCCCTGCAGATTCATCATTGTCATTAGGATATGTCCCATAAGCCTTCAAACTTTGGCCCCAAAGATCTAGTTAATTACAGACCTATATCAAATCTCCCTTTTCTGTCAAAGACACTAGAAAAGGTAGTATCCTCTCAATTATATTCTTTCTTAGAAAACAAATGGTATCTGTGAGGATTTCCAGTCAGGATTTAGACCATATCATAGTACTGAGACTGCTCTATTTAGAGTTACAAATGATCTGCTTCTATCATCTGATCTCATTATTAGTGCTATTGGATTTCAGTGCCGTGTTCGACAATATTGACCACAGCATTCTCTTGAAAATACTAGAAAACTCTATTGGCATTAGTGGAAGTGCATTAGCATGGTTCAAATCATACTTATCTGGCCGCTATCAGTTTGTAGCAGTGAATAAAGACTTATCATATCAAGGCTCAGTACTCAGTACTTTTTACGCTTTACATGTTACCCTTGGGAGATATTATCAGGAAACAAAGAAAAAAAGAAACAGATGTGCTAATTATCGGACATAAAAACCACACATGTAATAATCTAGAACACTGTCTAACACTTGATGGCTGTTCTGTCAATTCTTCTTCATCAGTTAGGGTGTGCTGTTTGATAGCAATCTTTCATTTGAAATTTAACACACAATGTACTCGTTACATCATAAAAAGAAAGGCATCTGCACAAATATTAGTCGGTCTCTCTCTTATTCTGTTTCTCAGTACGTATCGAGATCAGATGGTGTACCCTGTGGACAGATCACCAAAGCCAAATGCACACCCGACACTCTATAAATCCTTTTCCCCTCCTTTTCTTTGTGCACAAACACCTTTGCGTATATACACAGGACAAGACAGGTATATTTAGGAGAGGTGCATTCAGCATTTAATGGGACTATTAACTTCAGATACATCACACACTGCCAGCCCAATTTATACTGTGCTGCTACTTTTCGTGCCCATTTCAGTCTGGAGCCCAGATGCAGGGTGGCATTCAAATGTGGTAGAGAAAACTTGAAAGGAGTTCATATACAGAAAACCTTGCATACATCATTTGGACATGCACAGTTTATATTAGTTAGTTAGTGACCTTTATGTAACAAAGATAAAACTCAATCTATAGGGATTCTGTGATATTAAAATGAAGGCCTTTTTGATTACAGATGTTATGGCTGAAAACCAATAAATATTGAAATAAATACAATAATACAATATAGTATTGAAATCCTATTCTATTATATTGTGTAAAATAAATAAGTAAATACATAAATATAAAAATCAAAATGACTATATAATAAAGCAAATGTTGTATGTTCAATGTTCACTTTATTTGTAGCATGTTATCTTACTTTTATTTGAAATCAACTAATATAGAATTTAAATAAATACAGTACATATAGAAAGTATTTTTTGCGTTATTATGTTAAACTGCTTTAAATTACTGTTCCCCCCAAAAAACCTAAACCCCACTCACCATCATGACAAACCAATAAGTGTATTTATTACAACTTTGCAAATTTATAAAAAATTATTCAACAAGCTTTGTACATCTGCATTTTTTTCCCCTGTGCTATTCTTCTTTTAGATCATCTCAAGCTTGGTCAGGTTGGCTGGGAACCATCGGTGGACAGCCATTAATAGCTTCCTCCAAAGTTGTCTGACTGGTTCCAAGTACCAGTTCTGGCTGGGCCACTCGAGGACTCGAGGTTGGTAGAGTTGTCCCTAAGCCACTTCTGCATTGTCTTAGTTGTATGCTTAGGGTGACTGTCATATTGGAAGATAAATTTTCAGCCCAGTCAGAGGTTCTGAGTCCTCTGAACTAGGTTATCATTAAGCATATCTCTGTATTTAGCTGCATTCAGCTTTCCGCCTTCTCCGATCACTTCCCCAAGTCCCTGCTGCTGAAAAACATCCCCAACTGCCTGATGCTTCCACCACCATGCTTCCCCACTGGAATGGAATTACACAGCTAAGAAGCCGTGCTTGGTTTACAATTAAGGAATTCAGGTTCATTAAACCAAAGAATCTTTTTGTTTCATAGCCAGAGTTATTTGGGTGTATTTTTTGTAAATTCCAGTCAGAGTTTGATTCATCTTTACTGAGGAGAAGCTTGAGTTTGGTCACTTTGGTCACAAACCCAAATTTGTCTAGTATTGCAGTGATGTTTGTCCTTCTTTAAGTTTCACTGTGTGTAAAGTAAAACATTTCAAAAAGCATTTTGTTTTAATTTTGATCATTAGAGCTTACAGCTCATGAAAGTCCAAAATACCAGAGATATTAGTTTTTTTTTCATTTTTTTACATTTTATATTTAATTTATACTTTCACTAATTGTGGAAACATTCACTTCAGTATTTTTTGTTTGTTTTGTTTTAGTTTTTTGGTGGAGTTGTTGTTGTTAATTGTTCTATATTTTAGGGCCACTAAACATGAAACCAACAATGCATAGCTTAAACATATAATCACAATCAGTGTGATATCTCATTGAATTCCATTAATTGGCTTTCAGTGGCTCGAGAATCCATGTGTATCTCAAGTGTGTGCGCCCGACTGACTGCAGATCTACTCATGCACTTTACTGCACTGCAGAGTCCCTGTGGAACAGATCCAGGAGTAGTTTTCAAGACACACAAACGCACATACACATTTGAAGCTGCAGAGCATAAAGATGCCTGGTGTTAAACATTCACCCACACACACTTGACTCTCTCTCTCTCTCTCTGTCTTTTCATGGTTCTGGTTCTTTACCAACACACAGACATGCAAAAACACACAATGTGCATCCTCCACAGAGTGTTCAGGTCTGACTCCTACGTTCGTGTCTGCTTGAGGAGGTGATTTGCATGTATTACCTCGGACGCTAAACACTGCAACTACTAGGTCTCGCATTTCATTTTGCACTCGTAGACAACTAATAAACCATTATTTTATAGGAGGTAGTTAGGCTCAGGTAACAGGAAAGAAGGTACGCCCACTCCCTTGTCTAATCCTTTTTCTGGACGCTCTCATTTCTCACTCTCCATTTTATTTCTCTCTCTCGCTATTCCTGGAGGAGAGCCTGAAATTTCTTGCCTGTCTCCTGCTCGATCGTACTGTCAGCTCATTTCTCAGAGGCCCTCTGGGGTGCCCGTTGGGATTGGAACTACAATACCCAGAATTCCCTGAGGGAAACTGTTCCACAGAGGCTCCATGATAGCACAGGATGACACCCAAGAGATATACAAAGTGGGATCTGCACGCACACATAAACAGGCAAAACGGTAGGTGGATTGGAGTTTGTTTTGTGCTCCTCGCTTAAAGGCACTAACTTTCATGCTGGACCAGTGGCCTTTTCATGTTTCTGTTTTATGATTCAAAACGGTGCGTGTTTCGTAAACATTTGATTTGCGAAGAATAGGTTCAACAACTGCCAAAGGGTGTTTTGGTGAGGTGTGGAACCGATCCGCATGATACCATCATACGTGACTGAGCTTTTCTTTCAACAGTAAAGAATAGAGGTCCTCTAATGCCAAAGCAAACCTGAAGGAACAAACATTCACATAAAAGAACTGGAACAGGGATCAATGGGAGGTGCTGGGTGCGTAGCACTTAAAGATGTAACGCACCAAGTAGTCATTTCAAAATTATTTGGAGAGAAAAAAGTAGGGAAGGCAAAAAAATGTAAATACGAGCAAAACAAAAGAAATAGTGTGGGTGTGCACGAGTCAACAATTGCCTGAATAAAGTCGAACAAAAGGGCAGAGGCAAAACGCACTGCCTTCGTGTTTGATATGTAATTACCAAGATTTCTGCAAAAAGCGAGGTGATGAGAAGCGTTTTTGAGAAAGGCCAGTGTGAAATGGCTCTGACAGCGAAGATCCAGCTGAAAGCTTTAAAATAATTGTATTTCCCCTCCTTTATAGCATGCACTCAAACAGAGTAGGAAATTCATTGGCATGTGATTAAATGTAGAGAAAGGCTCTAATTGTTCTTCGTTCATCCTCACCGCTTCCTTCTGCGCTTCGACCTGCTCACTATAGGTGTGCTATTTCTAGAACGTGCCCATGTGTGTTTATTCTGAGAATCGAGTCTCATAAGAATGATTTTTATTTTTGTTTGTCTGCAAACTTGTTTTAGCTTTGTCTGCTAAAGACCTAAAAAGCTTTGCATTTGAACCGATTCGCCCTCAAATTTCACAACAAATAACAAGCTTCTCTGAAAACTTTTTTCTTCCCCTGTGCCTTTTTCCCTGTTTATCACTGACTCTTAGTCTTTCATCAGGACTCACTATCACCACAGGGAGATTTCTTTTTGGTTTTTGAGCTTGATGCAACAGTGTGTGTTTTTGTGCGTCGACTGACACTTCACAGGGTGTCATTTCAGTTGTGTGTATTGCAGAAGGGGTGTTAGGGGTTGAGATATAAGGGCGCACCCCTGGGAAATGAGCAATGCGCTCTGAAAAATCTGCTTCCCCCATCCTAGCACGGCCGTGGGGGAATCCTGAGCTCTTCAAAGTGTGTGTCGTGGCAGCAGGGGAGCGAGGTGGAAAGCAAGGGGAAGAGAGAGGACTGCTGGAGATCACGGCAGTGCATTAAGAATCATTTAAAAGGTACAGACATGAGGGGGGCTCATCTCTGTCTCTCTCCTGCTGCTCATGCTCGTTCCAGCTCCCTCGTAAGCCAACATCACACGGCCTACTCGAGACATCCGACATGCAGTGAATGGTGCCGCCAAACTGGCCGAAAATAGAAAAACGCAATTACATCAGATTCCGAGGCAGTAGTTCTGTGCGCAAGGATGAACTGGCTGTTCTCACTGATCTCTCTCAAAACCCTGCCATTGCATGTACCCTAAGCGTGGCGATTTTCATTACACATTTTTTTTCATTCCACGTCTTGGAATTTCTCCAATTACTATGGGCGGAGATAGGCAACTCACTTTTCATATCAGTGAGTTCATCTGTAATTAACTCTCTAAAAACGAATGAGAATAAGGGAACATTCTGAGTAGTTTCTTCCAGAGGATTAGAATTCCCATCATTAATAACCTCTAGCCTTCATCTGTACTACTTTCACCATCACGGCTCACCATTTCCAGGCCATTTTCCAAGCCTCTTAACGCCTTGTAATTGGTCCTGATCAATGCTTTTGCGTAGGAGACTGATGCACTTAGATTTGTTGAATTTTTCCGATTCACATCACAGCTCTTTTGCCTTTAGCAGTCTGTCTTTTCTAAGAAGAAAATGGAGCTTATGTGTGACATCAATGAAAGGAGAGCAAGGGAGAGTGAGAAGTGACACTTTAGATTCCACTGAAAAGGTACAAAGAGGGTTGGGTTAATACATCAGGTCTCATCTAGTTATGAATAAGCGAAAGCAAATATAATTTGTGTTAAAGCTATCTGAAAGGGTGCATGCTTTTAAAGTGATTGCCAGGTTAATTACAAGGTCAGATATGACTATGCTCGCATCTGTGCGTTACTGACAGGCCTTACTTTTTGTTTATGAGCTGCAAGGTATCCATGGACTCTCTCGGCCCTGAGGAACGGTGTGCTGTGAACGGAGAACCTCACATCTAGAGTCCTGTGCCGCACTTCCACCAGACTGAAAATGTTGACGTCATCTGCCCCCACCGACAGCATGTCTGACAGGAAGTCGCCCAGCAGATCGTACTTGCTCTTCAAATTGCCACGGCGTTCCATGAAGTCTGTGGCGGAGATGTCTGTCAGAGACACAAATATAAATGCACAATACATAAGGATAACAGAAGCATATAAATGTGACTTAAGCTACAAGAACTCCAGAACATGGGGAAAAAAAGCAGCACCATTCTTGAACTGAGGTGCAGAGCTCATGAAAAATGCATGGTCACGTTTTTCTCTCGTCAACACATCTCCTTGTCATTAAGTGAGGTTAGTGCCTGTCAGAGACTGTTCGCACAAACTCCAGCTGACATGTCATGTCAAAAAGTCTAGGGCGAGAGCTCAAACTACTGCATGCGGCAAGTCTTTGTCACCATGGTAATGGGTGCCTGTGCTTTACGGTCACGGTTCCCGGCACGTCATGATGAAGCTGGCCACGGACTCTGAGCTTTGCAGGTAAATTGTGACAATTCAGCAACCATCTGACCATCGATTTTCCTGTGCTGGAGGTGTGCTTTCCTCCAAACACCCAATGGACTGTTTTAATTGGGATGCTTAGCCTACAGTTTGGGACTGTGAGGTTGAATCGTGGCCCCAGGGGAGGTATTAGACCAACTGAGAGATCCCAAGCTCAGTCTGTCCCCAGGCTAAGTCAGTGTCCCTTGGGGCCAGTGCCGAAGAGTGGCAGGGGTGTCACTCTTTGACACTTCACAACTCATATGTTTGTGGAAATTGGGGGAGATTTTACAGTGACATGGAAACATGCTCTGGATTTGGACTTTCCTTTGTGACCCCCTCACCCTTAGGAAACTATATGAGGTAAAGCTATGGGTTTAAATGGGCTACAAAAAGCATGGTAACAATTTATATTTGGATAGCCAGATTTCCAGCTAGACATTTTAACCACCTGGGGTCGGCCAAGTCGGCTACGCCTGGGGTCTATTAAACATTCTATAAAACAGTCTGCTTTTGTTAAATAAAGACCATTAACAGGGTGCATTCTCCGCCATCTCTGTCTCTGTAAAGTTCAGTTTGAAACGCATCAATAAAATGAACTTAAACTCTGCGAAAATGTGACTCAAAGACATGAGAGTCATATCTATAGAAAGTCATGTCGAAAACAAATATTCCGTGATAAAGTTATCAGTATGAAACCAACACCATGTTTGGTTTCTTTGTCTGGGCTCATTATTTTTAATTCGACCACGCTCGCGACTACAATCATCCACGTGAGACGCGTGTGACATGTACACGCCCAAAACAGTGCAGTGAGTTCTGCATTAAAACCTTTCTTCAAGTTTACTTCGTCTGTTTTTCGTTTAAGACGCACTGTGAGGAATAAAATTTGCATTACCTCAGACAAAGAAGATTTGATGCGTGGCTTGATTCAGGAAGATATCATTTACATGAGTAAGTCTGTCTCTTATTAGCCTGCTTGTGTTAGTTGTCAAACACATTTCACTAGTTAGACTTTTTCCAAACTATAATTCCTGAATAAATGGTAATGATATTTCACATATACTGAATATTGACTTATTTTTATGACCAAATAAATTCAGCCTTGGTGAACAACTCTTGCTGACACTAACCTTAAGAATAGTGGAGTACAACATACTTTTCATTTGTATAAGCTTTAATCAACTTGAAATAATTGGAAAAGAAAATGATCAGTGGAAATATAGTCAGTTCAACATACCTTAGTGTTTTTCCAAGGTTTTTATTATTGTCATTTTAAATTAGCTGAAATAGTTTCCATTCTGACAGCTACATACTGCTAAATATAGCTACATACTGTCAGCTACATACTCGTCAAGTCTGGTGTCTTTTTGTGCTAAATTCTGTAACATAAGCTGTGTTTGTGCTCTTTACTCTTGCAACCCTACAGTATATTCCCACTCTGATGGTGGTCGTTCTATTTTGTGTGCCGCACACACCTGAACATCCGTGAAGTGAATCATTAGTGCTTGAAGACTGTCAATCATGGATGTTTAGGTTCGGGCAAGGAAGGAAACTGTGATTAGCTTTGGGGGGTGCAGGAAGGGTGGCTGTCTGCTCCCATCAGGAACTGTGTGTGAAGAGGAGACTCATCATGACAGCTGGGAACAGCCTCACACCTGGCTTTGATCCAAGCCCAGATCAAACCTGCTCCCCTTCCCACGGGCATTAAGCAAGGGATGTGCTTAACACCTTTTCTGGATGTTAAACACACACACACACACACACACACATGTTGGTTTTGTGCCTTTTCATGGGTTCCAAAGACATCACCTCTGCTATGCTTGCCACGGTATTTGTGTCTGATTTGACAATGAGCACAGCACATCTATATGAGATTTAATAGATAATATTAATAATAAATTAACTTGTACTAACATTGCCCACTCTTATCCTTGAACTATTTTTAAGGCAGCAAGTATAACAGTTAGTCAATGTAAGATCCTGATTACTTCTAAATTTAAAACTAAATTTAAAACCAGTTCAAAGCACTTTTGAATCAATGATAGTGTAACAAGATAACATTAGCTAGCTTACCATACAATCTGAATTGAATGTAAATTTAGCTAATATTAGCACAATTTGTAATAAATTATTCTTTTAGACAAATTTCAGTTTGAACGTAGCTTTAGCTTTAAACCTTGAAGAATGCCTCACAGCGAGCTAACGTGATTCCTTTCTCCATCCGCGTTTTGGTTTTAGCAAGTCAGTTTTACTTAATGCAAACAACGTGATTACTGATCATGAGCCCAACATCCAGCAAGCCAACAAAACAAGCAGTCTCCCTGAGGGAATATGTCTTTCACTTCTAGTATATCCTTAAACCCGGATTTCATCACAGCACACCAGTCCACACAACGTTCTCCTTGATTAAAAATATGATTTTTCATTTATTCATAGGCTACATGGCAGCAATAACATAACCTTTCATACTTTCAGTTGAAATGTTATGCCTTATGTTTGTAGCCTATGTACTATACTACATCACATCATACAATAATGAAATCGACAAAAAAAATGTCAATAATGAACATGATTTTTGCATAAGCTGTGTAGTAAATGCTGCTCCACCTGAAAGCAGGTGATGGAGATTAACTGTTAATCACATAACCGGCTTTACTGACAAAATAGATAAACAATTGTGATTAATTGCTTTGCAGTCCTACAGTACCTACATACTTTTTAAGCCTTTTGAATTATGGGGACATTAGCAGTGTCCTCATAAAACACCTTCAAATTGTAATATCTCTGTCATACCCATGTAATTACAAAAATGTGCGTCCCTGTAAACCACAAAAACTAGTACACAGACACATACATAGACTGTGTGTGTGTATATTAGGGATGCACAGAGAATCATCGGCCGATCTGTAATGCGCGTTTTGGCCGGTCCTGTAATCAGTGGTAAATGCCATCAGGTGCGTGATTTCACATTGAGCCATATATACTACACACTATCCATTATTCACTGACGAGCTGAAAAAAAAACATGGCCATTATGCATGCGTGTGTATTTATATATACATAATTTGTATCCCTGATAATATTATATCCCTGTTTTCAACAAACAAAAGGGTTGACCTATTCTTTTAAATCTATGTTTACATGCTAGGTTGATTTTATTTTAGAAAATACTTTATCAAACATTTCTAAGAGGATGCCCCAACAACAGGGGCAAGTGTGGCACCATACTGCATGTATGCATAATGAATGAACAAAGTCAAATATATTATAGGGACATTAATACATGATTACAAATAAGGTGCACTTATAACACAAATGTTTAAAAATGTAGTGAAACCCAATCTGAGACAAATAACCAAAGCAACTTTTTATACTCATAAACAGAAATGCAGCTTAAATCAGAAGTTAAGCTCTCGTGGTTTAGGTGACAGTGTGGTGGTCATTATCTTAGAGAATCACTAAATAAATCCCAGCAAATGGATGCCAATATTTTTTCTATTTCTCTATTTAATGAAACTACAACATCCCATTTGGGTGGAAAACTCAGGGTTGCCTGGGAGATGAGAATCAAAACATGAGACATTTTTTAAACATTTTTTAAAGATAAGTCCAAACTGGCTAAGCATTCAGAAGCCTCAAAAGTTCAACCTCAAAAAGCTTTTCATGTTTCGTGTCCTGCAGAATGTGGGAGTTTATGTAGAAACGTGTATATGTCTGTGCTCTGTTTGTGTACAGCCAGAGCAGAGGTTATGGGAATAAGCTTGTGTGAGCGTGTGAGCATGTGTTTGGTTATCTCAATGAGCTAGCATGGGTGTCTAAAGAACTGCACATACTTTCCCTCATATTTCACTTTACAATCAGTTCACTTTCCGAGATTCACAGAGCAAGCTATAATCTCAAAGCAGCAGCATTAAACAGGCCTTACGACTCTCCGTTGCCTTCAACATTTGCTCCTGAAATGGGATTTCAAATGTCAAGGAGGCAGTAAATAGTGCGAAAAGTCGAACTTTCAGTTAGCCCAGAATTCAATGCATGTTGAGACAGGGCTCCTGGGAAATAAACAGCTTAAGTATTTGGCAAGAACATTAACCCATACCTCTATTGACTGATGTCATTTTCATGTGCATTTTAAACAATGCCTGAAGTACTGACAGATGTTGACGGCCACTTCTGAAACTAAACGCTTGTTGTTTGTTTTTTGCTGAACTGTTGCAATTCTAGGAACCATAAAAGGTTCCTGAGGCGTTTAAGATAAAAGTCCCAACTCCCCAAAGGACTCAAGTTGACTGAGTATGAAACTATTCCAACATGAGGATCCACAACAAAAAATATAAATATCACCTATCAACATAAATGCATGTTTATTGTGTTTATTTATCTACAATCACAATTATTTTACTATGAACACTTCCAGATAAATCAGTCATTGCAGTAATACAATTCATTGCATTAATCACACAAATTCCCAATAAGAAAATGCATTACCACTTCAATACTGCTGTGTGGTCGTTTAGATTTTTAACGAAATTGGGTATGGAAGCATTTATATTCATATATTTATTTTTTTTGTAAAGCTATGCTATAGGGTAGGCAATATGCTGGTGGACATAATTAACTGGCAGAGATTTGTCAGCCGGTAGAGATTTTGATCTATACTCTATAGTGGTTATGTGCTCATGTGACGTTGCTGTGCTATGTGGTCATAAAAAATATATGTGCAGGTTCAATATACGCATGCTATCTGATAGTCTGTTTGCGAACACTGTCAGAGAGGCGCATGCATGTTATTTTTGCTGTTTCATAGGCCTTGAATGGTTAAACACACACACACACTTGTTTCTGTCAAAACACCCGTTTGAGCAAGTATCCTCATAAATACAGTAATTTAGGTCTTACATAAAAGCAAAGAGTTAACAAAGAAAATATGTGTAATAGGGCTGGGCGATCTCTGCACATCTCGTCAGTAAAGTCGGTTCTTTGATTAGCGCTAAATCTCCAGAAGCTGTTTTTAAATGCAGCGCCAGCTTATGAACAGAGCCGTAGATCACTGACAAGCTACGCGTTAGTTTCGCGGGTTATTCAATGGCGCAGCTTGTCAGTGATCTAC
>JAUCMS010000127.1:19926129-19958248 GCA_032357445.1 Enteromius radiatus
TGATCTACGGCTCTGTTCATAAGCTGGCGCTGCATTTAAAAACAGCTGCTGGAGATTTAGCGCTAATCAAAGAACCGACTTTACTGACGAGATGCGCAGAGATCGCCCATTATTCAACTGCTGCCTGTTTACATGTCTTTATAGTGAGCATAAGTTTTTTTTTTTATTCCGGCTAATTGTTTTTTGTTGTTGTTGTTTAACTATATAGTAAATCACCACATCATTTAGTATAAAAGGGTCTTATGACATTGCTAAAAAGAACATTATTTTGTGTATTTGGTGTTATGCAAAGTTTAAAAAACACATTTTCCACCCACGGTATTGTTTCTCCTTTAAGCCCTGCCTTTCTGAAATGAGCCTATTTGCACAAAGCTCATCATTTATAAAAAACAAAGGTGTGCTCTGAATGGCCAGCTATTCAGTGTGCTGTGATTGTTCAATTGTTGGATCCAATGGGGACATAATGACTGTTTATTATGACTTATACTGTCTTTTTACGTATTGCATCGTGTCGCGTAAACATAACACCGTGTCTGCATTTGTGATTGGAGAAATGACAAACAACACTCCTCTACACTGCTCAAAACTCACGTTTGAAAAAGTCAGTAGCATTTTCTGTAAATGATAAAACATAGTAACAAGAAAACTGTCCTTGTAAAGTTGAAATTGTCATAAAGAATGTCTCTTTGGGTTTGACACTTTAAACTTTGCTTTAGGGATCTTATCTATGCACTAACAGCTTGGAACACCCCAAACAGAAAGGAAAACCTGAAATTGCATCATACGATGCCTTTAAAGACTAAACAGAAACACGGGACGAATATCTAATTGCAGAGACCACCGTAGATTGTCTGATAAAACTATGAACATGCAGTAAAAGTAACTAAGATTGTTTTTTACTGACACAAATAGTATTGCTTTAATTTTTGGTTGTCAGAGATTATAGAAAGAAGAGGCATTTACATATACATATAAAACATTGTGAAGTTATTTGTGAAGTCGCAGTGAGCAGTAATAAAAACTGCTTGCTGTTGTTCCATGCCTGTCATAAATTCAGTTGCAATGTAGAAATCAAAGAAAAATCTCTTCATAGGCTTATGAGTTTGCTATTGGCTTACATTTTATATTCTGTCTCTTCATTTCCCACAAGGACTTTTGCCCCAATTTAATAGTCTTAAAACTACAAAACCTCAGCTATAGTCCATTTCATTTCAGCTTGGTCTTGTTTTCATTAAAACGCTGGCTGTCGTAATGTCACCAAAGTCGATAAGCCCATGAGTTTTACTGCCACAGCATGGCACACAATCAACACAGATCCTGATTCCAGGCCCAAACCATCAAACTATTTTAATGTCTTTGACTGAAATAAGCAGTGGACACAGACTTGGCTCAAGTCTCAGTAGTGCTGTATACAGAGTGGCATTCATTATCAACGAAATTAGTCTTAGAGCCTTTAAACTTATTTCATTTGAAAGTAACATTTACTGCAGCATTATGCACACTATATACAGTAATCCATCCAAAAACACTAAAGAATCATTTTATTGTAGGTAAGCTAAGGTTTCAGGATTTTAGTTATGCACAAATAAATGATCAGAGCTGCCATTGTCATAACAAACTGATCCTGCATATTGTTTCTTGTTGACTGTACATAAGTACCAAAGCGTGAAAGAACTTATGTGCCTTTGCAGTATCAGCGCGGCTACAGATGGTTAAACAGATGCATAATATACAAGATCAATACGGAATTATTATGATACTGTTACTTTTTGCTACCAATAAATATGGATAATAATATTTAAACCAAAGAGAAAAATTCTCCTACTTTAATCTTATTAAAATAAAAACAAAAGCTTTCTATAAAAATGGTCTGAAGTCTGAAGAGACACTATATGCTTATGGTTCAAATGGAAAAATATGCAGATAACTGAAGAGAAAAAAAAAAAAAAAATGTAAAAGTTAGCTCCTGATCAGCTGAAATATAATTTTAATGGCAAACAGCCCTTTGCCATGCTGTCATGAGGTAAATATCTCTGCATCACAAGAAAGAAAAGTGATTTTATGTCCACGGAAACCATGTCTATTTTTTAAGGTTTGAAATAAGCTTTAGGAGAAATTTGGTTAAAATAATGTTACATTCTGTTTCAGTGTAACAATATTTATGTAAACATTCAAACAACATGCTTATTCTGACTTACATATTAAAATATATAAAAATATATACATTTTATCGGAAGCATATACAATTTGATTGTGTTTTAAATTAGTAAAAAAAAATCTGACTGACAAATGGGCAAAATCTAGGTTAGCGGCAAATTTAAAACATGTAAAAGTGCAATTAATTAGTATTTGGTGTTAAACTAATTTATATTTTAATGTGCCATTAATGTTCTAATTACTACTGTGTATTACTGCTTTAACAAGTTAAAGCAGTATTACATTTACTGTTTTTATGGTTAAACCATTTTTTGTCTTTCACCCACCTGCTAATCTCAAAGAGGCTGAGTTGTAGATGGCATCGTCTCGTAGCTCTCTCACATTCACCTTCACGCTAGAGACTGCATCTGGCCACACCCCATCTGACACTCGAACCTGAAACTCATAACTACCAGGAGGAGCGGTCTCCTTTATGATGAGGAACCCCGTCCGCTTGTTCAGGATAAAATAACTGTAGGTAGAAACAAAATAACAGGATTAAATATTAATTGTCCAACTGGATATTTGCTAAACACAAAATACACAACTCTAAAACCTATTCAGAGAAGTTTTGCAAAAACCAACAGCCACTAAATAAACAATAAAAATGTCAACAATAAACAATAAAAAAGTGTAAATCTAAGAGAACGCACAATCCACTGTCATTTGAAATGTGGCTAGAGTGAATGTTTTTCAAAAAATGGTTGGAGTGGAAGCTAAAGAAGGATTCTGGGTTATGGAAAAGGAAAACCAGGGAATAAAGAAAATTAGAGGGTGAATTCTTGTGTTGCAAATGTTTTCTTTACTAACATATTTGAACGGCACTGAAATATAGATTTCGCTGACCTCAACATAACCTAATCTGAACTTAACAACTTCCAAAACTGAAAAGCACAAATTAAGAGTCAACTTCTGACCTCGGCTTCACGTAAACACTTGCGCATGAGCTTGCTGAATGTAAATGTGTACAGAATCTCTATAGAAAGGATGAAAGCAAACAAATTCCAGTTACAAGCTAAAACATATTAAATGGATAGTTCAACCAAAAATTAAAACTCTGTCATTAATTACTCATATCGTTCCAGACATGTAAGACCTTCATCCATCTTCGGAACACAAACACTTACTATGACTATATCGTGTTAGGATCCTTGCTGTTTATGAAAGGGTCCAGAGAGCTCTCAAAATTCATCAAAAATATATTATTTTGTTTTCTGAAGATGAAAGGTCTTTTTTTTGTTTGTTTGTTTCCCAATAGAGTAAACATTTTGATTTATATTGTCTTTAAGAGCATTCTCACAATATGCTGGTTGTACTCAGAGACGCCTATGCGCTCGAGACATCTCAAGGCTGGCCCTGTCAGGATCATCTTATCATTGTATACACCTTTCCAGTAAAGTGCACAACATCAATAGAGAAGAGCAAGAGAGGAAGACAGATGCTGAGATGTGAGAAGAAAGGGTAGACATTATTCTTAGAGATCCCTTGACCCCTTTAAATAACACAAAGAGTGCAGGAAACTGGGTAAGGTGCTGGGAGATGTGTGTAAACACGCTAACCATGTGAAAGGAATGATGCAATGATGTGGACAGAAAGGAAAAAGATGTTGAAAGAAATAGGAGTAGAGAAGAAAATAGAAGAAGGTCTCACTTAGGAACATGTCCCTCGAAGGCATATGTCTTGTTATCCCAGTCATCTGGATCTGGTGAGTAAACCTTCCCTAGTACATTGGTTGGCATTCTCCCTGTCATTATATAAAAACAACCTTGTGTCAAAACATTGCATCTGCATCAGGTGTAGTACACAGTATGTATGAATGCAAGCCTGTGTCTGTTGCAAAAATGTGTATATGATGTGTGAGTGTGAGTGTGTGAAAGAGAGAGACTCTGTGCCACTGCAGGCATTCAGCACTGTCCACAGATATATGTCTACTGACAACCGTAATCTGAAATACATTGTATTATACTGCATATATATATATATATATATATATATATATATATATATATATGGCTATAGGAGAATAGGATATATATATATTTTTTGCATGCTTTTCCAGCTAAATTACCTTTTGTTGTAAATAACTGATAAGAATAATGCACACCTGAGGCAACAACCACAACACAAAGCAGGTGTGCATTACTTTTAAACAATTCAATGGCTAGTTGATTTCATTTATTTATAGCAAGTAAAGTGTTAACAGATCATTCTATAACAATAACTTTGACCACAGAAAACCACCATAGCTAAATTCCAACATTAGTGTAAGGCTATTAAATGCATGTTTAGTTTTTTTCTGTCCCCCATAAATTGCAGTTAAAATAATCTCAAAGAATAGCAGCTTAGACTCTGAAATGTATCATAGCAACAAGTCTGGCAGGAAATGGCCAGCATGCCAAAGTCACATAACATCACAGTGACTGAATACTGAAACTAATGCTGACTAAAATGGACCAAATTTAGCAATTTTCTATATAAAGATTAAATCTATATCTATATTCTTCTACAAATTCTGAACATGTTTAGTCATAGAATGTAATTATTATTTTAAATGTTGCCAGGATATATCATTATCCTCACCATGCCCCCCACCCCCCCATTTAGTAAATCATATGATGAACATCATGAAATATTACATAATACAATTATTTTTGAAGAATCATGTGACAGTGAAGACTGGAGTATAATCAGAAAAGAAAACAACATTTTTCAATTTAATGTGGAAATGACATTAAATACAATAAAAAAAAATTCTCAATATTATATTTTTACTTTATTTTAATAAATCAAATAAATGCAGCTTTGGAAAATATAAGAGACTTCTTTCGAAAACATTAAAACAACAAAAATTTAAAATTTACTTTAAATTTACTTGCTGACCCCAAACTTTTGAAAGATATGTATTAAATGTATGAATGTATAACAAAAAAATAAATAAATAAATAAAATTGCGTAACTTTAAAGATATGACCTGCTTTTGAAGATATATTATACGTACAATAACCATCAGAGAAATAAAATAAAATGTAAAAAAAATATTGGTTAATACAAACAATCAGAAACAATTTAAACAACCAGGTCAAGATTTAACAGATAAACCCACACGTAAAATATTACAATCAATTAAAATGGCATTTAATCAAATGCAGTATACAGTAGCTATTACTGAACCTTTTATGTGCTAGTACATACTTAAAATATTACCTCTGTGACAGTTGATGAACACTTTCTTCTGTCCAGCTACGTGGGCGTGGTCATTCTCGTCGCCGATGGTGATAGTGAGGGTGTTCGTGACGGTCTTCGGTGGACTGCCACTATCGGTCATGATGACAGGTAGTAGAAACTCCTTCTGTCTCTCTCTGTCGAAGGCTCTCAGGGCGGTGATGGTGGCCGTGTCATTCCCATTATCCTGCAGGTGGAAATCATTGCTGTAACGATACTCCAGAGGCATGGAGAAGGAAAAGGGTGAGCCGTTTTCCTCTGAATCTCGGTCCACGGCTCTCAGTAACGTGGAGCTCTGGTTAAGCCGCACAACCTGCGGGCCCAAAACGTTCTCCCACACTATTGGTGCGTACGCAGCCTCAAACTCAGGGCCGTTGTCGTTGACATCCAGCAGAGCCATCTGGATAGTTGCGGTGCCAGTCAACGGTGGAGTCCCGTGGTCTGTCGCAAGTATAACCAAGTGATGCTGTGCAACCGTTTCCCGGTCCAGCTCACTAGAAACAGTGACCAACCCTGACTGGTCCACAGAAAACAGATGGTAAGGATCAGACTCCGGGGCAATGCTATAAGTGATCTCGCGATTCAACCCTGAGTCCAAATCACTGGCAGCCAAACTTGCCACGCTGGTTCCTGGAGCGACATCCTCTCTTACGGCAGGGAGCTGTAGAAAGTGAGGAATGAATACTGGCACATGGTCATTGCAGTCTTCGACCTCTAGGGTGCAGTGAAGCAGGCTGGAGTACTGCAGATCCTCCACTTTGATCGTGAGGTTGAAGCGTTGCTCGCCCGGTCTTTCGTAATCCAGATGTTTCTTGAGACGAAGGGTACCACGCTGTTCCTGTCGATGGCTCACCATGTAAAACTTCTGTTCGGGATCACCGGCCACCACACTGAAGGTCAGCTGGCCATTCTCTCCAGCATCTGAATCCTCTGCTGCAAGCTCTATTATTGGTGTGTTGGGTTCACTGCTCTCAGGGATGCGTACTGAACATGAGTGGTCTAGAAAACGCGGGACGTGGTCATTGATGTCTGTCACGTGTATAGTGGCGGTGGCCGTTCCTATCATGCCTCCACCATCTCGTGCCTCCACCACCAAAATATACGAGTCAGTCTGCTCCCTGTCCAGGCCAGACATTGCCACTGAAACCGTCCCAGTAGCAGGATTGATGCTGAACACATCAGCTCCACTATTGGCTCCATTAAGGGCGGCGTTACCTACGATCCTATAGGCCAGTACTGCGTTTTGTCCGACAGCTGCATCATCCAAATCAGTGGCTGTCATCTCCATGACAGAAGTGCCAGGAGGGGAGTTCTCAGCCACATCTCCATTGCAGCTATCCGGGGCACAGGCAAAAAGAGGAGCGTTGTCGTTTATGTCCCACACGTTGATTATGACATCAGTGAATCCTGTTAGTCCCTCACCACCCTCATCTGTGGCCAGGACCACAAAACGCCACACTGCCCGGGCTTCACGATCTAATGTTCTCTGAGCATAAATCTTCCCAGTCACCTCATCAATGATGAACTCGCTCTCAGCACCTTGACCATGAAGGGAGTATCTCAAAGCCTCCTGGTCAGCATCCTTATCTGGGTCAGATGCTGTTACCTACAAAATCAAAGCAAATATATTACAACTTCTGCAAAATCTAATCATCTATCCATTCAAACAATCTTTCATTTATCCATCCACGCATCCATCCTTTTATTAGTACATCCATCTGCCCCCCATTCTAGATTTCAGTGGTTATAAATATGCTAAGCTAGGAGCTGAATTTCGAGGAGAAACCCAAAATACTAAGAAAGAAAGAAAGCTTAAAGAAAAACTGTATGCTCCTTCTTGACTAAGAAAATTAAAAAGTTAGGAAAAAAAGATTACCTCCAACAACTTTGGTATAAAAAGATTAAACATTCAGATTAAAATTGAGCCTCTCACATCTTTGGACAAATAAAGTGATGTCACTCGCTGCAAATTCAGACTTTTAATAATTAACTTTGTTTTCTTGGACTTTTATCATTATGCTTGAACCTCTAGAGACACAATCAAAATTTTGAATGCATTCAGAAGAAATCAATCACAGTTTTCACTATAATTATAAGGTAACAAGTGTTTGGGCCATTCATTTCCAATGAATTGTTGTTTTATTAATTTCAAATAGCCTATTAATTGAAAGAGGAATGTGGTAATCACCCGTTCATGACCAGTTTTTGTTACACTTAGCTCTAAATATTTTCTTTCCATCTTTTTTTTTTTTAATTTATTTAAGGAACAAGAGCCACAAACAAAGTTGCAATTTTAAAATGACAAACATGTTATATAAAAATTGAGCATAGCTTATATATACAATGCAGAGAAATAAAAGGCAGTACCTGCAACACAAAGACAGGAGAACCGTCCAGCTCCTCTGTCACGCTGCCATAGTACTCGTTCATAGAGAACACAGGAGCCTCATCATTCTTATTCACAATGGTGACTATTACAGTAGCGTAATCTTCCCATTTCCCATCAGACGCCAAAACATGCAATTTATAGAGCTTATTCTGTTCATAATCCAGCGGCTGGGCGATGAAGATGGTTCCCACCTCAGGCTCCATGTCAAAAACACCTCCCACATTGCCTGATGTAATCTGGTAGCGCAACTTGGCATTAGCACCTGAAGAATAAGAGAAGTTAATTAAAACAAAAAAAAAACTTCCTCCTTGGGAATGCATTCATTTTAAAAAGGAAAGAATAGACCTACTGTACACTGACACTGATATAAAGGCTATTAAACAAAAGGCTAAAAGTCATAAACTTTTAAAAGTGGATAAATGGTTAACAGGAAAAAATGTATTTATTTAAAATACGATAACAAGCTTTTTGCTGCAGGTGAACAATTTCAGTGGTCTTTAGAGGTTATTGTCAAGAGTAGCCTTGGAAACTCGCCACCATGGAAACAGACCAATAAACTTCAAATTAGATGGAGATATATCTGAATGAAAAATTATTTTCTTTTTCTAAACATTTTTTTTAAACAATAATAATAAAAAAAAAACATTCATTTCTGATTTGCCCTGCACTAAAACTTTGCTTTGTACTTTTGCATAGCTCTTGTCAGATATTCAATCAAAAGTCCATTCAGCTCAAGCTCTCTTCTGAAGCACACAAGTTCAAACTCAAAAGAAAAGCAGTGTTCAAGACTCATGTAGCTTAAACCTTTTTATTCTGTCAATGCCACCCGCACGCCCCCATTCTGTTCTTTTGTGCATGTAACTCTGATTTTTTTTTCTTCTTCTCTGATTTAAATCATTGACAGTTTAGTTTGATTAAGCAGACGGAAAAGTAAAAGAATGGATTCAATTAAATTTATTTGACTACCTTCTGCCAAACACAAAATTGTCCATAAAACAAGCTAAATAAAGTCATGAAATTAGTAAATTGTCATTTCCATTATAAACTGTAACTATGGTGAGTGTGATTTCACCAAATACAAGATGTTCCTGGACCAACATTCCAATCAACCAATCAGATTTGTGAGATATGCATTTACACCCTTGTTAATCAGTTATCATTTCTCACTCATTTTAGGAATACATTTTTGGTAGGGTTAGGGATTGGGATAAGTCTATATTTACAGTACAGTAATGTTGATCCAGGATCATGTCTTACTTGGCAAAATCATGGCAACCATCTTCAATGACTACAAATTTCTTCTTACTGAACCTCGATGATCTTTGCATTTCACAATAATTAACACAGTAAATATAATTAACAGGTTCTTACTGTGTTGTTTACTATTTTTGGCAAATTAAACATGTCATCATGTGTAAAAGGAATTAACAGCATCAAATACATTTAAGATATTTAAATATATTTAATATATTTAATGTTAATATATTTACCTAATTGTACCATTAGGTCAAATGTCCCAATATATGTAATATAATATATCAGTAATGTCACAGATGCATCGCAAATGAAATGTTTTTCAATATTAGTGGTATTCTGAGAATTTCATCTGGTACATGAATACTCAAAATATTATTTTTTAAAATCAATAATAATTCCATTGCTGTTCAGTCGTAATACACGTAGGATGTGAGAGATGATTGGTGTGGTATTTGTCCCGCCCCTCCTCCACTGTGATTGGACAGCTAGATATAAAGGGACAGTGATGAAAATGGTGATTTTTTTACCCAAAATTACACATTTTTCAACTCTAGGCTGCGTAAAATGCATGGTGTAAAACAGACACTTAGCGTCTCATCACACTTCTACCGTTTTTAAAAACATGCAACGCTTCCACCAAAACAATAGAAAAAAAAAAAGCTTGCCTCAGAAGAAAAACAAATGCTTTGGTGGACACCTGGCCTAACACACTTTGATCAACACATTTTTTGGTGTTAGATAAATTTGGTAGGCATATTTAATATGAACATGGACAATCTCACTAAGAAAAATGTATTTAGGTAAATATAACCTGTGCTGTGAATGTAACTAATGAGAGCTACAGCATACAGTAGACCAAAACCATACTTGAGTATGCCAAAAAAACAACAACAACAACAACAACAAAAAAAAAAAAACAATCGTGTGACCTGCTCATGCTAACCAAATTTGCAGGTCAGAGTTCACTCAACCTCAATTTTGGTACACATTTCATTAACATGCGAACGAATGGAAGTGATTAGAGCAAAAAGTCCAAACCATCTTCAAGAGAACAGTTAAGATCCCATGTGTTGTGAGCATACTACAGTACTTTATTAAATTCTTTACAACTCCTTTGTTGTTATTTTGTATTTAGAACTCAAAGCTCATCTCTCTAAGGTCGGCGATAAATGCAAAGAGACTTCATATAAACAAATAACCCAGTTAAGCAAACATTGCAAAAACATTCCTGCTTAACAATCCTTCAGATCTGCTCGCAGTGTGTTTGGATATCCCTGCTGGTACGAGGTTAATGAATAGGGAACGACACATTAGGAGCCTTATCGCCATTTCATCTCCACCATCTCGTTCTGCCTTGGATATCTCAACAATATTGCATTAGGGAATATTTGGCTTATTTGCGTTTTCTGCTAATGCACAGAATCAAGCAGGGCTTCCTTATGAAAGCGCAGATGTGCTATGATGGCTCCGCTCCAGCGGCTGCGCGGGTTAAGTCAGAGCTGCAGCGAAGGCTGAAATCTATTCATCAGGGTAATGCTTCAGGCTCGGGGAATGTCCAGCCACTCCAAGCTGTATTGTGATGAATGACTGATACAAGAATTCCCTTCCTCTATCCTGCATCAAATCCACACCGAGGAGCACGATGTGGATTCAACGGAACCACAGGGAATTACGCGCTTCAGTAGTGCATCTGTAAACCCAGACAGGCTGGCTGATGAGTTATGTAGACTATCCTCTCCAAGCGTGTTTCTGGAGTGTGTGTGATAAAACAAAAATATTATCCAAGGCTTTTGCATGGCAATGTACGAGGCCGGATTTCTTGGGAGCAGCATTTGTTATGTTCTCAGGGTATATTGATGAGGAACCAACTGTCTCTGTCTCTCATTCATGAGTTGTACAGATGTTATTGCATGGAGCAGAAGAATATGAGAGCAATAGCCTGGAGACAAACTCAAACTCATGGGAACATGTTCTATCTGTGTTTCATTAATATCGCTGCACGCTAGCCAAGCCCTTTGAGACATTTACGCACTTATGTAGTCCAACTGCAGAAACACTGTAAATATTGAAAGAATATTTTACCTTTTTATTTGATCTTCCACTTTTTTCCTATTTTTAAAAGAACATTTTTATTTTTATAAAACAAAATGCATAAAAATGTGTAGTTTTTTTTGTATTTTAGTAATTAATCACTCTGTTAACTTTTTATTATTATTATTAATTATTCTACATTCCCTTTACCTTTAGAGAAAATGCATCAGCTGTTAAAGATCACACTTGAGCTGTTATGCCAGGTTCTGAAATCTGCGACCCTCATTAACACTCCCGAGTCAACACTTCATATTTCTTGTTTCCCTCTTACATATGAGCATATTGTTCAACCTGCCATCTTCATCTTCACCTACCTTCATCTTCATCATTAGCGCTGACTGTGAGGATGGTGGAGCCCACGTCAGCATCCTCATCGACGTCAACATCGTACACGGACTGCGCAAACACCGGCTTGTTATCATTCACATCGCTGATGAAAATACGCACATACGCCGTATCTGACAAGAGTAGAAACACATAAGATTAGCAGTCTTTGTTCAGACACTCTTTTCGTTATTTCACTTTCCTTGTCTTTCTTACGTTCAAGTGTTTGCCTTTCTCTCCCTCTCTCCTCCCTCTCATCTTTGTAAATATCTGACACTTCCAATTCCATCAAATCTCTGTCTTCTGTTTGTCTCATTCATTTTCTGTCCATCTTCATCTCTCTATCTTCCTCTCATGTGTGTGTCTGAAGTGATCAGGTGATGTGAAGAACCCTGGGGGTTGTGTGTTTATTGAGTGCAAGCAAGTGAAATGTGCAATGCTTGCCCCATTTAAATGAGCTCTGCGTGATATAATTATCAGTAGACACATCAATTACAATCTGCTGCTGAAGATAAGAGTGATTAATAAAGGACAAGTTTACCCACAAATGAAAGGCAAAACAAATAGTGTTAGACGCTATGTTTAATTAGTTCAGTTAGTGTCAGATACCTTTTGCACATCAGTTTATTGTGGTATAATATAAAAAGCATGAAATATTAATAACACATATTTGCACTGTATAAAATCCTCCAACTCCTGCACATTATTTGGGTTTCCAACATTTTCTGCATAGTTGAACCCTTTCCAACAATGACTGTATAATTAATGAATAACTGTCACAGCACAGAAAGTCTTAGATCATCCAACAACACAGATTATTATGATTCAAGGGTATGTAAACTTTTGAAGGGGGTCACTAAATTCAGTTATTAGTTTGTTTTGTGGAGAATATATAAACATTTTGGACATGGGGTAAGTGATTAAAGAAAAATAAGGTAACACTTTATTTCGATGGTCCTCTTTAGACAGTGTACTAACAGTAAGTAACTTTGCAACTACATGTCATCTAGCAGTCATTAGATTATTAGTAGACTGTCTGCTTAATATCTTCTAATACTTTATTTTGGTGGATCCACAACACACTACATACTGACTATCAAAAAACTTTGCAGGTATGTCAACTACTAAACCCTAAACCTAACCGAACCGTCTACTCTGAGATTTAGTAGACATGTAGTTGAGAATTAACATGCAGTTAACAAGACATGTAGTTACAAAGTTACTTATACAGTAGTTAGTAGAATGTCTAAATAGACTATCGAAATAAAGCGTAACCAAAAATAA
This sequence comes from Enteromius radiatus, assembly GCA_032357445.1. NCBI lineage: Eukaryota > Metazoa > Chordata > Actinopteri > Cypriniformes > Cyprinidae > Enteromius > Enteromius radiatus. The sequence continues at coordinate 19,938,893 of JAUCMS010000127.1, forward strand.
TAATAATTTGGGGGTGGAGTATGGCCTCCATAATCCTTAAATGGAAGACATTTGGGACGACCAGAACCCTTCCTAGAGCTGGCCATCCGGCCAAACTGAGCTATCAGGGGAGAAGAGTCTTGGTGAGAGAGGTAAAAAATAACCCAAAGATCACTGAGGCTGAGCTCCAGAGATGCAGTCAGGAGATGGGAGAAAGTTGTAGAAAGTCAACAATCACTGCAGCCCTCCACCAGTCGGGTTTTTATGGCAGAGTGGCTCGACAAAAGCCTCTCCTCAGTGCAAGACACATGAAAGCCAGCCATGGAATTTGCTAACAAACTCCTGAAGGACTCCAAGATGGTCAGAAATAATATTCTCTGGTCTGATGAAACCAATATAACATTTTTTGGCCTTAATTCTAAGCTGTATGTGTGGAGAAAACCAGGCACTGCTCATCACCTGTCCAATACAGTCCCAATGGTGGGGGCAGCATCATGCTGTGGGGGTGTTTTTCAGCTGCAGGGACAGGACTGGTTGCAATCAAGGGAAAGATGAGTTGCCAAGTACAGGGATATCCTGGACCAAAACCTTCTCCAGAGTGCTCAGGACCTCAGACTGGGCCGAAGGTTTACCTTTAACAAGACAATGACCCTAAACACACAGCTAAAATTACGAAGGAGTGGCTTCACAACAACTTTGTGACTGTTCTTGAATGGCCCAGCCAGAGCCCTGACTTAAACCCAATTGAGCATCTCTGGAGAGATATCTAAAAATGGCTGTCAATGTTTACCATCCAACCAGAACTGGAGAGGATCTGCAGGGAGGATCCCCAAATCCAGGTCTGAAAAACTTGTTGCATCTTTCCCCAAAAGACTTGTGGCTGTATTTGATCAAAAGGGTGCTTCTACTAAATACTGAGCAAAGGGTTTGAATAATTAGGGCCATGTGATATTTCATTTTTTCTTTTTTTTCTCTAGGTCTCGTCTCGTTTTATAATGCATCTCTCTACAAACTGAGCTACACCAACCCTGAATCATGTGCCCAATAATATAGTACAAAACATTAATATGCAAATGTTCTTTTGCCGATATGGGAGCAATTTTAGTTTACGCTCTGATGGGTCGTATTTCACCGCTATTGTACAAACGACCTATATGGGCGTATTAGTTGGAGGACAGGTTGATATAAAGGCAAGGTCTATTAAATGCTCTATTAAAAATACCTTTTAAACTTTTTAACTCTTCCTCATCAGAGCCTATCAGAGCTGACATGTAGTTGGAAAAGGGATAAGAATGGGATCAGAATAAAGCAGAAACTTGGGTCAGTTGCATCAAAATCATTCACCTACTGTACCATTGTGTAATTGTTACTCCAAAACTTTATAACATTCTTTCTTCAGTGGAACATAAAAGAAGACATTTTAAAAAATTCTGATCATCAAAAGGATTCGGTAACCACTAAATTACACTGCATGGACCAAATAAAAATACATTTTTGGGCCACTTTATTTTAAGGGCCAATTCCCAAAACTAACTTGTTGCATTATTAGCATGTACATAACTACCATATTGGCTGGTTAGTAATACTTATAAAGCACATATTAATGTCTTATTCTGCATGACCACATTTTAGATCTCTTAACCCTACCTCATACCTAAAATTTAAATATTATTTTTAGTTGAACAATTCCTTTAAAATCCTTTGCTACTCCATAGTAACTGTCACAATATTCAATTGGAGTTCCCTCAAGCTCCGCCAGAGAGTACTCCAGCCAAAACAGGACCACACTCATGGACTCCATTTCCCATAACACCCTGTACCTGGGACTGATTACCTGCACAGGTGTTTCCCATCAGTCTTCCCCGTTAAATACAGCTCTCAGACCTGCATTCATTGCGAAGTCTTGTTTTGCCCCAGCTAGCAATTCTGAGCGTTTCCCCTGTTTCCATTGTGCTTTCTGTGTTTGACCCTGGACTGTTTGACTGAAACTCTGCCGCCAGCCTTTGTGACTCGGATTATTGGAACTCTGATTGTTAGCTGCCTTCCCCTGACTTCTCCCCAGTTTTATTCATGTCTCAGTTCTGCCTTATCTGTTCCTGTTTGCCGTTTTTTGACCACTGCTTGTCTGACTATGAGTATTAAATAAATGCTGCAAATGGATCCGCACACCTCCATCTCCTAAGTTACAGTAACACAGAAGAACTTAAACAATCAAACATGCAGTGACCTTTTCAGAGCCTTCATCTCAGTCTGGGCTAGGAGAGGTGGATAGACTCATAGATAAAGTGTCTGATTCGAGTCTTGATCCCGCTCTCTTTCTGACGTGTTATGTTGTGTAAAAAGAGCACAGCATATGCACAGCTGCCACCCTTTGACAGGTTGGCATGTTGTTCAGAGCTCCGCCATGAAGACACGGTCATGTTTTCCCATCACAGACTCAGAGGCACAACTCTGTTGTGTGATTTTCTTCTCTTCTCTTCACTTGTGTTTTGTTTCCTTGTCATACTGACTTTTTGACAGCATCTTAATGCAATTAGCGTTCACATGTTTCTGAGTAATTATGCGTGTCTACATGTGACTCTCTGCTAATCAACAGTTTTGTCTCCTGTGTGCTGCACCATATTTGACACTGCTGTGTTGTCAAATTGATCATCTAAATGTGTGTATTTCATTACGATTGTAAGTGTGCTAGAGTGCACGTCTCCTCTGTTTGGAGTGCAAGGCAAACTGTGAGCAGACAGACAGCAGAGGAGGACAGAGAGTTCTGGAGCAGACTCATTTCTCTCTCAGACTGTCCCTGCAGCTCCCTGATATCTCCTCTTCTCCTCTGGCACCTTCATCAACATAACAGCAACTTTTTTGTCTAGTTTACTTCAAGTGTCAGTAGGTTATTTAGGCAAAAGAGACACTGTTAATATTGCACACAATGAATGAAAAATACATTTGCGTGAGACTCTGGCTAGCCCTGTGGTCTAACAAATCCAATCAAACCGTCACGCTGTCTATATTAAACAAGGATTATGCAATGTAATATTTTATGCAGCTAATAGAAATATTCCCACGAACTTTAGATTCTCTTTGGCTTTGTATTGTGCAGTCCAATAACCCCACTGGCTGTGTTCAAACAATCAGAGTTTGTAACTGACAGCTGTAATATGAATCTTGTATAAATTCTTGTTTTATTGATAGCATCGGTGAACACTGTGACAAACACAGCTTTAAATATGGTCTGCAGGAGTCCTAAACTTTGAAGGAGGCAGTTTTAGTTATAAAATGGGTTATAAAGTGGAAGTCGTAACTGCACTGTGTGTGAATGAAATGGTATTTAGCAGTCTAAAACTGACTGCAAGTGTGATATTGCTTTAATACAACAGTTCAATAAAGTTGATATTGAATAACTTTCTTTCCAGACACAATTGTCAGCAGTGAAATTTACTTTTTTAAAGTACAGATATTAAACTGATTTTAAAGGAGCATGTTATAAGTATAAACTGTCAGATTTGTATATTTTATTACATTTCGTTTAAACACTATAATGCTGTTACCAATCAAATGAAATCAGTGGCAACAAAAACATCCATCTTTAGACTGCAGGGACTGCATCATTTATATGTACTGCAGTTAAACAATAAATAATGTCATAAGATTAATATTTTTTTAATATATTTTAATCTAATGACATTATGAACTGCTTTAACAACAACAACAAAAAGATGTTTAGAGTATAGATTAATCTTATTGCTTTCCCTTTTTTTAATAAAGTAATATGAAATGATGGAAGAAAAATGAAATTATACTTTAAATATTAAACTAAAACCTGTAGTGTCAGCAAGCCTCTGTCTTAATGAGTCAGTAATTTATTGAATTGATTCATTCAAATTTATTCAGGAACCAAGCAATCGGATGTCTTTATAAAGGGTCATTGATTCATTGACCCACCTGATTCATTCAAAACATGGATTTATTCAGTAACAAAACAGTGCTGTTTTATTCATGCAACATTTTTGCTGTGACTTATTCTCTTTAGTGAAACTGTCTGGAAAGTAAGTCCCTTAATATTAACATCGAACTGTGGTATAAAATATTTTTGTCATCCTTATGCTAATATTTGAAAAAAATAATAAAAATAGCTTACATTTATTCCTTAACTACTGTATGTCATATATTTTAAATATAAAGACAATAACTCATATAGCCACAATCTGATTTATTTTCTTTTTTTTTAAATTATTATTATTTTAGTCATTTCACTTGTAACAAAACTTCAGTAGTTGTAAAATTTTTGACATTTCTGTTTGTATCTTGGTGCTCTTTTAAGCCAGGCTGTTCAAAATATAATTCAAAATGGTTAGAAGTGTCTGCTGTTGAATGGCATAACATTTATATTTGCAGCACAAACAGAAAAGCAAGTTTACTTTCAAACATGAGGAGTGAAATGTTACAATTCACTCTATAGTCCCGGATTTAATATTTGTTGGGTTGAGATTGTAACATTACACAACAAGGATTATATTAAAAAAAAGAAAGCTTTTTAGTTGAGCACTGACTTTTCAACATAATTGGTCTGCGTGTGTTACATTAGCACCATGATAATAAAACTGAATAAGCTGCACATGTATGTGTTTAAGCGTGTATGTTTATGTAAGACATAGTAATTGAACTCTAACATTTGCACATTTAGAGATCTATTCCAAGACCAAGGCATACAGAAATTTAAAGAAATATGCAGTGGGTACAGAAAGTATTCAGACCACATACATTTTTCAGCACCCCATATTGACAGAAAAACAGAGTTGTTGACATTTTTGCAGATTTATTAAAAAATAAAAATATCACATGGTCCTAAGTATTTCTGTGACACTCATATATTTAACTCAGTAGCTGTCTATTTCTTCTGATCATCCTTGAGATGGTTCTACAACTTCATTTGTTTCCAGCTGTGTTTGATTGCACTGATTAGACTTAATTAGGAAAGCCACACACCTGTCTATATAAGACCTTACAGCTCACAATGCATGTCAGAGCAAATGAGAATCAAAAGAACTGCCTGAAGAGCTCAGAGACAGAATTGTGGCAATTTTTCAGCTGCAGGGACAGGACGACTGGTTGCAATTGAGGGAAAGATGAACGCGGCCAAGTACAGGAATATTCTGGACGAAATCCTTCTCAGGACCTCAGACTGGGCCGAAGATTTACCTAACGACAAGACAATGACCCTAAACACACAGCTAAAATAACGAAGGAGTGACTTCACAACAACTCTGTGACTGTTCTTGAATGTCCCAGCCAGAGCCTTTACTTAAACCCAATTGAGCATCTCTGGAGAGACCTAAAAATGGCTGTCCACCAACATTTACCATCCAACCTGACAGAACAGGAGAGGATCTGCAAGGAGGAATGGCAGAGGATCCCCAAATCCAGGTGTGAAAAACTTGTTGCATATTTCCCAAAAAGGCTCATGGCTGTATTGTGTAGATCAAAAGAGTGCTTCTACTAAATACTGAGCTAAGGGTGTGAATACTTAGGACCATGTGATATTTCAGTTTTTCTTTTTTGATAAATCAAATATAACAAAGAGTGAAAAATTTAAGGGGGTCTGAATACTTTGCATACCCACTGTATATAAAAAATAGGAGTAACTTATAACATGTTTTATTGATGTTACAACCAACACCAGTGTCTTGGTGTTAACTAAAGGTTGTTTCACACTAAGCACAATGTGAAAAGTGAGGCGAATCACGGACGATTTTACACCGAACATGAAACAGTTGATTGTCTTCTGCTAATTCACACCTACACACATTGCGCTGACGAGCAAGGCATTTTGGATATGTATCTCATATTAAAGTCCGCTGCTCAATATACAGCATTAAATTAAGGCAAAAATAATAATTCTACACCAGAAACAAACTATCTATCTATAATGCCCACAAGAAGTTATATCTGGCATCAATCTACATTTGAAAATGTACAGTATAGGACTGTACAGTATAGGACTGTTAGTATACAATGTATTCTTTTCATACATGGTGTGCATCTACTGTTTAGATTCAAAAGCGTTGTCACACCAAATTTTCGCATTCAGTGTGAAAAGACCATAACTCTGCTTTTAATAAGGTATCACATTAGGCTCACTGTACCTGAGTTAGGCTGTCCATGCTTTCCTGGCCTGGCTGATTCCCAGCCATCTACTGACTTCACTTCAAGAAGGTAGGATCCCTTGGTCTCTCGATCAAACACAGCCTCTGTGTAGATGGTGCCCAGCTCAGGTTCAATGCGGAAGTACTGATAGTCTCCGCTACGGTCATTCAGTAGAGAGTATGAGATCTGAGACGCAATAAAAAGATATTGGCAAAAAGAAATGATATGCAGAGGAGAAATACTGCCAAACCTGTCACAGAACATTTAACAAGGTTGTGTGAAAAACACATTAACAATTTATACCGGTCTTCCTGTGTGTGTACATGTGTACTTAAGACTACTTCACCTCATCTAATCACATGTAATTAAACAATTCAGCTCTCTCTTCATAATTTATTCATCCAGCGCTCTGACCTGAAGCTGAGACCTCCTGTTGCGTGTTCTGCCGGTAATGCTTGTAACGCACATTGGCAATTTCCCAGCAGGTAAAGCAGAAATCAAGGCCATTCAAGTTAAAAATAATGAAGCTAATCTAGATAGCCAAAACTGTTGAGTTGATGAAGAGGTGCCAACTGCTGTTTCAACAATCCCCAAACAACAATTATCAGACAAGCTGCTCTGAACGGCCTTACTGAACCAGCATGGTGTGAGTATTAAATGATGCCCTGCCGGCCACATTAGAGCCGAGAACACAAGTAAGAGGTGGAATTAAATGTAAACGGCATAATAAAATGATTGCAGGGGTCAGGTTAATAAAACACGCAGCAAACCCCACCTGGCACAAAAGGGACTGTGTGTAAGGGGGGCTATTGTAAGAGAAAAAATTATATTAGCATTCCCACCCACAGATGATACTCGTTATTGTGGCATTACATGGAATTTGTAATTCAGAGAATTGTTGAAAGGCCCCTCAACAGATAGAGCTGTTCACAGAGACAGGAATATTTAATCGCAACCTTTGAAAACAGGTCCACAGCATGGCTCAACCATAATGATTTCAGAAACATGTTCAGAAAGACTGAAACATGCTTACAAGTCTGGAGTCTGAAGTAGTTGTTGTTTTGATTTATTTACTTTTTAAAACATTTATGTAGCAAGGACACAGAATCGATCAAGTGACTTTTTTTAATTGTACAAACAAAAATTAAAAAGTAAATGCTAAATTTGAACTTTCTATTCATTGAAACATCTTAGAAAATGTATCACAGATTCCAGAAAAACAAATGTTGGTCAAAGCACAAACATCAGAGCATGTCCAAACATCTTTAGGGCCCCAAAATCACCTCAGACCCAAGTCGGTTAAGTAACCAAACTGCTAAATTGTAAACAGCTTAACATCGATAGTAATAATAATTAAAAAAAAATCTTGAGCACCAAATCAGCATATCACAATGATTTCTAAAAATCATGCGACAAACTATAATACTGGCAATCTGAAAATTTAGTACTCAGTATTCAGTAAAACAACTTCTAAACAGTGGAATGATATACAATGAAAGACTGCATATCATTCTTGCAATAATTCTATAAAAAAATCTAAGTAATATTTCTCTGAATGCGTACAGTGCATATTACAGTACATAAGTACAAAATTAATTACAAAACAATAATATATTAGAGCTATAGACATGTTTGCCTTCCCACTGAAAAATAACACAAAGAATGCCGGGGGGGAAAAAGCAACCAGGGTTTTATCAAAATAAATAAGTGGGTTTTGGAGGTCATAGTGAGATACAGAATAAATATCTTTCTATTCATCCTCACTTAAAGCTTGGCTTTATCACAGATGTTCCTTGAATTTTACAGATCTTATTGCTTTAACATAGTGTACTGTGTGAGTACAGTATTAACAGACGGAGATTGATTAATTGAATAGCTAGTTCAACTGAAAAAGTCAATTTCATACCTTCCCATTCAGCCCCAGGTCAAGATCATTGGCTGAAACTTGGAGAACCAGAGCCCCGATTTCCGCACCTTCAGTCACAGATGCCTCGTAAATGGAGGAGGTGAAGAATGGAACGTTGTCATTGACATCTGTCAACACCAGACAGACATATTTTCAGCAGTTTTCTTTAGTTGTTGCATATATCATGCTCGCTGCCATTCAGAGAAAATGAATAATGTAGCCTTGGTGCACAGAACATATGAACTTACAATTTTAACAAGGCATTATTGATGCCTTTTTGTACCGTTTTTCAACATTTGTGCCGTGTTTCCAGCATTAAAGCATCAGTTTGACCTCTTTTCTGAGTTTCCGCCACCTGACCATGAAGACGCAGAAATATCTTTGGTAGCTTGAAGGAAGTTTAAACTCTGGCTTTTTATCAGAAACAAAACTGACTTATCTTTACTCTGACATTATGTCTTATCTAAGCCTTATTACATTAGTGGATTCTGTGTGTTCAAGGGGAAATTAATGCCAAGCCTACTCTACTAAAATGTGCTGCTCTCAGTCCTAGAAGGGACATGAGGACATTGGAATTTAGGGTAAGATCTTTAATGGGTTCAATGATTCCAGACACTAATCACCATCTGATGTACTTTGAGGTTTTAATTTTCTATCAGCCAAAGCCGTAAACCATGAATTAAACAGGAAGGCCAAATCCATTACGACCTCCTCCATCTAACACTCCCTGATTCCACTCTCTCTCTCTCTCTTTCTTTATCACTCTCTTTCCCTCTCGTTTGAACTTGGCACTGGCTGTGCTCTTAAATGGAGAAAGAAGCATGGTGTAAATAAGTCAGAAGCAACAGAACACATAAATTATTTGTCTGTGGATTACACTGAACGATAAAGTGTTTCCCATGAAGATGTTACCCTTCAGTTCACAAAACCGATTCCTGATCATGTGCCAATGTCCTCCTACAACTCCAGATGTATTAACATGCATCTTTTAAGTACTGTAACTGTAGCTGGATCAGTGTTATGGAGCAGTTGGAACTGGGGGGAGAGTAAGGGATTCATCCATGAAGAGAGAGCCAGATTAACACTGCAGGGCAAACACTTTAAATTACAGGGGAAGTACAAAGACTTCCTGCAGTGGAAGAGACCAACACAGAGGAATGCTTAAGCAGAGGCGAACAGACAGGGTGGGATGAAATAAAAGCTATTAAACAGTCATGGCTATAGGACGCAATCTGCAATAATCAAGAGTTTAAGAGCGTGAATAGATTATAAAAAAAAATTAACACAGGAACTGGTATTCAAACAAGAAGTCATTTTAAATGTGATTAAAGTGCAGATATAAGGACACTTTCTTGTAAACGACTTTAATAAGAAATACGAAAGTGCCTGCTAAAACCATAAATGTAAATAGTTTGTAAACAAGTACTAAAGTGACTACATGCACAGATCTCGGTTTGTTTGAATCAGTTCAATACGACTTTAAATTGTCTAGATGTAATATTTGCATGCACACCCAATTCCACACTTTGGTAAAAAAGAGCTGCTTTTTTAACTTTTCAACGCTACACTTTGCATCTCATTATAATCAAATTCTGTATTTACATATATTTTGACAGCTACATCAAAGCATGCTGAGATGTTTTAGGCCTGTAATGTCTTCCTGTAACTTCTACCTCATGTCTTTTAAATTATTCCAACTAGTTTACAACTTTGAAATCTTGGTTCATGCAAGGTTTACATGAAACAACTGGACTGTGTTAAATTGAAAGTTTACACAAAGGTTTGTCGTTATGGTTGAGCTACAGGATCAGTGCCATTATTAGGCTGCACAGATAGGCATACACAGTCCATAATAAATTAACATTTTTAATTTAATCATTCGTGGCAACCTCTAAACCTCTTTTTGCTGTGCCAGGCAACATAGATGTTCTTTACCTGTGATGTTTATGTGAACAGTAGTGAAGGCCGCCAGAGGAACAGGAGCCACATTCTGAGCTCGAACCCTAAGAATGAAGTTGCGGGTGGTCTCATAGTCCAAGGGCTCTGCGACAAGTATAGAGGCAGAGCCATCTTCACGATTCGGGGTTAGGTAGAAACGAACGGGCATGTTGCTTTCTGGCACCAATCCATCCTCCAAGTTATAAGTCACCCTCGGGTCGCCTAGCGGAGATGTGGCCTTGATCGTCTGCCAGGAGGAAATTGTTTAATATTCATATATGCACTATCATTCAAACTTTTGGGGTCAGTACAATTTTTATTACACTGAAAGAAATTAATGATACAGCACAGAACTGATCAGAATTTAAGCAGCTTCCCAATGGAAATGTTGTGTTGACCACAAAATTGACATATTAAAAATTATATTACTATTAATGAATTCACTGTAGTGCAATATTGCTGTTTTTTCCTGAATTGTTTGATCAAATAAATGCATCCTTGACAAGCATTTTTTTTAAAATCCTGCCAACCCCAAACTCTTTCATATACAATATTCACATATTTAAACTAGTGATGTCGAACAATTATTTGCATCCAAAATAAAAGCTTTAGTTTGCATAATGATGTGTGTTCTGTGTATGTTTGTTATGTTTATATGAAAGCACACACATACAGTTTATATATTGAAAACATTTACATGTATTTACATGTCTATATTTATATTCATATAATTTACTTTATAAAAATATATGAAAAGCTTGGTTCCAAAAATTTGAGCTTCCACCAAAATCAGCACTGCATTGGATCAGTGTTGAAAAGCCATTTTTTATTTTAATCTCATGTTTTATTGTCATGTTTTCTTGTTTTTTTCTAAACCGCGATAAACGCCAGTCTCTCTTCTCTGCAGAATGCAATATATTCACTCAACCAATCACAGCACACCATTTCACGCACTGTAAACAGTACTGGTAATTTGTAACAATAAACAAACAAAAAAAAATGAAGGATGCTCAGAGAATCGCATGTGACTGTCATGCGCATCTCGCCAGTTAAACTGTTTCTGTGATCTCCATAATGTGCTTTCAGATGGAGCTCATTTAATACACAGAGCCGTAGATCACTGATAAGTTACATAGGCTGCGTAGCTTGTGTTTTTATTAATGCCATTAATGTTTTTGTCAATACTGCATATAGCACTAGTAAACTAAATAAATGTAACACGCCAAAGACAAATACACTTTTGGAAGTTAAATGCAAGTTCATAATAAAATTTAATTTCTATTATTAAAAAGATGACCTGTTGAATTCATTTTGGGAGCGATGACTGATTGAATGTATTATTAGTCCAGTGCCTGTATATAAGATTAGATTTGACCAAGTCATTTGTGCATCAACTTACAGTGTTTCAATATTAAAAATAACTTAATAATAATTCAATGCATTTATTGCACTTTGGAGAAAACAAACAAAACAAAAAAATAGATCAATACTTAAAAAAAAAAAAGAAAATCAATCAGGAATACATTTTTATAATAAATCTTTAAAAATCTAAATCTGGATTTGAATTGTTAATGTTATTATGTGTTTTGGAACCAAACTCCTTATATTTCATATATAATCCTAACATATGAAAAGTGCAATTTGAACAGGTTCAACATCAAAGACTTGTCTTTCTGTCCCAAGATAATTTAGTCTCTGTCTTTAAATATACCAGACTATGATAATAGGGCAACTGTAAGGAGATTACCACAGCAGATCAATTAAATCAGCTCATTTACTTCTTATACCAACAAGAACACACATAAACACACACACAAAACGTTGTAACACAAGATCGATTAGAAAGTAGAAGAACAAGCACTATCTCTGTGCAGTTCTGTATTTTTGTCTTTTATTTATTTTCCTTTTTTTGCCCTTTGTTCCTCATCACCATGTTCATTTATGCTGCTCTTCATGAAATGCTCATCTGCATTAATAATGGTCTTAATGGCAATAAATGTATTCCAGGAAATTCTGCAAATTAATGCTTTCAGTGTGTCTGTAACCGAATGAAGATGGGGGAAAAAAAAAGGAAATGTCCATAAATTATCCAGTGACTCAGCGATTGGCTGACGTCCTAAATAGTGAACATAACGAAACAACGTCCTTAAAATGTGAAGCGAAGAATCAGATGAATCATAGCATGGCTACAGAAATGCAGCTTGAAATGGGGACTGGAATCTTACAGCATCTTACCATTAGTTTAAATGGACTGCGTATGTGTGTGTGTGCCTTTGTGTACTTGTGGATTTGTGACAGGCTGTGTGAAGACTCTGTGTGGTCGAGCAGAAAGCACAGACTGTCAGTTGTAACCGCCAGTACATGACAGTAAAGTCGACAGTGTCTGGGAACTCAAGCCCCTCAAGGAATACCCAGAACCTTATTGTGGGATTAAAACTTATCCACATCCATCATAGCATTCTTTCAATGCACACATGAAAGACATGGTCATTAATGGAGTGCCTCACAGGTGTGCTTCAAAGGCCAAAGTAATAAATCACTTCGTAGAAGCTGTATGTTTGTTTTGCCTCTTGGTTTACGGTCTTTCATTCAAAGTATATTTAGCATGGGTGAAATTGACATCTATATGTAATGAATATCTGTGGACTACTTATAGCCATTGTTTGTTATTCTTTATGACTCTGATCTTGTCATTACATGTAGTTAAAGTAGGCATAAATCTGCATAATTGACATATTTACAGAGATCTAGAAGTTTATAAGTGTTTAGAGTCATGTTAAGTGCATACCACAACTGGAGTGTCTCTGACAGTGTTTTCAGGTATGATGACCTCATATTTGTCCTTCTCCCACTGTGGAGGCTGGTTCTTCACGTTAGTGATGGTGACTGCCAGCTCGACTGAACTGCTCTGATTCCCTCCATCTGTAGCGATGATCTGCCTGCTGATGTAGGTCCTCTGGAAACAGTCAAATGCAAGTATAGAGAAGTCAAAAACAATTAAAGACTGAAAATTTGAAAATTTACTAAGACAAAAGGTTTTTAAACTGGAGGTCAGGGTAAAATATTTGAATATAAACAAAGAAAGAAAAGCTTTTGCTAAATATTTAAGAAATGTCAAATTTGGCATGTTAGCAAACAAAATTAACACGTTTAAAGAATGTGATAATATTAATGTTCCAAAGAGTGTAGTTAATTTATTCAGTTTTTTAAACAGAATACTAAAAATATCTGCTTACAAAATGTGCGCACGCACACAATGAATCACAGTAGTTAATATTTTTTTGGTCCTATTTCTATATTGCATCTCTCTTTAAAGAAGACCCATTATGCCCCTTTTTACATGATATAATATAAGTAATATATAATAGAAGTCTCAGGTGTCCTCGGAATGTGTCTGTTAAGTTTCAGGTTAAAATACACCACAGATCATTTATTATATCATTCTAAAAATGCCTGTTTTGAGTAGAAGAAGAAACACACAGTTTTCATGCATGTCTCTTTAAATGCAAATTAGCTGCTGCTCCCCGCCTCCTTTTCCAGGATATGGCAGTGCCTCTACAGCTCACACTTCAGATGCTCTGTCAAAAAACATCTGCTTGGCTTTGAATATCATACCTATCGCATTTTAAACTATATTAATTAATTAAACTTCTAATAAAAAGGTTTGAGCACACACAGAAAGCGGCTGTCACATTGCATGTGAGAACTAAACTATGTTCTCTTTCACATCCTATTGTGCTTAAACTGTTAAATACACACAAGTTTGTGTTAAAACACATATGAGTTGCAAAATCAGTCAGTTATGTCTTCAAAGGTAAACAGCTGGGAAAGAAATAGCATGTATATATGGCATTAGTGTAATATACAGTAAATAAATCAATAAATCCACTGCTCTCTTGTCTCCTCTGAGTCTGGAACTCTAAATAGTGTTCTGTGCTCGTCAGTGCAGCTAAAGACAGAACAGGTAGCATTCTTTGCTTGAACTTTTGCCATGTCGTTAGAGTTGGTACATGTCTGTGCCGTGGGTGGAAACTTGCAGATTAAGGGGTGGGAATAATATAATGAGCAAAGGGGAATGAAATCTAAACAGCTTGTTTTTGCACAAGATTGAAGAGAAAGGCTTACCTTTTCTTTTCTTATCTTGTTTTTTTTTCTCCACATTTTATGGTTGGTAAATGCACTGGGAAGCCAATTATAATGCTTAAATATGTCATATAAGTCATATTTCCATGATACAATATGTCTCCTTTAAAACAGCGCACTTCCTTTTTATTTATTTATTTTACTTTTTTACACAGTATTAAAGTGAAAATATGCAACTTTTTTATTTGTTATTTTGTTTATTTTTTTAGGAAGCTGGTCCTGTTTCAAAGAATATAGTCATATTAAGGGGTTCTTGGTATAATAAAGAAAAAAAGAAAGAAAGAAAATTTAAATTCCAGTACTACAACACCAATGATGACCTTTTAAATAGAGCTGTGTCAATAGTACCAACACAACAGATAGATCACTCTTTTCATTGTCATCTCTCTTCAGATGCCTGTGCGTATCAGCAAAATCACCGATGCTGTCCGCATTCACGACATTCTGCTGTCTGCGTGTCGAATGATGGGAAATGACAGCTGAACAATTTTCACCCACCCTCTGTAATCGCACAAAGAACATATACAAACGCTCAAGCCTCACCGTATACACCAGCCGACACAAGACCTTGGTAGTCATAGCAACAATTTTACAAAGGCTCTTGTCAAAGGTGGTCCGATATCAATGGCTTTCCAACCTAAACACCTACTCACACACAAACACTTCATCAGTAATCACTACTAATGCTTAAACAAGTTTTTTTGTACTTCTCTGTGAGGTTATTTCTGTCATTAATTTGACAAAAACAAACAGAATGTGTAAAAGACCTTGTTACCACCCAATCAATCATCTGAGCAGAGAGCTGTGAGAAACCTGCTAAATCATTCACACCGCAACATCTTAAAACTTAAAACTCACATGAACGATAAAAAATTCTTGTTGCAAGTGCAATTTTTGGATCTCTTTAAGCACACCTAGAACTCCTGCCCTTTATGAGAGTTTAATGATGAATCATTCTGTTGGAAACTATTCTTGAGAAAGTCTGAAACATGCAACTTATTGACTGCATGCATCACCCACACATTCAGGTAAACTTAGTATTTCAGCTATCAAGACTTCACTTGGCTGTTTGGAGCAGGACTGACCTGCGAGATTGGCTGGTTTACATAGATCCAGCCAGTGAGTGGATTGACTCGAAGATACTCCGGCTGCTCCTCGGACATGGAGTAAGTGATGGCCGCGTTAGTGCTGTAATCATCATCATGTGCAGCCACTCGCAGAAAACTGGTCCCGATCATGGTGTCTTCGCGTAAGAAGTCTGTTAGAGGGTAGGCTCTGATTATTTAACATGCACTGGAAACACTTGCTGATTGCTGATGCATAATTAGACGAAAAGCTTTGATATCTGTCATATCCTTTGATCCTATCTGTGAAATTGCAAGTGCAAGATACTTTGATAAATCTTAACCAAAATAAATTACTTTCTGAATCAGTTTGATATATAGTTCTGTGATGTAGAGGCATGTATGGGGAAAATGAATCAGGAAATCAGAAAGATCATGCTGTTTGACCAACTGACAGACGTTTGTAGTGATGGCTATGTTGGTTCACCAATTAAAAACAGAATAAATCAACACAAAAAGTGTTAAGGTCCAGTCTGAAATTAAATAATAAGCACGACCTCACATCAAGCTTGGATCAGGTTAGATTTTCTGCATTTTCGCATAAGTGAAATTTATTTTGGAAAAAAAAAAAAGAAAAACTGCATGCAAGAACCTTTAATCTTAAAAAAAAATGAAGCATATACATAAACCCAAACAGGAAATAAAACTATTCTGTGTCCTAAACTTCTGAAACATTGGTAAGACATCAATCAAATCTGTATGTGTCTGTGAAAACATTATTTTTGTAATCGTTAACATTTTCACAATTAACTGTAATTTAATTCCACTAACTGATTACAGTTACATTTATTCTGTAAATAAATTATGTAATTCTGCTACATGTCACTAGTTACTCCCCAACATAGGTTCTAAATCAAATATGTTTATCATATTATGTGATCATATCTTTTCATTGGATTTTGATTGATCCATTTGATTTATATGGAATCTTGATTCCTGATTCATATACATTTTTGGATCTTTTAAGTTTAGTGGCTGTGCTTATGCAACTAGGTCCAGATCCCTCAAGCACCATATGGTAAATCATAAAAAAGCTTCATGGATGTCATAAAAATGTTTTAGTTTTACACTCTTCAGCTTCCGATTGGCTGTGTTTTATGATTAACTGTCACATCTCGCCTCATTTCCGTGTGTGATGCGGACAAATTAGCTGTTGCTTCCTGCACACCACCTGGTTAGAAAACTATGTAAAGCAGCTTGGAACAGCATGGATATTTAACTATACTTAGTGCCTATAGTTATTTGCAATGTACAAGTGAACAGGTATGAAATTTGAAAGATGTTAAAAAGAAGGTGGCCACTGCTCACATTCATAGCGCAAGTTCTCAAATTTGGGGCTGTTGTCATTCTCGTCGAGGATAAGAATGTTGAGCTGGCAGATGCCTATGAGGGGGTCTGCCGCTTGGTCAGTGGCCGTCACTGTTACTGCGTACTCTCTCTGCCTTTCCCGATCAAACGTCATAGCAGTTACGATAACACCTGAAAAAGCAATCCACTCGTTACATAACATTTACCAGATTCTAATACAGACATATATATTCACAGTACTACAGATAATTACATTTAGTTGTCCACAGTAAAGTCGCGTCTCTATTTAATCTTGTATAAAAGGAATTAAATGATCTTTTGAAACCAAGCAAACAACATTATTTAGATGCATTACAGATTTGTGCAAAATCTTCCTGCATTTTCGTGCTGGAGTTCAGAGTCGAATCTCTCTACAGTTCCCCATTTGCATTTAAGAAGTCATCGCAAACGTGCCTCACGATTCTTCCACTGCAATCCATTCCTATTTTCTCTCTTTATTCTCCTCTATAAAAGACACACTGATTGATGTCCAATGAACAGTTACATTTCATAAAGCATTCCATTTCTTTAAAAAGGGGTCCTGAGACGACACATTTAAATGCTGTCTTTTCTCTTCCTTTGAGAGTTGGCACGTTTTGAAAGGCTATGATTAAAGTGAATTAAACTCAAGTTTGAATTCATGAAAATACTTCAAGGCTTCCATTTCTTTGCAAGAGAGAAAGAGAAGGAGAGTGAGAGGGAGAGAAAGAGAGATAGTCAACAGTGAAACGCATGACATTATAAGAGAGTGCTTAATGAGACATTAAAAAGCTTGTGTTAAAAAAAAAAAAGCTCAAATCCTGTTAATATTTCAGTGACATCTGATTATTTTGAAAGGAATGACAATGGAGACGTCTACTTTTATGCTCTTGGTACAGTAAGTGAGCATACATTGAAGCAGCTCATTGAATAAATGCGCTTCAATCGTTACCTGTTTCTGGATTAATGCTGAATGCAGGAACCGTGCTGTCTTTATGCATAAAACCATATGTGACCTTTCCATTGGCTCCTTCATCAGCATCATCTGCATGGACTTGCAGCACAAATGTTCCCGCTGGCTTATTTTCCAGAACTGACGCCTTCTCTTTATACTCAGCGCACTGTAAGAGGAAAAACAGACAAAGAATAGGAAGACGTACAGTAAGTAAACCCAGTTTTAATAAGGCTATTTACTTTTGTCTTAGGATCTGTCTTGGCGACCAGATCACAAGCGGTCAGCCGAGACATATTATTGTTTGCACCTGGTAATACTGGTCTCCAATGCAACTTCACAAGACTGAACAAAAGAAGCGAGAAAACATGTTTTGTATTTTCAGTTCAACGGTAGATTTCTTTTAAAACAGCACCAAACAAACACAAAACTGCAATTTGCCCTTGTGTCTGGACAAGCAAATCATGATAGGGAAGGGTAGCAGACGCTTTCTTACCAAAACAAAAAAAACAAAAACAAAAGAACAGTGTGCTTATTGCAAAGATGGTCACCCTGGAGCAGCGGGAGAGCAGCAGTGTCTTCTGATCTGCTTTCACCATTGAGCATTATGAATCATTCCTTCCAGTGTTTGAACCTTTGAAACCTTTGGCTTACTAACCCAAATCGAGATGCAAAAGAAATGATAAAAATAGTGATTAATAAGCCTTGCCACTATATGCACTGCGCAATTTTAATCATCAGTATAAGGACAAAATGCTCATGGTCAAATTAGTGAATATAATTTCACTGATTAGACTACTTGTGTAAGCTGTAAGTGCTCTAATAACAAAAAAGGCCAAGGAGCTGGTACAGTAAAGGCGGTGAGAGTGGATCATTACTGAAAGCAACTTTAAAGTCATTTAAATGACAACAGAATGAAGCGATTGAAAGAAATAAAGAAAGAGAAATTAATAAGAAAAGCAGTAAGCATTACAGAGTGGAC
Organism: Enteromius radiatus; assembly: GCA_032357445.1. Lineage (NCBI taxonomy): Eukaryota > Metazoa > Chordata > Actinopteri > Cypriniformes > Cyprinidae > Enteromius > Enteromius radiatus. Next base: position 19,957,384 of record JAUCMS010000127.1, read on the forward strand.
GCACATTGGCGCTACGAAGAATGGTAGAGGAGGTGCATTAATCCTTATCTCTTTGGTACTGTTGAGATTCGTCTCTGTTTTATAATTGAAGCGCCCTTGAATCAATTCCATCCCACTGAATCTGTGGAGACGTCTGGAATAAGCCTGTATAATTCAGCCATGCTCCACCACCTACACACCTTCTTCTTCCTCGCACGCGCGAGTATGAATGTGCGTAATCACAAAAATAAAGAAAGCACTGCCTTTCCTTCATCATTAGTTTGCACAGCTTAAGATAGCTGGGGTTAGATGGGACTCTGGGAGAACAAATACAGTATATAAATCCCTTTAAAACGCATGGTGACAATTCCCAAATCAGTCCACCAACTTCTCCTTTGATGGCCACTTCTGACACCTAATTAATAACAAGGGACCCAGTCCTCTCTGTGATGGTGTCTTTCATCCTGCAGCTAGCTAAAACCCAGCCGCTAATTCTGTGTTGTTCAATCAGTCAGGTGAGCGTGAAATCCCATAAGGTCAGAAGTGCAAACATCAAGCATTATACCCCTTGTGAGTCCATCTCACGAAACTCCAGAAACCTGGCAGTAAAACACACATGCCTTGGGCCTACGAGTAAGAGAACTTCTCAGTAGAGATCCACGACCGCGGATGTTCACACATCCATGGGAACGGTTTGGTATTCCACAGAACACAGATTTGATGGGGGAATGGGGCATGGTTCAGGTGGGAGTTTTATAAAAAAAAAAAAAAACAACCAGTGATGGGCAGTAGCGTCGCTACAAGTAGTTACGCTACTAGTTTAACTACATTTCTCAGTAGCTTGTTGGTAGCGTCGCTGTTTTCTGAATCAAATAGCTTTTCAGTA
>JAUCMS010000127.1:19958348-19968651 GCA_032357445.1 Enteromius radiatus
GTTAAGCTTAATTCAATGTAGAGTAACTGATAGCTTAGCTCACTACATTTTCTAAGTAGCTTGCCCAACACTGAAAACAACAAAGAACTTCCTTTCTTAGTTACAACCCCTTCTTCTCACTTAAAAAGGATGGATAAAGGTATTCTAGGAAGCTAGAGCGGCACAAAAAAGGATAAATAGAAAGCGTGCAAAGAATAGAATTCGTTCAAAAATGGAATGGGGTTAAATTATCTAGCTGAGCAGTAGCACAAACGCTTTATTTATTTCATTTTGAGATGTCTGGCTCTGAGGTCTTTCAGAGGAGCAAGAACTGCCACTTTGGCTTCCCCGTGCTGGCTCAAAAACTAAAGAGATGTCTTGCGTCTCAGTGGATGCTAATTTACTTCACGCCCTGCCAAGAGAAACTCAAACAAAATACTCCACAGACCTGAAGAGAAGTTTTTAAGTACTAAACGCCGGCCCGCGGCCAAGCATCTCCTCACCTCACTGCGCAGCCTGGGGAGATTAAGACCCTCTAAATATCTTCAGTGTTGCACTCAACCCATATTTACTGGAGACATCAGGAAGCAAGCAGACCCATAATGATTCAGCACATATTTCAAACACTTAATTAAAAGTCTACAGCTGATCAAGCAGCAGCCCAGGTTGCTTTGCTAATAATATCTCATGAGAAAAAAAAAGGGGCGGGAGTGGATAAATTGGAGAGAAAACTAAAGAGACAAAATAGAGAGAGAATATCCGAGAGAAAGAGGGAAGACAAATGCTCTATTTCAAAACCTTCAGACGAAAAGAAACAGCACTCAAAAGCAATTATTTTGCCTCCTAAGGCACCAAATTTGGGTAAAAACCTAGGTACTTGTATAGGCCAAACATGAAATGATTATATTCGAATATGTATTCATGAAACCTGAGTATGTAGTTAAGTCTGAATAAAAAACAAACTAACAAAAAAGCGCATATTCAGAATTTATAAAAGAAAATGGTCACACTTTATTTTAAGTTCAAGTTCTTGCTAATAAAGTTCTTCAATGAACTCCTAATTTGCTGCTTATTAATAGTTAGTAGACAGTTGTTATCGTTATTGGATATGACTAGGGATGTAGAATATGGTCATGCTAAATGTGCGCTTTGTAAGTACTAATTAACAGTCAGTATGTTAATAATAGGCACGCTCATTTTTGTGAAAACTTTATATTTTACCATAACAAAATGAAAAAAAAAAAAGACAATTTTTCCACTTTGTTTTGCCTGTAACTCATAATTAATCCATGTCTCTTCCAAATCATTTTGTTAGAACGGGTTACGTTTATACAATCAGAATTATAGATATATGTGCAAGATTCACAAATGTGATTTAATTCAACTTGTTAATATAATATTTTAAAAGTACAAGTTGTTTTGGAACAGAGCTAATATGAGAGTTCAAAGATGAAGAAAATAGATAATTACACTATGAATAAACAGACATGCATAGAGATAGATAGATTTCTTTTATACACAGTACCTTTTCAAACACAGGTTTGTTGTTGTTCACATCGTCAACTCCTACAATGACCTGGGCAATGGTGGAGAGTGACTGCGGCCCACCGGAGGCGTTATCATCTGTTGCCGTTACGTTCAGGACGTATTTTACTCCCTGAAGTCTAGGAGATGGGCTGGAGCGGAGACGGATCAATCCTGTGTGGGGTGACAGGCAAACATTTATAGCAACATTTAATTGGCTATTACTCTCGTCTAAATCCCACTCAAACTTCATTCAACCTCAGCACCTTCTTTGAATTAGCAACTGATTCCTTGTTAGCTCAGCACAGTTTTAACGCGACCGCATCGTGCTTATTGGGGAGTCTGAGCTGCATTCTTTCCTTACACTGCATTAGACAAACAGACTCTTATTCCATACATGCAAGTTTGTAAATGACATAGAACTTGATGAATACATACAGAGTCACGAAGACTAATCTCTCAGCCCTCATTCATAATGCAGAGAGGCTGCTTCTGACCTTCAAGGCAATGATGAGTATATTTACCATTCCTGAGTCTTGTACTATACAAAATCCCATACATATTGTGTGTTTTTATGGATGAATGTATGTGTTGTTGCAAATGTGCCAGGGATATCGTTATGCTTCATACATTGTGTCTTATCTGCGGAGACAGCCGGAGTCAGCTCCTACGTGACCCTCCGCGGTACACCATGCAGCGCCATCTCTTTCAGGAGAGCGCATTAGACTGCACTGCATTCAGCTCTGCATTCATAATCTGAAGAGCTAGATGACTGCTATCTCCAGCGAGCAGCAAAGTGACATTAAAGAAACCAGCACATCAACTGACACAGACTTGGCAGGAGGGAAATCACATGTACCCTAGTTTCTTGAATTGATTCTAATGCATAACGCTAGTCCTTTTGTGGCACAACTCAGGGGAAAAAGAACATGTAATCAATTCTAATTCAATCTGAACACCCCTAGTCGCACTAGCTCCCTATCCAAATGTTAGTGGAGGCTGAAATGAGTGTATATGTGTGTTTGGATTTTGTGCCTTGAGGTGGCTTGTCACAGGTTCTAGCTCTATTCTCTCGACAGTTGTATCCACTGCAGGCTGTGAAAGCCACGGGGTAATCTGTTGAGTAATGTTTTTTTTTTTTTTTTTTTTTCAAAACCACCATTTTAAGCCACTGCTATGGTATGCATCACCGCCAATGATTTTAAACAGAGATATGCACAGAATTAAATAAAGAGCCTGAGCCGGGATTATAAATATTGACAAACTGGCAGCTCAGGCAACAGAAATTTCAGTAATGATACGCATGTGACTGATTCGTTCTTGAGCCGGAAGTGTCTATTACGATTAGTATGTAGTACACTGGTTGAGTTTAGAACAGGACACAGATGGAAGAGGCAGCCAGGACATATCAGTGCACATCAGAGATAGAGAAGATGTTTCTTCGGGGCTCTGACAAGCAAATGTCTCCGTACATGAGGGTGAGGGGCATGCCAGGGGCCGTCTCTTCATGCCAGTTTACATCACTGTCATGCCTGCTTTGAGCTACAGCAAACCAAATACCCTAAATATGGGCATACTGTGTGTGTGTGTGTGTGTGTGTGTACAGTGTAGTATATAAATATATATATATATATATCAAATACATTTATTGTTAGAAGACAGTAAACAACATTAGAGAGTCTAAAATAGAATTTTAGAAATGCTAGAATCAACATTGTATATATATTGTACATATATATAAGCATTAGTTCACCCCAAAATGAAAATTATATTACATACCATATTTTTGATGGGGTGAACAGTGTCAATTTCATCAACAAAATTACTGGGGGTTTGTTCATTTAGATTAATTCATTAATGCAGCCTACACACGAGATTCAAAAGTTTAGGGTTAGCAAGTTTTGTTTTGTTTTTATTTTTGTATTTATATATGTCTGTACTGTATGAATGTATTTATGTTCTTGGTCTCACCAAGGCTGCATGTAACTGCTGTAAGAAAAGGAATATTTAAAAAGAAAGTACTGCAATTTAAATAATGTTTTCTGTAAAATGGGACTTTTTTCAGGATTCTTCAATGAATCTAAAGTTGAAACGAAGTTGACAAGTTACTGATGTGTTTAGCACATTGAATGAACTTAATTACATTAGTTATTTTGGCTATTTATCTGTTCATGTTCTTCTCTTCTCTTGACTAATTTACAGTCTTTTGGTAGTTTGATAATCTCGATAATCTTTTCATGCCTTTTGCAAGACTATTTCATGCTTTTCATCTTCAGAAAGATTTTTCTTCCTCCCAATACTGCATGAAAACGCTTTAGCTTCAGAGAAACACACGGTGAACGTTTAAAAAGTGGGTGGTCAGTTTCTATACCAGCTTACAACAATGAACACTAAATAGACTAAACAGTTTCAAAACAGATCCAAGGGCAGTGACTAGTTTTTTGTTTTTTTAAACATATCAAGTCATTATGAAAGTAATGTGAGAAAATTAACACTTCTCAAGATATAAATATGCTAAAAACACCACATTTGTTTTTTACTAGTGAAAGCATAGGTGAATAAATATACAAAACCCATTGCCAGTGTGTGACGATATGTACTGTATGTATGTGTGTGTGTGTATATATATTTATATGTGTGTGTATGTATATGAAATACAGTTCTCTTTTATAGACTGCTGGACACATCCAGAGCATGTTAACAGGCTGCCAGCCAAATATATTTTCTGGCAGCTTTTTTCTTTTTTGCATTGCATTTCTCGGTTGCCAGGCATTCAGATGATAGAACTTTGTTTAACACGAGGCCTTTTAGCAGGACAAAGAACAAAAGAAAATCAAAACACTACAAATAACAGAGGAAAATAAAAACGCTTGACAGGTGCTGTGTGCTGCTGATGATCTGGCTGATTATCAGCGTAAACACTACACCGCCGTGCCGGTAAATACATCCTTCACAGACCGGATGCAGTCTTTGTATTTATGTCTTTAATACAAAAGGCCTGATCATCTTATTGACTTTGCTGTTTGAATCCTTATAGGGGTATTAAATCAAAGTGAGCGCATTCCTCTGTCAGTTACAGTAAATTAACAACGAGCACAAGCGCCTGGGCCCTTATCCGCCCCAACAAAAACAACCTAATGGAGGAGAGGCTCTAATGAATGATAGAGGGAATTTCAGGAGAGACGGAGATCTGACGAGCCGTAGAAGGGGCAATAAAGGAACGCTTTGATCTTTAGAGGAGAGAAAAGGAGGAATATGCAGGGAAGGGAATCAACAGAGACACCTCTTCAAGGAACCGCTGTGCTTCCAATGAAGCGGCACATGTTTGAATCACCTGAATGGAGCACTAAATTGAAGCACTGTGAACGTAAGCAGCAAACATATTTTGTGAGAAGGACAAGTGAAGTCCGTATCTTACGACTGATTTTATTCAATCAAAACGCAATCAATCAAAACACGTCTTGCTCTATCACTGTTGAGGAGTGTGCGGCAATTAAGTCGTGAGCTGTTAGCAAATGCTGTTACTTTGAAGAGTTAAGAAATTTGTATTTGCAGTTGCCAATAAATATTTATTTACTGAGCCACTACTAAACTTCTTTAAAACTGCAGGAGATAACACTGCATTTTCATATTAATTAATAGAAATGTGCCAATGGCTAGTGAAAAGTTCTGTAATCAACAAGGGACCTGAAGTGTCTGATCCGTACACACAAGCGTTTACTAAATGAGACACTTACAATCAAATAAAAAGCTCATCAACTGGATCTTTCATGTTTCCCATTTCCAATTTATGTTTTAGAGTTACAAAAAATAACTTCATCTCTCACAACTGCACTGATTTCATTTCCTGCAATTGCAACTTTATTTCCACAACGTGCAATGCATTTTCTCTCTCTTATTTTCTTGTGAAAATTCAGAAACGGAATTTCATATTAAGAGTTACATCCTTGTGTGGGTGTTTAAACTATAACTTTTGACAGTTTTGCCAAAGCAAATGGTTTACAATAATTACATCTTTATAATTAGTAAGTTGCTAATTTTGTATATGTGAAAGTAATGACTTCAAGTGATAACTATAAAGAAAATAAATATGATTAATGAAAAACATACATGGCAACTTTTCAACCGATTTGAAATGTAACCAAAACATTTAAGCTGTACTTACTAAAATATGTACTTTTGTTTAATTTTAAAATCTTTTAATGATCAGTGTGATATAAATAGTATTTCACGAGTTTGCTCTTCCTCATTGATAACAATAAAAAATAAGCATGTTTGGTGAGCCGGGAGCTCGGCGGGCCCCGAGCCCTAGTAGCGAGAACCCTAATGAGGGCGTAGCTCGGAGTCCAGCTTGAACCTGCATGACCCTTGGAAGGAGCGAGCGGTGGAGAAGGGGAGGTGGAGGGAATGCAAGAACGAGATGCGGAAGGGTAGGAAAGCAGATTATTTATAGTAGTAAGATAACGGATTGGCTTACGATGTAGGCCAGCTGTGTCTAATAATCGTACGCCCTTCCTCCCGAAATTGGTTTGCAACTTCATATAGCAGAGTACATTATGTACTGGACTGTTCAAACAGATGTCTGTTGATTTCACTCACTCTCCTGCCATTCTGGATTTTACTGTTTACCAGATGTTCACACTAAACATTGTATCTTCAATTAACCCTCAAGCATCCTTCAGATTAAAGTCTTCTTTCCTGGTCGAGACGCACATTGTCATCATGTGATGCGTTTTTAAATCCTATCCCAACTTATGTAATTTGTCATCCTGCCTATAATGGTTGTTCTATAAAACCTTGTTGCAGTTTTCTCACTAAAACACAAGTTTTAGTTTGAGCTGCATCAGGTTCATGCTTATACCACTCGCTTGTCTTTTTCTACTGTCCTCAACACTTTAAATAAATATAAAAGACTTCTTTGGTATCTGAATTATGTCCATTATAAAACATGGATGAAGACTTTTGTTTGAATAGCTGCCTGGCCTGATCATCCAACCATGAAAGTACATTTAATTATTAATTACTATTAAAGCATGATTAATAGTTAAACTACTTATGTATAACATGATGCAATGCAATGTAAAGAGTTTGAAAGAAACCACTGAATTAAGGCTTTTCTACTGCACTGCTCCTTAATGAATGTTCATGAAGCGTAAAACGGCCATCAGAGAGATCAAAAGGGTAACACCAAATCTGAAATGGACGTCTCACCTTTCTGGCTGTCAATGACAAAGTTGCCCTCCTCATTGCCTGCTGTAATTTTGTATGTGATCCCATCTCCATCTGGGTCCTTGGCTAGCACCGTCGCAACCAGAGTGTTGGGCCCTGCATCCTCAGAGACAAAGGTTCGATACCTGTTTTTTAACACACAAACGTTTTTTTTTTAATATATATATTTCATGTTAACCTGCTGTCATTACAGCAAAACAAACGCATTAAGGTCTCTTTGTTTATTGAATGCAATAACAACATTTCCATATGAGACAATGATGTTGCTTACAATACTGCATGTTTAAATATAGGCTGCAGGTAATCATACTTGTGGCCATCATTATTCATACAGTGTTTACCAAGAATTGATGACTGACAGGACGAAAAGGCAGCTACCAGTAAAGAGAGAGAGAGAGAAAAAAAAGCTGCATGGGGTATGGATAGCATATTACACAGGAAAAGAATCAAAGAAATTAAATCAAAACTCATATTAGTAGCCAGTTATTTTGTTATCATTATTTAATGCATTTAGTAGTGTGTTGTTGCCATATCTCAGTTTCCGGCACATGTGGTTCATCAGAAACCAATGAGAATGAGGGGGTTCATCGAAACAGGAACTAAACAGACTGGTCAAGACAGACTGGGAAGAGAGATGTAACAATAACGTGAAATAAGAGAAAAATAATGAATTTTTGCAGCAATCAAGCATAAAAACCAAGCTTCGTTCATGCAAATATGCATATCTTTGACATATTTAATTCAACCACTCAGGTAATGTTAAATGGTTAGATTACCCAAAAATAAAAATTAGGCTCTGTTTTACTCACCTTCGAAGCAGGTGTGTGTAACTTTGTTCTTTCAGATAAATCTATTTTTTATAAGAGTTATATAAAAAAATTTTCTTGGCACATCTAAGCTCTGTCATTGCAGTGGGCTGGTGGTACCCTTTAACAGCGTAAAACATTTTAAATACAGTGCGTTAATAAGATAAATATCAATATTTAAAAGTTAATATATGCTTTTCTCTCACTTCTGCTGACTGAAGTAACCAGAAGACATGAATTGGATGAAATAAGGTGTATGCGTCTCTGGGAAATGTAGGAGCCATTTCCTTGAGAAAAGGAAAATAAATCTCTTCTCGGCTTATATTGAAATCCTTGAAATTTTTCTTTACAAATCCTCAGTTCGTGCTCCTAATTCATGACTGGTGTTTTGTTCTCTCTGCGTGCTCGTCGCTAATTATGTAGCATAATGCATCTTACGTCATCTACCAGGACTGCTTATACCTGCCACAGTCAGTGGAAGTGAAAAAAAAAAAGTTTATTACAATGGACCCTTTTCACATTTTCGTGTTTCTCCGCAGCGGAAGTCATCATAGTTGGGTTAACTTGAAAAGCAGTGAATGGGATGGTACCATAAATATATTTTTTGCATTCCCATTGACTCAGATAGCAAAAAAAACAAAACCCACGACAGTGTTTTCATGAATTACAATACAAAATAGAGAGAGACTGATAACGGCAGTGAAAAAAGATTTGATGCAAAGGTAATACAATACAAAGAACGGTGTTATAAATTTAAATACATTTGTTTTTTTTTTAAACACAAATAAGAAAAAACTTTTAAGGATTTACTGAAAAGGGTCCATTGAAATATGGATATTTATCTTACAAAAATGCATGGATTCGCTACAAGAGGCCTTCATTCACCCCCAGAGTGGCATACTGTAGGGAATATTTTATTATGTTTACGCACACTTTATTTTACATGCTTTAGACTGTTAAAGGGAACCACCTGCCTACTGAAAAGATAGAACTTAGAAGTACCAGGATATTTTTTTTCTATTTGATTGGATTCGTCTGAAAAAAGAAAGTCACATACACCTAGGATGCTTCGAAGGTAAGTAAAATACAGCCTAATTTTCAATTTTGGGTGAACTAACCCTTTAATTTGTTTGATTTAAACAGTAAGAGCTAGAAATCTATATTCATATTTACAGGTTATGTTACAAGTAGACAAGCTTACGTGAGGATCATGTCTTCTTTAGGAAGTCAGTTTTAATGCTCACTAAATAGGCTGAATATATGAAATATAAATCTTTTGAGTCATTATTAATGTTTCAACTGTCAGTTCTCACCAATAAAGAATCATTTTTGTGCAACAAATTTCTTTCAAATATATAAAATTTATACATCATATCTGCTATCTATGATCAGAAGTTCTTAATTCCCTCTGGAAACTGAAGAACATGTTGTGCATCTGTTCGCAACTGACCTCTACAATATGCTACACATTATCTGTGCACGAAAGAAAATTAATCACATCAAGTTAAATTGATCAGATGCAGTATGTTCAAATGGAAAATTCAGTTTGAGTTCTGTCTAAACAAGGCATTATAATGAAGCTTGTTACAGTGAGAGCCTTTTAGATCAGAGCGAAACTGAAGAGACTGACAGCTCTGACCGTGTCACTGCTTCACTGACTCAAGTCTCTGGCCTCCAGCTGTAGAACAAACACACACACATGCTCACACAGGGACAATTTTCATTGTCACAGAAAAGCCATTACTATTTTGTGAGTATAACAAAGAACTTGTGTGTGATGGGGGGTGGGGGGAAGGGGGTGGTAGACCACCTCTCCAATGTTCAATAATAGATTACCCACCGAAAAAAGAAAGAGCTGAACTAGTTTGCTCAAGGGGCTGTTAACAGACAAAGCCAACACATTTCATGCTAAGCCTTTCTTGCCAAAACCACGCTCACACTTCATCACATCTGAAACAATGCTGTCAATGGAACAGCACCTCGTGGCGACAAGACAAACAGCGCCTCCACATCTGCACAGTTTGCTGTCATTTGAGAAGAGAGAAAAGCGCTGACAGACTGCGAGATACTTCCATAGTCTCAGCCACCACTCGCTATTATTCAGCTGCAAAGATTTCATTTAAGTCACATACTGTAGGCAGCACACTGATGGACTTTTTGCTATGACAGATTGTGAGACATTTCTTCTTGATCTGAGAAGGACATTGATGGTGCATCAGAGCGGCTAAAGGTCAACTGCCCTGATGCCAGATTGACAATGTGTTCGGGATTCAGCCAGTTAAGAAATGAATGTGGAGCCTCTTGTGTAGAAAACCGTTGCTTGTGTGCAAGCTGTGAATACCAATACCTCTGTGAAACCTCAAGATGGAACGAAAGCCAGTTTGGCTTAAATCTGTTCATAAATAAACGAATAATCAAAGCCACTGAGGCATCCAAAGGTAGAACTTCTGCTAGACTGAAACAAACATAAATCAAGAGTTCTAGGAAACAAAGTTAGCTTAAGCTCCCATAGTCAATGAGCATCCATTTTTCTTTCTCCAGAGTGTGAATTTGAATGTCTGGGTGAAAGGATAGATCACCCAAAAGAAAATTTCTGTCATCATTTACTCACTCTCATGTCATTTCAAACCTGCTCTTTTTTTTCTCTTGAAGGCAAAAGGTGAATACCACAAGAACATCCTGGCTATAACAAAAGTGAATGAAGACTGGGGCTTTCAAGCTGCAAAATAGAGAGAAAACGCACACATACACAATTAAACAAATAT
>JAUCMS010000127.1:19987674-20017405 GCA_032357445.1 Enteromius radiatus
CTCTCATGCAGACGCATACAGCTTGTTTGGTACCACTGCAAAACAATCCCCCTCTCAAACAATGACCCGCGGTGGGACGTTCCACCGCTTTGTGTTCCCAACGCTTTGTACTCATACACTCACCGGTATTGCGGTATATGAAAAATGAATATCATAAAAAAAAAACACCGGTATTCGGTATGAAAAGGTATACCGCCCAGCCCTACTTTCAGGTATTGTGGTTATTACAACTCCATTCCTATTGGCAGAGGTCGTGTGTTGGCTTGGTGTGCCTCTGCTGTCTGGCAGAGAACAGAGCATTTGGGGATAAGATTAACGTCACCCCACTTTGGTGCCATGAGCAATACACTTATCCTAACACTAACCTTTTCTTTTGTATAGCTATTAGGGTGTGACGAGATCTCGACTGGTCCCGCAAGAACTTGGTGATATCTTCGCGATAGTGGTATGATGCGCTGCAACAAATCTCAGACAGGAAACTGCTGCCGCGCTCAATTTATGATGTGCTGACACAAATTCCAAATGGTTTTCAAAGGTCACTTTATCTCATCCAGTGTAAGAAGACTTAAGGCCGCGTCCACACAGCTTTCAAAGTATACTCAAAAGCGGATTAGTGCAGACGGACGAGCTTGATATATGCGCATACCACCAATTCTTCTCGCGCATACACTATTGTACACGGACAGTTCGTGCGGTCTCAAAAAATTGCCTGTCTGCGAGCCCTCCTGATGCTGAAAATGATGTAATGCATATGGCAAGTTTGTTTACGTATTTGGCCCGAATCTACTTTAATACTTTTTATACCGAATCTAATTATACATTTATTGTTAATTACTTGCCTGTCAGTTTTAAATAGTTTAATTTCAAAAAGTTGATTCCCAATATATTTTATCACTGAGTCTAAAAATCTTGTCTCGTCTCGTGGGATAAGGGTCTCGTCACACCCCTAATAGCTATGGATGAAGCCAACCAGACTCAGACTTGGCACCAGCAGGCAGATCTTACTAAGTTTAATGAAAGCAACAATATGATGGAATCACAGGTGTGTATGAGGAAAATAATACACTGCAGAAAGCAATGCATATTTAATGACATGCAGCTGCCATAAATGGATCTAGTAGGCACTTATTCCACATGGATTTAGGATAATTTGCTACAAGGCAAAACTGGATTTAATACATCTGTAGGGCACAGCTAATCATTCTTCTCTGTAGCAGCATCATGGAAGTCATTTCACAGTGACTCATCTAATATCAAAGGGCTACACAATTAACACACATACAAAGGCAAAGTAATCAAGAGTCTATTTGTCACCTATATGTAGAACAAATTAAAATTAATTATTAAATAAAAAAAAAAATGAAAGGCTTTTATCGTATGCATTACCGCATGTAACGCATGGTTAACCTCTTGTGGCTGTCTACATGAGCGAAACAAAGTTCTGATGTTCATGCATCTTTAATGCATATCACAGTACCCTGATATAGTCAAAGATCATTATTTCATGAATTTTGCATCGTGTATTACACGATGACTCACACAAGCTACGCTCCAGCGAGAAGCAGAGGGCGCACGGATGGCTGTAAGTGCAGCATGATCCTGTTTCTATTTGTTACCCTGATGGATAAGCGGTGTTCTCACGGCGTGGGAGATGCATTTAGGGTGTGCTAGAATTACACTATGGAAATAAGATTTGCTGCATTTAAGAGATTGGGTGTGTGTTTATGTGTGTGTTTTGGGTTTACTCACGGTTGGCCTTCTGGTGTGTTTTCTGGTATGGAAATTGTGTAAGACACGTTGGTGAATTGAGGAGCTCTTGGACCTGCGATGATGGACACTACAGCGGGAGGACTGCGGCTTCCCTGCCGATCAGCAGCCACCACCGTGAGCAGGTACTCTCTGTCTCTCTGCAGGGGGAGGCCTGTCGTCCGCATGTGACCATTCTTCCTGTCCACCTCGAATCTCCCGTCACCTCCTGACGTAAACAAAACTTTCATCCTTATGCAAATCAAATGCAAATTTTATGATAGTGGCATTGTGCAGTGAGGTTCATTTGGTTTAAGTTTGTTAATGCATTTGATATCATCCACCTTGTATGAATGAATATTAATGTATTATGAGCAAATATACAGATGATAAAAAATAAATAATTGATAAATAATAAATACTTGCTCTGTTGAATCTGTTCATTTTTAGCAAATGAATTAAATATTGTTAACAAATTGAGCTTTTTCATTTAAATTTACCATTAATTTAGTCATAAAATGATTATTAATATACATTACATTAACAACAGCAGATAGATAGATATGAAATTATTATATACAGATAATAAATAAACAAAGTAAACTTACATACAGTATATTATGTAAACAAAAAACTGTTTTTATTTTGGATGCAATTAATCACAATGACTTGTTTGACAGCACTAATATCTAATGTTACAAAAGTTGTCTATTTTAGCTAAATGCTATTCTTTTGGACTTTCTACTTATCAAAGAAACCAACGGTTTTTAAAATGTATATAAAGTGAGAAGGCAGATGGGAAATCTGCTTACCATCAGACAGGAAGTATTCCACCTCTCCATTGACTCCCTCATCACCATCTCTGGCTTGAAGCTTGTATACTAGAGTATTTGGTTGGGCATTAGCAGAGACCACACTCAGGTAGGGGAAAGGGACCATCGTCCATTCTGGGGCATTATCATTGACATCCATCACCGTCAAATCCACTCTAACTGTATACCAGTCAGGACCTGTAAACATAGAGATTTACACAGAAAATGAAGAAAAAAATACCCAACCCATTAAAAAATAGCTGGAGCGGTTTATTTTAATTGCTGATTTTGTTTGGTATCTTCAGTTTATGAAAGAGGGCACAAAGCACAAGGACCCGCACTGGCCCTGCATGACTGCGTCATGATATGGGTTTCTACACAGCACGTCCTCAGAGCAGTTTCAGAATCTGAGTTTTGAGTTTTGATGTTTATTTTACACAAAAATGTGAGCTACAAAACATCACAGATGCAGAGACACATTTACATGCAAGTTGGAGAGAATGGCAGATACTAATGAGTGGAGTGTTTTCCTCATGGCAGCGCTTGCTACGTTTAGCTGCTGCGTCGCCTCATTAAACATTCCTTCTTTCTCACAATCATCGCCTTGCAAAATGACAGAACTAAAGACAGTTTCAGCACACATTTATGGACGACATGATATCATCATGGAAATGCATGTACGAAAAAAGAAAAGGACAAAAAGAAAGAAAACCGTGTCAGTCATAAAACAGAAACAACACGCCGATGTCTTCTCGCCTTTTTGTTACTTTTCCCACTCGTTCAGGCGCCACGCTTCAAATGCATCTACCCATTTCCATTTATTTCTTTTTTTCTCTCTTTCTGACGAAATACCTCACTTTTTCCCTCAGAAAGGTATAAATAGTGGGCTGTCTGTCAGAAGATGTGTAGAGTGACAGAGTCACGGGCTCTTTGATTCCCCAAGTGATTGGCCCTTTCATTGCCTGTGACAGCACACCTGCTACCTTACACTCTGCTGGGGAGACACAGAGGAGCAGCAAGAGAGAGAAAGAGAGAAGGATTGAGCCAGAGAAGTGGGACTTAGTGGGGGAGGCTTAGAAAAAAGATTAACTTAAGCTCTAGGTTTGGATCAATATAAAATGATTATTAATAATAGATTAATAGAGAGGAGGTGGGCAAGAGAGAGCTGTATTAAGATCGATCTATATAAAGAGAGAGAGAGGGCACAGAAAGAGAAAGCAAATCCCTCCGGTGTGTCTGGAGAGTGTCTCAGCTAATCTGAGCTCATAACAGGCTGTAAGGTCACTTTATTCTGTGTGTACAGCAAAAGCTGCTCAGAACAAAACACACCGTTGACTCAACCACCAAACACCAAAACAGTGTTCAAACTTATGCACAGGTCATTATCTACAAGCGCACAACAGGCAAGACGATTTCTTGCCACCAAAATCTAGTCTGACTTGTCAAGTGGGTGGTATGGCCACAAACTTATATCTCAGTAACAGTATATATCAGAAATTCAACATATATTGCATAACTAATACATCCACAACCATGACTTTTTTACTATACATTAATACATCAAGGAGTCTTTTCATACCTTAAAAACCCTTACATTTAGTTTTGTTGGTCTTAATGTATTAAGGTTGATTGAAAGAAGGCAAGTAATTATTTGGACATGTTAAATTAAATTAATTAAATTGTTTTTTTTTTTAATAACATCTGTTAAAAAAGCTCTAGCTTGTGTAGTACAAATATTGTTGGCTTTTATGATAAATTGCTTGTGATGTTCCTCATTTTTAAATCTCTTTGGATAAAAGCATTTGCCGAATGAATAGATGGAGCATGTAAACAATGTCTATTTTTCAATATTGCAGTGACAGAAAAATGACAGTATGGGTTGGTGGGTGGGACAGGGCTTGACGCAAAACAAAATGTAAGATTATTCATAAAAAAATGAATAAGTCTGGCATCAGTACAAAAACAGCTTAACATTACATAACACTTTCGAAGAAAAGAACAAAACAAACAATAGCAATAGATGAGCCACATTTAAAGGATTTATAAATAAATCATCTTCATTTGAATCATCTGTCAATTAGATATCAATATAAAGATGGACGGATAGATAAATGGGTGGATATTAGGGATGTACCGTTGTACCGCAATAGCAATTTTTTTACCATGGTCGCATGATTCGATAAAACGATAGATCTTCTAAGAAAAGTTTGCTCAGGCAAATGGAGAGAACAGGATGTAGCGGGAACTACAATTCCCATCAGCCCAGGCGTGGCCATCATTCTTTGCGGTCTTTTGTCGCTACAGATCAGTGTTGCCAACTTAGCGACTTTGCAGCTATATTCAGCGATTTTTCAGACCCCCTTGGCGACATTTTTCCCTAAAAGCGACTAGCGACAAATCTAGAGACTTCTTGGACAAACCTCAGCGAGTGTCTGGTAGTGCCGCGCAAGCTCTTGTTTTCCCAGCGTGCACACACCTCTCTCTGCGTCTGTTTTGTTCAGCGAGCGGCTGAGAGGGGCAGCAGGGCTTTCAGTTAAAATAGATATAATGTTACTTCTAACTCTATTTTACATGCAAATATAGCCAAAATCACAGCATAGCCACTGTCTATATCTTATGTGTACTTGGTTTCATCATACAATGCTCGATTATAAATAAGGATTTTAATCTAGATTAACATCTTCTAAGATAGAGGTAGTTCAGTAGGCCTTATAATGGGGTGCATTTCAGTTACTATTTCATATTCATTCCGTTTTTCTGACAACATAAACCATTAAAGATATCAGTGAAAACAGTTATATTGAGAATTAGGGTGCATTGAAAAACATTATGTGACTACAGAGAAGCAAGATAATATGACGCACTGACATAATGAATATGCAAATTGACGTATGACGTCATATAGCGACAGGCATCTAGCCATCTAAAGCGGGTTTTAAATCGGATGTGTAGAAGGTTTGAAAATTTGAAGTTCCTGTTTCAAAGTTTACAGATACGATGGCTAATTTGTATGCCATTTTTAATAAACACTTCTGGCACGTTTTTTGAGTCTCTTCATTAGTTTTGTTTTTCCTGTAAATTATTTAATAATTATCGTCCCGTGCCATTCATACCAAGGATGGGTTGATGGATATCAATAAAAAGATGGATGGATGAATGGATGGATGGATGATATATATATATATATGGGTGAAGGGATGGATGGATATAGATATAAGGATGGATGATGGATGGATGAATGGATAACAATATAAAGATAGATGGGTGGATGGATGGATATCGATATAAAGATGGATGGATATCAATATAAAGATGAATGAACTTATGGATGGATAGATAGGTGGATGGATGGATATTAGGGCTGTGCAATATGGACAAAATAATCATATTGCGATTTTTTTAACGAATATTGTGATTGCGATTTTATTTGCGATTTTGGCAACTGTTTTTGTTTTTTCAAACAAGCTTCATACATTGTAAACGTATTCAGTGCATAAGAAGTGCATAACAAAACATTTCACAATGAATGAAATAACATTTACTGACGATGTGTGCAGGAATCATATCTGTGCACATATGATTGGTAATTTCTTTGTGCCGTTTCTGAATAAAAAATTCTGAATAAAAATCTAAATAAATGAATAGATAAAATTGCAGTCTTATGCGGTTTAGAAATTGCATGTGCTTAAATTGCGTTTTTTTTTGCGATTGCGATTAATTGCACAGCCCTAATGGATATCGATATAAAGATGGTTGGATGACAGATATATGGGTGGAAGGATGGATCTCCACAAAAGATTATCATCATCTAACACATCAGGCAACGGCAAACAGGCGGAGGAAACCAGAGAAGCCGCGAACCTGCAACCCAGCTTTGCGTGTCTTTGCCAGTGCACGTCACATCTGCACCCTTTGGACTTTTAGTAAACAATTGCTTTTCATCCTCAGAACCGTGTGTGAATGTGTGTATGTGTTTGAGTATTTACTAGTTTAGTCATGTTATAGTAGAATAGTTCAATAAATTGTGTTTCATTATTAAGAATCTAATTAAAATAAAAGTAAATTAAACGTAAGAAAATACCCCTAAATTCCTACATATCACACTGTGTATACCGCACAAACCAAAAGTGTTCACATTCTCCACCAAATTTATAGAAACTTGTTTTTACAGCATATACAGTTCTCTGAAGTGCATGAACCCTCACATACTCTTTGCTAAAAAGCAGTCCTGTTTTGCTCACCCTAAATGCTCCTATAAGCATGGCGAGAGCATCAGGGTGCCTGCATGAGGAGCTGTTTAACATGACCTGCAAGTAAAGTCCCAGTGTAAGAGATGGATAGAGACACTGAGAGCCTTGAGGGTAGAGAGAGGTGAAGGCCTCTCAGGAGCTCTGATAGATGGATGAATGCCATGCTGGAGCCAGAGGGCCATCAGCAATCGTGCAAAACTGATAAACATCACAGCCTCCTTCTGAATAAAGCTCCTAAACTTCCTTTCTGCTCACTGTACCTGCACTGCAGCTGGCGGATCCATACTCATACAGCGAAAGACATGCATTAGAGATTTCAAAGGATACATTCCACCTGGATGATGGGAAACAGATGGAGGAATGATGGAGGAAATCAAAAAGGTGGGTTTGTGTAAAAAAACAAGAGACAGTGAAAGAAAAACTCACTAAAATGGCTGAAATCAGAAGCATGTAAGAAGCGGAAAAGCCGAAAATCAACAATGTGGGATTAAGACAATATAAAACACTGTTGGACCAGCCTTGAGGTTGTTATGGAAACGGAATTAAAACCACACTCGGACAACAGGAAGGAGAAAACACAAGCTGCCAAATGACTGCATAAATCAATGTCATTAAAAGAGAAGAATAGCTATAAAAAAATAGCTGTGGATCAAAGCCACGACAGAAGAAAATTAATCAGCATTTAGAGACAGGAAAAAAGGGCAACAAAAGCATGTTGCAATGTTTCCCTGCCTGCTTTTTGTTACTGAAACACAAGCTTAATAATCTGAAAATGTATACAGTAAGAATTACAACACATGTACATACACATCACAGAAAGCCTTTTATCACTCCTATCCCTCACAGCTACTTTTTACAATGCAAATGATTACATAACAAATAAGGGTCAATGATGTTAGGCCCATTTTTGTGTCTGGGTATAAACAAAGAAATAAAAAAAAAAGGGATCATACAGAAACGTATAATTCACCAGTACAGGATGTTAATAGAGATTAGAAGTGAAGAAAATGTGTTTTGAAAACACCATTGAAAATACAACAGGAGAGACATGAATGAGGATTAATGAAAGCAAGAGAGGAAAGTTTAGCTTAGTCTAGACCAATAATTCATGGGATATTGTTTATTAAATCATGACCACAAGCAAGAGAGTAATGTCTGTTGCCCTTTACACACTGTGGAAAAAAAGAATAAAAAAAAGAAAAAGATGAAACTAAAAGAGCTCTTTCCAAAAACATTTGTAATAGATCAATCTCAAATCAAAGGGTGTTAAAATGTCACAAGTCAAACTAACAGACATATTATATATAGTGCAACTTCTGGGTGAACATGCTGCCAATTTCTTAATTAAAAGTAATTTTGATGTTTTGTGGTTGTTTCAGTAAAAAAAAAAAAAAAGTCAAGGTGCTGTTACAATACAAAGAAAAACATGCTTTAAAGTAGTAGTTTGTCAATGTTTTCTTGAATTATTTATTTACGCAAGCATTTATTTTTTTAATATTAAATATTACTTCAGTCACATTAGCGGGGTTCACATAACAGGAAGTCATTTTGCTTCCAGGCAACAACAAAATCTATGCATATCTATATTTATGTGCATACTCATGCATATTCAAGATTTAAATATTTAGTTTTGCACATTCAAGCCAAAAATACAATTCAGGACCTTTTTTTTTAATCTCAAATGAAGATTTCCATATTTGATATTGACACATTAATGGAAATTAAATATGTATTTAATAAGGCGGTATTATGTGAGAAAAGATGCAAGTGATGCAAGAGAATGAAACAGCCTCAATGTGGGATTATGATTGGCCAATGGTCAATTGTACAGATTAACAGTCATTTTATAAAAATAAATGCTAAAATCAAGTGTTCCATAGAGCTCATACGCAATATTTGCTCATATGCAATATTTAAACAAATACAAAAACTATTTATTTATTTATTTATTTTTTAACTGTACATTGTAATTACCCAGGGCATTTTTTCAGAGAATCTGGTTAATTTCTGGCCCAATTTCTGGTCGTGCAATGAAGTTTGTTGATCCCTTTTAACCCAACTAGTCCAATCAGCCTTCATTCTCTCATTCTTTGTCATACTCTCTCATTCCTGATTTCTGCTGACAGAGGGAGGGAGAGATGCAATTTGCAGCCGTCTGCATGGAGAGTTTTTTTTTTTTTTTTTTTCATTCTGAACTCAGCACGTAAGCTAACTAACAGGAGTCCTGCGTCTCTAGGGCAAGGCAAAAGAGATGCTTCACAGCAAGAACTGAGAAAACTGGAAGGAGAGAGAAATAGGGAGAGACAGGAAGAGAACGAGCTTGAGTGGGAAAGAGAGAATACAGAAATAACGAGAGAGAGAGAGAGAGCTAATTAAATACTCTCTCAGAAGATTACAAAGGGCCATTTGGATCCCCTGTGGAATTGTCACTTTCATAATCTTATTATAAAGGGTTAGGTACTCAGATTCTTTATTTTACATTTAATTAAAGAAAAGACACAGGGTAAAAAAAAATAAAAAATGCAAAAAAGGAAAAGCTGCTGACACCAAATTGCATATGCAAATTGCACATGACAAATGCAAAAGCCTTAATGTGGTGAATAAAAGTGACCCCACACACATTTACACACACTGATGGGAAAAATCAATTTCTGTCCTGTTAGCAGGTTTTTGAGGAGCCATTATTAAATAGCAATGTTTCAATTGTGATGGAACAACTCGAATCCGCACTGTACCTTCACATCTATAACCTCACGCTGCTTAAGTACACAAACTGACAGCATTGTTAAATAATGACTAGAACAGGACAATATATATGACCAAAAATATCACAACATTTTTTTTTCTGCATCATTTGATAATATAATATTAATCTCATAGCATTAATGGAAGTGCATGTTAGATCTTGAAAATTAATGTAAAGATATCTGTTCATCTGTAGTGAAGTTAATGTAAATGAGCTCCATGAAATCATATTTGTCATTTTTACACCAGAAAAACGGTGTTTGATTAGAATAGGTCAAAAAGTTGATATGCAATCAAACAATAAATGCACCAATATATTTACAACAACAAAAATACATTTTCTCAAATAAAGTCTTATAAACAGTAATTACATTTGTCTTATATTTCTTAAATAAAAGTTGATTATAACTTTTGTTGTTACTAAGATGTCACAAGTTTATTAGTTCACACAGACACCCAGAACATGTAGATTTTCATGGAGAGAAAAAAATATCTCAGAAATTGCTAGTAAATTACACTCATTTAATTGAAAGAAAAGGCAAGTCAAAACATTTTAATTACATGCTTTAAATTAAACATTCTAAAGTAAAAAATAAATAAATAAACAAACAAACTGAAATGGTATTTTATTGGAAAATGTATATATGTATATGTTTTTGGCATCTTTTAAAAATTAATTTTACAATGTAGATATGGGCTAGAAAATGACTCAAAAGTTTACTGACATTTTGGCTTTATATTTCTCATAAATGTCAGAGCCCTAATCGTAAAAGTTGCCTTCTGAAATGATTGGCCATGTTATCTAAATTCTTCAGCAGGAGTCACTGATATCTTTCAAGATGCTCCCAGAACGGGGCGGCTACAACTGAGATTTCCTAGAGCGCTCGGGGTATTAAACCGCACTGAAGATGCTTCTCCTAAGAGCATTACGGTGGGGTTTGACACTGAGCTGGTTTAATGTGGGCTTTACCTTGACTGCAGGCCTCACTGTCTAATCACCCCTGCTGCTCACACGGTTACAGTTGAGCCTAAATCCCACTGGATTTTAGCTGTTTGGCTTCCACTGAACGAGGTGAGATTCCCTCTTATTGCTTCCACCTATCAAAGCCTTTATCAGATCAGCGACCACTAAAGGAAAACAGAAAACTAAGAGGGCCACTTTGGCGGGTTGGGATCGACCCATCCCACAAATACTGTGACAGCTTGAGTGAGGTATCTCAGCTGCCTCCACTTAGGAACTTCATCTCTGTAACCTCAAAGCATATGACTACAGCTCTGAGCACTGAGAAACCAGCTTCACATAAAACGTTTAATTATTTTTAAATGTGATTTGTTTCAGTCTTCACTGTCTTGTGATGCTTCAGAAATCATTCTAATATGCTGATTCGCTACTCAAGAAACATGTCTAATCATCAGTGCTGAAAACAGTTGTGGTGCTAATATTTTTGTGAAATTGTTTGAAAAGTTCTTTGGATGGATTCCGTATAGAAAGTTCAAATAAACACTGCAACCTTAGATCAATTTAATGCATCTTTGATGGATAAAACTCTTCACTTTGTATCCCAGTGACTACGTCAACTAACTTTCAGAGTATTAGTAGACTCTTTATGGTTGTAATAGGTTAGATTATGAGGCAATGAATTAAGCTTACATGTAATTGCAAAGTCAATGGTGACCCAAAACAGCCTGGTTACAAACTTTTTTTCAAACTATCTTCCTGTGTGTTCGACAGAACAAAGAAATTCATACAGGTTTGGAACTAGTTGATGATAAGTAAATGATTTTCATTTTTAGGTAAAGAGTAACCATATAATTATAATGACAATCCATATTATTACATAACTTCAAATTAACAAATGCTAAAAAATACAACTTTATGATGTTTTTTTTTCTTTGTCAATATTGCTGTTTGATTAATATTAATGACACAATTTACACTGGAATACAATGCACAGTGTTGATATTTGACAGAAATGACCTCCCTCACCTGTTTACACAGACCTACTTTCACATGAATAACTCACCAGACAAGCAGTTCGACTGAGAAGTGCGTTTGTTTCCATGCACAGCCAAGCATGTGCAGTGCACACAACACATGCAATTATTCAAAAGCAGCCGTCTGTCAGTTTGATAGCACTGCTACTGACTTGAGTTTGCACTATATACAGTATACACACAACATATACACATCAGCATGAACTGTTCAACAGGAACAGCACACAAACTATTTTGTGAAAAACGATTCTGCTCTAACAGCACTTATGCCATAGAGACCCTTTTGTTGATTGCTGCAATACATCCAACCATGATTTAAACACCTTGGAGGACTTAAATAAGTGCTGATTAGCATGACCCGCAAATGCCCTCACGCAAAACAAGACACTCCTCCTATTCATTTTCATTCCCGGCAGCCGGTAAGCTAAACGTCCAACACTACCACAGTAGATTCATTCTTAAACATCAAACAAAAGGAAGATGAATCAAATATCACTTTCCTTTAAATTAAATATGAAATCTCTTTTCTCTGCAGGTTCCTCCGCTTTGACTACCTTTCTCTTTAATCAGCTTAGACTACAATTCCTCTAATCTTCCAAGCAGTCAATCCATTTACCTTAATATGTTCTCTTTCACACCTCTGAGCTTTGAAGGCAGAGTAATTCGTTACAGTGTTTTATTTAAGCCGAGCCATCCAACTTTTTTTTTTTTTACTTTTACAGTACTCTGAAGAATCCTGCGGTCAATCTTCTTCTCGTTCTCTCACCCACTACTGTACAGTATATCTCTCTATCAACAGGCAAGTTGTGGCACAAAGGCGTCCAACGGCTTTGTAAACTGTGTGCACTTTAGTTTTAAGGGAATCTGTCTGAAGGAGCTCCGAAGAGGAGGGGTCAAATCTAGGGAGGTTTTGAAAATTAATTCCCTTGTCTAATAAAAGAATGAAAACTCTTTGAAAGAGTGGAAGAACTGAGAGCAGCATCTCAATGCATGTGCCTCAAAAGGCCTTTGAAACCTCTTAGCCTTGGATGCTGGAACATCTTCCTAGTCAGTTTATGAAGAAGAGAGAAGATGTGGTTGATGTTGTTTCTCTTGCTTCCATCTGTAATATGTTTGCAGAGCAATCCCTGATTCATCCCTGATTAAAGTAAATTAACTGTTATTTGACTATGGTTTCATTCTGAATGTTCTTTGTCTGGTCCTGGCTGCATTCTTAGGATGCTCAAGAGGAGAAATATATTAGATGTTTTATTTCAGCTGATTTGGTGCTTTATTCCTGTGTCTGATGTTTGAAGCAAGGGGGATGGAGTTTGGGTTTGTGAATACATGAAATTCTGTTTGAAGTAGCATAATTGTGCACCGCACAGATTGAACAAGGGCCTCAATCAGCTGCAAGACAATGATCACTTCCAATGAAATCAATGTAATTTGCAGAAACGCATAGAGAAACTGCTGAGATCTCTCAGAGTTTTTGGTTAGTCACAACTGGTCTTAAAAGTAATTAATGAGGAGAAATGAGTAACGCCACTCAAATGAGTAATGATGTTTTTCATCAGAGCGGAGATGCATCATCATTTACAGAAATGCAGTTATTCTGCTAAATAAAGAGTCCTTCCTGCAAATCACAACCTTGATGAAGCTGTTGTTCCATGAAAAGTTGAATTTATAAATGCATACTGCAATAAATATTTATAAATGAGCTGATCACAGACAGACAGAAAAACGCAGACATGCAAGACTGAAACTGATGCTGAGTAATGAGGAGAATTTTTCATTTTTCCACTCTGTTTGATTGCAGTTGTTTAGAGTTTAATGAGAGGAGAAACAGAGATGCTGTGAGTTTGGTTTCATTGTCTGAACCCTTAGCCTTATGTAACTCCGAGTACACTGATCAATTTGTGCATGATTTTTTAATTCACTGAATAGTTTTCCAAATTCTCCAAATTGAAACCACGATGCCTAATGAATCTACTATGGTTTTACTGAATGTACGATGAATTCATTTAGAATAGTGCCAGATAACAAACCGACTCAATTCTGAAGGCTAAGGCTCTAGAGATGAAGCTGAAATCGGAGTAGATTAATGATAAAGGCTTGAGACAAGACTTGATTTTGTCTATTTCCAGAAGTCCTTAGACAAGGGCTCCATTAATATGCGCTGCAGTTTTGGAGTTGTTCTCTAAACCAGATGTCAGGGCACTAAATAGTGGTGAAACTGCTTGCCAGAAGTGTTTATAGATTTCAGCAGGGGTGCCATCAGGTCCTTTGTTATTTGTCAGGGGCTTTGTTATTTGGCATCTGACAAAAAGCTTTACAAAAGTCAATTAGAGCTAATGGGTTGTCTAGTTGTTCTGCTAAAGCACATCACTGTAAGCACCACATTACAGGCCAGGAAGACTGCTGTTTTACTATCAGGCCATAGGGGCAGGGGAAGAGTTTCCAAACACATTCAGCAATGGCTTGAGATGGGCCGTGACCCAGTCTGATGAGCCACTGACCCTTTCCTCCTAGCTGATCAAGCCGGAGAGAAAATCTGTCACTCATTTCATGCTGTTCCCACTTAATCTGCAATGGGAGAATATTAACACTGTGCCTCCATGCTCATCATCGAGACTCAATCTATCTGGGGCATTGGCCCAAAATAGAGCTCAAAATAAGAAACAGATCAAAATACAGTTGTAATGTTGAAAGATGAGAGCAATTTTTGCATGTAAGATAAGGAAATACAAGATGAAGAGATCATTGTAGTTATTAGATATCTGAATTCAAACAGAAATGTAAAAAAAGTATACAATTTCTAGATAGATAAGAATCAGTTTTTTATCAGTTTTTTTGTGTTCTCTTTAAAATAATAAATATATAAATAAATAAAAAGCTAATGATACCATTTTAATTCCTCTCACCGTGCAGATATAAACTTCAAAGGCAAAGATTAACAATGAAGCTTAAGCTTCAGTGCAATCACAGCTGATGCACACATCTGTTTCAGCAGGAAGATAGGCTCTTACTAACTCTTTTCATTTTTAACTATATGAAGTATGTTAGTACCCTAATGCAGAATTTTGGGGTTACATGATGTATGATGTGCCTGTCCATGGTATGCAAAATGAAGCACATTATGGTTAGACATAATCAGCATGTAATGTACAAAACAGACTTCCAAGGCTCTAAAATGAGTCGTTCTTTGTGTTTTGCTGTAATCCTAATCCTCAATCCTTACTTCTCAAGTGAATTCATGTGTATAAAAAAAATAAAATGTATGAATAAATTCTAAAATTTTACTTTTTTTGTACCTCATGCAGTGAGGTGTGCAATTTCTCACCTCTCTGCACCTTACTCCTCTCAAGACCTCTTCATGAAAGGGGGAAAAAAAACCTCATCATTCTTTTGAAAGTTGACTAATTGGTAAACAAGAAGAAAAGATAAAAAGGAACCGGAAAAAAAAAAAAAAAAGCATTCTTGCCAGTAGGCAGCAACTTACAACTCCATTCTAGTTATTCACAGAATACGGGTACAGAACAAAAATAATACTTCCCTTTAAAAGCATTTTGTGTGTGTTAAGTTATGCCCTCTAGCAAACTTACAGACACACCTAAATGACAACATTATGATTTCCTTTTTTAGAAACCTATTTAAATCACAACATCTGACTGGCTTACATGCATGAAATTAAAGCTGTGCAGTGGTAACATACAAGAGTTAACGTAAACGAAACACAGCAGCACCCATTAATCTTGGTTAATATTCATTTCAATCAATGCTAATACATATACTAATGCATGTAACAACAATATAATCATAAATGTAGCATTAGCATTAGTTATTTAGCATTAACCAAGATTATTACATGTAAAATAGGTGCTACCACTAGAACATTATTCCAAATGCATTAACTACTATTAATGTACTGTATGCATAACATATTGCAAACTAATTGTTATTGTATGAATGTATTACCAAAATGTTGTATTGCATGTTTAATGAGAGAGAGGGAGAAATAGATATGCACCTGCACTTTAAATCCAAGCCTGCATAGTTTTTAAACATGCACATAATCAGAGTATATAACACTGTACATTTACAACTGCGTTCAACACAATATATTGCATTGGTACTGTATGTCTATAACAGCCTATGTACTGTAAAATACACACTTTCTAATTGAATGTCTGACAGCAAGCACAACTCAAAAGCCCTCTGTATAAATGGTCAGCATATGTTGACATTTAAAGCCCTCGTTCTGAAAGGTAAAGCAACAACGTAACAACGCAATCCTTCTTAAAATGGGACTGAGAACATCGGAAAGGTTGGAAACATACAAAATCCTCCCAAACCTGCTGTCTCTGCCAGTGTGTTAGTTGAAACTCACAGCTTTAGACAGTCACTGTCACTGCCAAGAGAGAGATAGAGCTCTCAATTTCCTGACAGTTTCCCATATTTTCACAGGTGTGAGAGCCAGATTAAGAGATTTTCTTTTTATTCGTTAATTCACTTATTTGTATTCACCAAATAAAGTCAAGAAAATAGCAAGTAATTGTTTACGATTCCGACGGTGGTGCAATCCCTTTTTTTCAGCACCACCAGACAATAATACCCAATAAACAACCATGTTTGAAAGTCTCTAACAGGATTAATAATGAGATTAATAATGGTAAAGGGCAATGACAGGATCAGAGGATTACCCATGTAGCTTTGAAGTCAATTTGAGGAGAAAAAAATTGACTTGGAACAGTTCACAGAAGTGCATGGAAAAAATGCAAAATGAACCCACCGACTTGGACAAGAATTTCAAGCAAGATGTGCAACTTTTTCATTTACGTTATTGCAAAATTGTGAGTTATTCTGATTTCAATACAAGGCCAGATTTATTTGGCACCGTGCCCTGCTGTGTATAATTTGGGCCTGTAGTGCTGACTTCAACTATGGCCAGTATTACACCACCCTCAGGCCTTTAAAAAGCAATTCTCCTCAATGATTGGTTTCCACTGCTCTGTTTCCTCTTATTTCTATATTAGACAGACTGAGGTAGGGGTATCTGGTGGTGGGGGGGGTGTAAATCTCTTGGCTAAATGTGCAGCTTTCTCCAGCTTCTCTGTAGCACTAATTACAGCATGATTTGAACAAAGTGTGTTCTCGTTAGCCCGATACTGCAACCTTAATCAGTCTGTAGGTGGATGAAGAACACAGCATCAGTGCACAGAATTGCAATTAAAGCCCTCTAAAAAATAACTGGCCTAATGAAGCCACCTGTTTGTTCAGGGAGAGGGAGAGCTAAAGAGATGTGGGAATGAGTGAGTGGAGCAGCTAAATAGTCATGACTCACTCATTGTGGCATGAAATGTTTCTTTAACTTTGCCTCACAGCAATCAATAGCACTGGTGCACATTCCCATGTGTTTGTGGTCCAAGCTGCCAATGCGGAATGAAGCGAAAGCAATTAACGGGACAGCAGAAATTCAGAAAGGCACCAAAATGTGAATGCACTTTCAATTTATGAGGAGGAAGGTAGCGAGTCATACATCCCTGAAGTAGAGTTAGTGCTGGCGGCAGTGGTGTAGTCTTTCCTGTAGTCCACTACGGCTGGGAATGGTGTTATACTGTACTGTATATGTGAAATCTTGCTGAGTTGTGATTTGACTTCTTGTTTGGATCAGCATTGTGCTGGGTGCAGGGGAATCGGCTGGGGATCCATATACTGTAGTGTGTGTGTGTGTGTGTTTATGGGAGGTGTTATACAGCAGACTCTCTTTAACTGCTCAAACACTCAAGCAGATGTTGTGGATCCTGTCCTGCACTCTGAAGCTAACAAAGACTTAGCATCTGATAATCCCTTGCCCTTGTGACTTGTTAGAATAAGTCAAACATTAAGCCTAAAGTGAGTACCAGACTATCTCTGCTTTAGCCTGTGGGAAATTATTTTTTTTTTTGGAGTAAATTAGTGCATCATCACCTTTTCACTCACAGAGCCTAAACCGCATCAAAATCCAAAGAAGCTGAACTAACCCCATCTGCAATTATAATGCAGCTGCTTTTCACTTTTAAGGACTGCAAAAGTAGATGTAGGTGATAATGTATATTTTTAGACAGAGCCACAAATCCCAAAACACTCAGTTCACAAAGTTGAGAGAGAGATTAGAGCCCTGTCAAGAGAAGTAAAACTGCAGTTTAACACATGGTAACAGATGTTATAACAAAATGAAAAAAAGAAATGCAGAGACAGATCTGTTCATAAGGTACTGTATATTGCACTACTCAACTTAATCTATGCTTGTTCACTCCATCCCTGTCAAATTAGAATGATATAGGTTTACAGTTTAGATACAGAATTTATTAATCTGTGCAAAAAGATATGGAATGGCCAAGGCATGTAATTACGTCCATACATAAAGAAAGAAATATCCTAAAGTGTTTTGCCCAAATTTACAGCAGGTCATACAAGCAATTTATTGGCATAAACGTTCAGCATTTATTAATTGTGAACTGTTCTTATGAAACTATAATAGGTGCAACAGGGCAGATGTCACTTTAAGCTTGCAGCACTCATATATTGAATTAATTTAGACCTCTTAAACGTCTCAGCGGTATAACAAACTTCATAATTACATGTTTGTTTGTTTTGTTGGCCTTTTCATCACTTCATAAAACTGAACGCTTTAGCCCTTTTTAGGACCTAAAGGGATTCGTTAGCACACATGCTCCTAAATGCATTTTACAGTTCACACGTCTATTTGTCACAAATAGAAGCGAAATGCTTACACTGTCGAGCCCTACATTAATATTTTTTTACATGCAACGTCTGAAATAAAGCAACATAAAAAAAACAAAAAAACAATTAAATGCATTTTACGGTATCGTTTTTTTTAATAATTATAAGCGTGTGCTAAAACCAACACATTAATTGCTCTATTAAAAAGCTCCATTAATTACTACTGATTTCTAAGCTTCAACAAAGATCACCCCGGCTAACGAACAAGAAAAGCACTATAATGTGTGATATATAGCCTCAAAATAGAAATGACACTGTTAATATGCAGTTCAGCGATGAACTGACATTCATATGTCTTTTTCAAGAACCATATGAGAGTCTGATTAAGTAAGTAGTGATACCGTAGGTCTACCTTACTATTATCTATCTTTTTATCATCATTCTTATCTAAACATGTAGCTTCATGGTCAACAGGTGAAAGCTTGACTTGTCCTTCTCAAAGCTGTTCATAAAAGGAAAAATCATAAATCCAGTCCAACTTCTATTGCCTTTGACCTCCATATTTTAATATTGTGATCGTAGCAATGCCCCTTTGATGAGCATCAAACCCAGCCTGAGTGTCATTTCAAATCTAACACTCTTGTTTGTTCAGCTCTCCTCTTTATTTATTATTAAGATGCCGGCATTGGCTATTGTCTACTATAAACAGTGTATATAAAGCACAGCTCACAATCACTGCACAAGGAACTTTTTCCACCTTTCCGCAAAACTTATGTCTTTGTGGACTGTGCCCAGTAATTTTCCCTGAGTGAGCAGCGCTGTTAACCTCATCTGCGTATATGCAACCATGTCAGCTTCTCTCTTCACACTTCTGCAACACTTAGCCTGCAAATACAGGTGTTGGAAGCTTTCACCTCGAGGTTGTGAAAGTTCAAAGTTGCTGTTAGCGTATAAATTTGTGAAGTGTGACAATTACTAGTTTAAAGACAATTAAATCTTAAAGGATCTGAGAAGTTTCTGCAATTTTTGTTGTTCTTGCTTTTATTATCCGGGCTATTAAACAAAGCATTAGCTATCCAAAACGCTGCGGGTTGCTAGCCTAACCCTATAGTCCTGGACTGAAATAACCGGATTCAGAATTGCTCAGCGAGTCAGAAATAAACATATGCAGTTCTTCCAAAGCCAAACGATCTAAGTAATGCTGTATATGTTTATTTGTTTAGATCTGTACTAAGATTGCACATCAACATATCTCATTTCATTTTATTTTTCTTAAAAGGACTTTTAGGAGAAAAGCAGATAAAAGAAAACAGAACTATGCACTCAATGCATAATGAGTTATGAAAGAGCGACTTCTGAACAAAACCATATATCTTTGTCATGATCTGTTTGTTGCATGTCTACTTTTACACAAACATTCAATATATTAACCTGGATTATTTTAAAATGGTAAAACTTTACATAAGGCCTCATTTGTTAACATTTGGTAATACATTAACCAGCTTGAATTAACTATGTCAAATAGATTTTATAGCACATTTCTAACTAATCATAGTTAACAAAAATGTTCACATTGGTGGTTAAAAAATATTAGTAAATGTTGAGAATAACTTTCAGTTTAATACAAACTAATAATATAAATCTCAATTAATGCTAATGCAGTAAACTGATGATGATAAACCTTACTGTAAATTGTCACCATAAAATGTATAATTTTATGTTAATTATTTTGTCAGTGTCATCATTAACATTACTTTAGTGTTAGAAAATGTACTAGCTTCAGGTTCTGGCTAATTACAGTTGTTGATGTTATGCTAGTGGTACAGTGTGTGTATATATATATATATATATATATAAAACAGTTGAACATCATTCCACTTACATAGTGCACACCTAAATTTAGTTTCCTTGTGAAACACTCACCATGAAAACCTACTGCTTAATTGGCTTGCCCTTCAACCCTGGATCATGCTGCCATGACCATCCAGGCATGCAGAAGAAAATCCCATCCTTTTCTCTCTTTCTCTCTTCCTGTATCCCTGCTAATCCTCTTGCTAGGCTCCTATGAAAAGCAGGTAAGTGGCTTGTCAGTGGGTAAGATTTCCCCCAGTGGCATGATTACGGACAGCTCTGGAGAGGAGGAGCTGGGAAAGAGTGAGACAGATAGGGAGTGTGCCAGGACATATGGGATTGGTGTAAACACAAAACTGCAGAAGCAATAAAAACTGTAAGCAAGCTGCAAACAAGACTCCAGATGCATTCAAGCAGAACTCCTAGACTCTGTTTCAGCATAAGTAAATTCACAGCAAAATCCCAAGAGACAGAATAATGGTGAATTTGGTCAAATGATTGTTTCTAGGCACACACTTGGATGGAAATATTTTGTTTGATCTATTGACCTTTCAAATATTACATAACATGTTATGATTGGTTTTAAATTATGCCACATAAAAATCATGCAACTAATGGTCTTAAGATGAAAGAACACTGAGAGCACAGAGCATACGATTACAGCATCATTTCTGTGGCAAATTGGGGCTAGATAAAGACTTGAAGCACAAAATCAAACAGTCTATAAAGAGAGGATGGTGCTAACCATTAATTAGAATACACGATGAGCAGTAAACAAGAAAAACAGCATCCTTTACTGCAAAATTAATATCACATATGAGATCCTGGACCACAAAAAGTAGCACAGGTATATTTATAACAATATCCAATACATTATATGGGTCTAAATTATTGATTTTTCTTTTATGCCAAAAATCATTAGGATGTTAAGAAAATATTATTTTCCATGAAGATATTTTACCATAAATATATCAAAACTACATTGCCAATTAGTAATATTTGTAGCAAAGGCCTTTATTTGGACAGCTTTAAAGGCAATTTTATCCCAGTTAGATATTTTGCACCCTCAGATTACAGATTTCCAAATAGTTGCATCTCAGCCAACTATTGTCCTATTCTAACAAACCATGCATCAGTTGAAAGCTTATTTATTCCGCATTCAGATGATACATAAATATGACCCTTCTGGGTCAAATCTTATGTAAGATGACTAAACATAAAAGCATAGTTCACGCAAAAATTATAATTCTCTCATCATTGTCTTCTGTAAAACAATATGGTCATATATATGGTCAGCAGTATGCTTTGGTTTACCAAAATTCTACAAGAAATAAGCAGGGGACTGGAAAAGCATGAAGGTGAGTAAATGATTTTCGGGTGATTTACTAATTTTACATTTACAAAACAACAATTTCCTTGAGAAGCACATCTGTGTAAGATAAGACTCATAGGCATAGGATGTTTTTTATTTATTTATTTTTTTTAAGGAGTGAAACAAGAATATGCAATGTGGAAATAAATTTAAATTAATTTAAGATAAGCCAATACTCGAAACAAGTCTCAAAAGTAAATGAATGTACTAGAAGCAATATTAAGAATGTTTAGACATTTGTACTAGAAAGCAAAACAGAAATAGTGATTAAGACCATTTTTGCAGTGTTGTCACACATAGAAAATGCGCCTCAGAAAATTAGATGCTCACAGAAACATATCTCAGAACAAGACCACTGGGAAAACTGCTCTGCTTATTTTAGCTTTGAAAAAAAAAGGGGGCTGCCTATAATACTAGCAGACTGAGTACTGCACAATAAACACAAACAGTATGTGCTCATGATGCAATGCTGAACAATTCACACACTTGTATGCTTTATTGTTACATGATCTAGTTGTTTAATGTTTAATTCAATTAGAGCTGTCCAATTATCATCTCACAAATCAGTCATTTTTAATTCAACGTCCTGACAAAATGTATTTTTTTTGACAGTCTGAACAAAAGGCAGCGATGACATGTTTCACTCATTATTCTGTATACATTGTGGATTGAATTGTGCCATAAAATATCCTGCAAATATATATACATGCTACAGAAATAGTATGAAGAGTTGTATGCTATTCAGGGAGCTATTCCCCCCCTAAACTCTGCTGACAATACAGCTGACAATACAGCAGACAGGCACAGACAGTTAAGAATGCTCATCACTAGGCCGACAAACAGCAACATTTCAAACATTCTAAAGTTGGCTGTTGTATTCAGAGTGATGGGAAACACAACTGTCATGTTCAGCATGCACCAACAAACTATCATCCCTGTGTGTGTACGTGTGTGTGTGTGTGTTGCTATTCAACCTTAAGATGCTGAAAAAGGCCTGCTTCATTCAAATGAATTACTGAACCTTACACTACTGTTTTTTTTTTTATTCTTCTAGAAAGACGGCACTTGTGCTTACTAAGGTTGTTAAAAAATACAGTAAAACAGTAATATTAAGACATATTTGGTAACACTTTAGAAGAGGTGACACTTGTTAAAGGAAGTTTACCCAAAAATTTTAATTCTGTCATCATTTACTCACCCTTGAGTAGTTCCAAACTTGTATGAATTATTTTGTTCTGCTGAACACAAAGGAAGAAATTGTGAAAAAAGGTTGCAACCAGGCTGTTTTAGGTCACCACTGACTTCAAGGGGGGAAAATCAATTAATAAATGTCTAATACTCTAGCAATATGCATGCTAATAAGCAACTAACAGGTGTAACCATAAACAAAGTGTTATTATTACTTCATTTTATGTCCATAAAATAAAAATAAGTAAATGTTAATGCATTATTAATAGCCTTATTTCTCCTGCTTCACTAATGCAGTTAAACCTGTGTGCTTTTGTTTCTATGGAGTTGGCAGGGACGCTTAGCTCATCGTCATGGAAACGGTTTGTTGGAAAACCATCCCAGACTGCTCAAACATTCCAAGACCCAACAAACGCCAATTGAACATGTTCAGTCCGGTGAAAACAAACGCCAACAAACACCAACGCAAGCCAACACAGATACCGCACTGATCCAATTCAACCTAACAACCGTGCATTCTGAAGCACATCACAGGAAACAACGAGCATGTGCTTATTCATTCACATTCACTTACTGAAGACTCGTTCTGGATCAGATTAACTACTTTAGCAAGCTAAAGAAACAGACGGTGTTGACCAGCACAGCCTCACAGTTTACACAGCAGCAGACGGTCCAAGAGGTTTAGAAGCAGCACATACACACTCAGTAAGTGAAGTGATGATGCAGATCTAACAGAAATCTAAACCTCTTAACTCGTGTGCCGCAATGAGACGTGTCTATCATTCATTTAGGCTTCTCTTTGAATGCGCATCAAGGAGAATTGTTTTAATTTGAGCAAATGTTAACGGAATGCTCACAGTGTGTCTCTCCAGGCAAGATCAGATGTTGCCGTTAATTAAAACTAAACACACAAACACAGTGGAACACAAAGAAATTATTCTTGTCAAGTTTGTGCACCAAAAATAAAGCTCAAATGATATATGGGAAACTTAAACAGTAAAGATGATATATATATATATATATATATATATATATATATATATATATATAAAATAAACAGCCCTAACTTAGATTTTTATATAAAATCAATCTAAGGGCTTTCTCTGAAACACTAGTCCTTGTATAGTCCTTGCATAGCACTGTATTGTTTATGCTATTTATTCTATAATAGCATATGTTTGGGAGAAATAATGTAATTATGCCATTTTAGGCTTCAAAACAAAAGACAGACCAAAAGAAATGTCCCACAAAATCCTGGTGGGATTGATTATTACACTTTTAATATATATTTTGTAATACCTTTTTTATTAATCACTGTTAAAAACAGCTGCGTTGCTTGATGACCTTTAGTAACATGTCTTTACTGTCACTTTTGACACACATTTATATAGTCCCTGCATAACACTGCTAACACTGCTATATGGCTTGAAGTCAATGTATAACAAAATAATACTGTTGAAATACAAAAAATACAATAAAATAAAATGATGTAAAATAATAAAAATAAAACAAAAACAGGAGCTTGAATGTTTTGGGGTGGATTTTCAACTATCCGCTTTAAGCTATCTGTCCCTCATATATAATTGTTTTTTGCTTTCCCACAGAGTTGTAAAAACTGGAACTAAAACCCATCAAGCTCTAAATGAGAAACTGGCATTAAGAGGAATAATTTGAGCTCACACTGTGCCTGAGTGTGTTTGGCTGTTACACAGAAAGGGAGGAAAAGATCAGCAGTGTAGATCTCTAAGTCTTTGCAATAAATGGAAGGAAACTGATGGGAAAAGTAGAAAAGTAGAAGAAGGGATCATGCATTATTTTGGATTATTCCTAAACACTTGTACAAAGGGCCAGAAAACAGCTGTCTACCCCACTTCCCATTACCGCATTCCCACAATCATGCACATTTCTCTTGTGCTGCACTAAAAGCACAGATTATCGTTGTGACATTTGTGTAGCGTTTCCTTAAATATGCCTCAAATCCAGCTTAGCACACTGAACATGATCAGACGTACACCCTGACTCCAACCCCCCTAGATTACAGCCTCCAGAGAGAGAGAGCAGACAGCTTGCCAGAGGTCTTGAGATTAGTTGCACTTTTTTATATTGTGTTGAGTGACAGCATCCTCAGTGACACCCTGACATGTGCTGGATTGTACAGAGCAGATCCCCACATTTACAATACAGGTACATTTCTACACAACCACAGCAGCATTAAGGGTTGACTACATTATTTTCAACTTCAGAACGGCCCAAAGAAAAACTTTAACCACATATGCTTATTTAATAAAATAAAGTTTTCAGTCTGTTTATTTAACTTTTTTACTGGTGTAAAATGAGATTATCATGTAGACCAAAACTGCCATAAAACCTGATAAATATTGCATGGACTTGGACTGGTAAGAAAAACTACCAAAAGGATAGTATTTTAATATTTGCAGCTGCTACAATAAATCATCAATACTTGGCGTTTATTAATTGATACATTGTCGTCAAACAAAATATGGCGATACTATGCTGTATTGATTTTTCTCCCCACTCCTACGTAAACATATAGATCCGTTATGTCCAATTTTACTGCAGTTCTTTTTCAACTTCCATCTCAGTTTTTATCTTCAATACAAGGAAGAAAAAGGGAAAAAAAAGAATGGCCTCTTAGAGCCAGGGATGCTGCCCCTAGTGTGGAGAGCCTAAGAAGTTGTGAATCCTGGGAAATCAGTGGGAAAAAAGGGTGGAAATAAATATAAAAATACAAAAATACAACTGCAACGGCACAAAGGTTTGTTTTGGTTTCATAGCTCTGTATTTTTCTCTCTCACTAACTCAAAGACAGCATATCCTCTGGGGCGAAGTGAAGAGAGATTGTAGACTGGCCTTGATACCTGTGCAGGCCTGCAGTCAGCCCATATAACTGCCAGGAAGATACACGGCTCACGGCCCCGGGAAGAGTGGCCCCTAATTCCCCCATTAGTCTCAATAAGGGACTCGCTGTTAGCGTAAAGGGGTCATGATGACATTATTTGGGACTGTGATGGTGGGGATCTAATGAGGCACCAGGGGGCTTCAGGTGTGCGGATGGTGGAACAGGATCAAGCCTCGAGCCATGACCGGCGGGCCAATGAGATGGACAAGTGCTAGCCTGAGTTCCCCTGATAAAGAGCTGTGCGCTTTTATTGCTCTACACACAAGCTGTTGTGGTTGGCCATCTTTGCTCAGGTGGAATTCTTGAACGTACCTCAGCGGGATGAAGGAAACTTAAGGTAGGCAGCTTTGGTGAGAAACAGAGCAATCGAAAAATGTTGCTCTGGGCTTTGTCTTTGTATCACTAAAAAGTGATTAAACAACACTTGTTTGTCTCAAAACAACATTTGGCATTGCAAATCTAAAACGCTTTAGATTCTATCGTATGTAAATAAAATGGTAACTACCAAATGTGAAATCTTCATCTAATCACGGCAAGTTGATCAATTACAAGCGTTGTTTTCTTTGAGATGCTCAAGAGGCTGGTGGGCGCCTGGGGAAATTCGGCTGGATCACTCACACCTGCAGAGTTGGATAAAAGCGTAGAGATTACTACGCTCCAGGGGATGTTGGCCACGTGTGCTACTGCTGGCCACCCTCCCCATCCCCGCCATATTTAATAAGGCGATGCAGGAGAGAGAATGAGAACTGGAGAGATGCATGCGCCCTGAGGAAAAGCAAATGGTGGTGATTCAGGTTTGTCTTATGAGACTTCATGTAACATCAGACTCAACAAGAAACGAGAGGAAACCAAGAAGAAAACTCCAAAATGTGTCATGTGATTAATACAGTGCTGCATACTATTAGGTCTAACTATAACATAACCAATCGCTGTAAGTTTTAATAATTGTTCTTGAAGTCTTCACCACAACCATAATGAACATCACTGGAATGACTTAACTACAATGAACCTCCTCTTCTGTTGATATGGATCGCAGTACAGTTATATAATACAATAGATGCCTTAATAGAGTTCAGCAGTAAACAGGTTCTGGAAGTTAAAATGCCACTCATATTCTCCACAGGGAAACTGACTTTTAACAATGACTTTTACATTTTTAACGACAGCTCTTTCATGAGTTCACGCTTCCTTATGATAAACAATTAAGCATATTTGACATGCTGTCCAGGGGGCTATATATAAATAGTATAGTAAATATACTATTTTTATATCAGTTTTTTATTTTTATTTTTTTATTTATGCCATTCAATGGGATTTTGGGGATTGTAGTTTTTCCCTGAAATTCAAAATATTGGAGAATGTAATTTCTCTCTCCCCCTTATCCTCAGACTTGTCAAATTGAGGACATTCAAAATGAATGAACGCAACTGACAATGAAAGGCAACGAGCCTTACTCTGTAAGTTGATAAGTTGACTTATCTGTTTTTTTTTTTTTTTTAATATATATATTTCTCTGCTTATAGAGCTTTTTAGATGGATGCTGAGGCTATTTAGGTCAAGTAGAATCTGTGATCTCTGACCCAATTTGTTTGCTGGCTTCTGTGGCTACAATATGCTGTTTTTTTTTTCCATCAACTGGCAAAATGGTATGTTGAAATACAATTGGGTGAATATGCTCAGAATCACATAGAACAAAACAAAAACAAGCCATTCTTCAAGTGTGTGTGTTTCCTAAATATCTGGAAATATGTTGCAATATTTTATGATTAGTACAGTCTAAAAATTACATATACCATCTTAAAAACAGTTAAGTATAAGTGATGGTCTGAAACGAGGCAGACAATTATTATTATTTTTTTTTCATTAAAGAATGAAAGTTGGCATTGTGTATGACACAAAGCCAACTTTCCACAAGCTAATATGATTCTTTAGCGTCTTAATGGAAAGTGTTTAATATAGTTTGTTTTAAAATTTCTCAAAGATAGTTTTAAAAACGCTAATTTTATCCTGTCAAAAACAGCTCTTTAGAAATCACTCTGTTCTGTGTACTTCCCCTTTAAATCTTCACGAGCTCCGCTGACTCCGCTGACTCCACCCCTCTTTTCCAAGGCACTCTGAGGATCTTTTTTTAGCCGTATTTATAGTGAAACTTGCTAATTATTACATTATTATGAAAGGTCATTTGCAAAGATTCATTAAAAGACATTATACTCACTGCTTCTGTAGGTGAAGCTGGAACATAAACGCATTTCGGTTGATCAAGGGTGAGTTTCCCTTCAGAACCAAACGTACCGTTAATCCTCTGCGTCTTCAGTCACTCAGATGTCGAGGGTAAATGACTACTGCTATGTTCATTAATACATTCCACAACAAAACACCTGAATCACTTACTGTAGGAGCATTGCTTGTCTCTTATCTCGGACTGATGACGGCTCACTCAGGGCGGTTCTGAGGTAAGACACCAGCCACACCGATTTCAGAAAAGGCAACTTATTTGATTAAATTAAAAGAAAATTACTGGGTGGATCTTTTTCATTGTAGGGTTGTTGTGTACACACACTCCCAACACACATTTCAGTTCAAACTTCAAGCTTGTAAAAGTGCATGTGGCACCGGATGACCCCTTTAAATGTTAAATTCATGCCCCAGTCATTTTCCCGGTTCAATCAACATCACTCACATTATCAAAACAATTTCAGGCCATTTCAAGCCTAATAATTATTTGTCATAAAGTGGTTATGTCCAAGTGTTTGAGGTCTTTTTGTGTGTGTTTTTTTTTTTATTATTAGTCTTCCCAATAAAGTCATGGTACTGTTCATTCACACTGATTCATTATTGTGACCAAACTCAAGAGGCAGGATTTATCGCACAAACCAATCATAGCCAAACATTACCAATCATATTGCTATGGAGGCATTTCCTACCATCATGCTACTTGCCCCCATTCATTCTCATTTACCCCTTAAAAACTCAATGTTCTCAAGGGAGGCAAGACAGACGTGGTATCCCATTGTAACTTTACCTGCTGGTGTTGCTGTGAAGCAGTGTTTCTTTAGAAAAACGACTGACTGATGATTTACACACCTTTTAATCATATATGTTATATTTTTGGACTGCAAATGCTTTTTTGTCCAATTTTTTTGAGGACACATTGCCTCCCTTGTCTCCTTGGAGGAAACACCCCTGTTAAGTGCGTT
Organism: Enteromius radiatus; assembly: GCA_032357445.1. NCBI lineage: Eukaryota > Metazoa > Chordata > Actinopteri > Cypriniformes > Cyprinidae > Enteromius > Enteromius radiatus. Next base: position 20,016,456 of record JAUCMS010000127.1, read on the forward strand.
TCAGTATTGAAATTGTGGAACAGTGACTGACAGGTAAATTTCCCTATTCACTTCCTGTCAGAACCCTTGCCCAATTTGCATTTTTGTTTGCATCACTTCGGCCTGAACACATACACAGCTTGAGATTTGGAATCTGCCTTAAAATGGCTAAAAGTCGACTATCAGGCAAATAGGAGCCTGGGAATGCAGTCTGGCTGAGAATCAGACTCGGACCCAGCAGCATAAGACACCACTTTCATTAAGAACAGCGGGAATACAAATGAACCCTAGCAAGCCGCCACTGTACCTCATGTTCTCTGCTGTAATCTGAGTGTAAGCGCTAAATTGCATTGGTTCTCTCATCAAGCATGTAATTGTGTTTCTTTACATGCCACTGAAAGCACTGCAATGGGGCCCATCCTCAAGGACAGTGTTATGTTTTATTCATTTCTCATTTCGAGAATGGTATGCGCTCTCTCTCTCTCTCTTTCCCTCCCTCCCTCCCTCCCTCCCTCCACCTCTCTGTGAATTTTTCTCCATCTCAATCAACCTGTGTAATTTTGGTGGTAATTCTTAAGTTTACTATCCATTGCCCAAACACATACAAGCTCTGCAAGTATGTGTTAGTTTGATTAAATGTGTTCGCCGTTTGCCGTGAGAGGGTCTGGAAGACACCCGAAAACCTTCCATGTGTGTAATTGTATGTAATGAGCCAATCACAGTGCTTTTCTTTACTCCAGCTCGAGGCTGGCAGAGAGTGGCCAGCTACCTGTCTTCATCAGAGCGTGACTGTTCTCTTTAGCTCTCTTGTACTTGAGCAATGCTCGCACTTTCACGCATTTCACACATCCATGGACTTAATCTGGGTGTCATCCTTTGCAGTTCGTGTGTGGTATCAGAATGAGCTTTATTGCCAGGTATGTTTACACATACGAGGAATTTGTTCTTGTGACAGAGCTCTGACAGTGCAA
>JAUCMS010000127.1:20021856-20069053 GCA_032357445.1 Enteromius radiatus
CATGTTTGTGGCTGTAATGTGACAAAATGTGGAAAAGTTCAAGGGGGCCGAATACTTTTGCAAGCCACTGTATATATATATATATATATATATATATATATATATCCACCAGTGGGTGTTACATGTCACGTGCCGTGTTTTGTGAATGAGTTGGACATTGTGGTGTATTGGAGATAAAAATTACATAATGTTCTTCATCAGTTATGAACCTAGGTGTGCTGTTTGATAGCAATCTTTCATTTGAAAGCCATGTTTCTTGCATCTGTAAAACTGTGTTTATAAAACTGAGCATATTAGCCTGGTTCTGCCAACACTGCACTGGCTCCCTATCGAACAAAGATAAAACAAAGATTTAAAAATTTTGTTAATTACTTATAAAGCCCTGAATGGCTTAGCTCCTCAGTACTTAACCTAACCCTAACCCTAACAATATCAAAATCTTAACACACTAATACACATCTATTAATCAAGTCTGTTAAATGATTGTTAGGCTGCATTAATTAGATCAGTCGGGAACACTCCCCTCAACACACAATGTACTCGGTACATCGAAGTATGGTATCTACGCTAATATTAGTCTCTCTCTCTCTCTTATTCTGGTTCTCAGTCCGTATTCAGATCAGATGGTGTATCAGCACAAAGAGATGATCTTCATCGGACACCAGAACACCTAGATGAGCCCTGTGGACAGATCACCAAAACCAAATGCACACAAACCCACACATACACTATAAATCCTTTGCACAATCTGACATGCACTTAAAATTGAACTGGAAATTAGGTGCTGGGCGTCCGGCCAGAGGAGAACTGGCCCCAACTAAGCCAGGTTTCTCCAAAGGTTTTTTTTTTTCTCCATTCTCTCATGGATGAGGTTTTGGTTCCTCGTCACTGTCGCCTCTGGCTTGCTTAGTTGGGGGCACCAAATTTCTAGTGATTATCGTTGTTTTAATTAGAGAACGTCTCTGAATTTAATAAATAAATAGTTTAAGGGTTTAATATGGATTTGTCTGTGCATTTGTTTTACTCTCAAAGATTGTGTGCCCATTGACTTGCATTATATGACTGATAAAACTGCAATGGTTTGAGTTAAAAATCTTTGTTTTGTTCTACTGAAGAAACAAAGTCACCTAAATCTTTGATGCCCTGGGGGTAAGCAGATAAACATCAAAATTAAATTTGTGGGGGAACTATCCCTTTAATAATTGAATGATAAATAAATGACTAATAAAACATTTGAGAAATAAATTGCGTGGGAATTCCTCTACTTTACAAAACACCTTAGGCCTAAACAGGTGAATTACTACTCAACTGTGTAAAAAACAAAACAGAAGTCACATTTTAAGGTTATTTTTTATTTATTTATTTATTTTTTGCCTTTAATAATCCATGAACTATGACTTTGCCTCAATAAACCCAATTTTCTGCTCATTAATAGGTAGTAAGGAGGCTGTTAAGTTTAGGTATTGGGTAGGATTAGGGTACCAAAATATGGTCATGCTGAATATGTGCTTTAGAAGTACTAATACGCAGCCAATATGATATAGTTTATAATAGACATGGTAATAAGCAACTAGTTAATAGTGAGGACAGGTCCCTACACTAAATTGTAACCTAGGCACTTGATTTACAGTATATTCACATTAACAGCTTTCACCCATATTTTTGTAAAATAAAAGGCAAATTATGGCTGCCTTGGAAAATATAGGCTTATGCTTTGATTATTTTTTTGACAAACCCTTGTCTCAATCACAAACATTTTTTCTTTCTTCTTTTTTATTTACCTATAATTTAACTATAATAAATCTAAATAATCTAAACCAAATGTGACCAGTCCTGCTCAAGGAGTGCCACTTTCCTGCAGAGTTGAGCTCCATACACCTGCTTGGATGTTTTCAGTTATTCTGAAGACCATGTTTAGCTGATTCAAGTAGGCTTAATTAAGGCTAGAGCTCTGCTGGAATGTGGCCCTCCAGCAGCAGGAAATTAAAAAATTAAGGGAACACTAAAATAACACATCCTAGATCTAAATGAATGAAATATTCTTATTAAATACCTTGCTCTTTACATAGTTAAATGTGCTGACAACTGCTCCATATATATATATATATATATATATATACACACACACCTTTGGTTTACAGGTCCGACAATTTTGACGTCATAGTTCAGACATGGGCCCGGCCTCCACTGTGTTTATTGTCCCGCCACAGAGAGAGAGCAGCCGTCAGCGCGGCTGAAGAGTTCTGCGTTCAGATGCACATAATAATCACAGCAAAAGTAATTATCATGAATGTGTCGGGGGAAAACAAAAGGAAGACATTTGAATTATTTACGAGTGTTTTCTGATTCTCTATCTCCTCATAGACGTGTATTTGAAGAGAAGTCATCTTTTTCGATTATTTAATTTAATGAATGAGTTTTTGTTTTAGTTTTTTTGTTTTGTGGTAATTCAAAGCTTTCTATAGATATATTTATCATGTCTTTTTCACCGAGTTTCCTGTTGTGCTCCTGTTCAAGACGAGAAGACAGAACGCACTTGTTTTCTTTATTTTATAAAATCACGTTTACTGTCGGTGCACACAAATAAAAGTAGACCCTTTTACAGTTCTGAATGACGTACCTTTATCAGAGAAAATTAAGGCAAAGGCTATAAAATACAAGTGCTCGCTGGTGCCTCTATGTCCTGCAGAACGCTCTTTATAGCGTCACTCTCTGCACAAACCATCATTCAGGAACAAAATATAATCATTCTGCCATTACACTCAAAACTAGTTTAATTACTGAAACAGCAGTATAAGATGTTTTGGTAGAAGGGGAAAAAGACGGGGTTGGATTGGGCTCAGGTCGGGCTGGTAATTCTGATAAGCTGTCGGACACAGGCCGGGCTCTGCCCTAAATTTGAGGCCCTTGCAGGGCTCTAGTGGTGGGAGTGAATATCCAGCTCTCTCTCCACCTTCAATACAACGACTGAGATGAGTCCATTGTTTTAAAGCCTGTCCTCCAACAAAAAACGACTCTATAGGTGATTTGTGCAAGTAACTTATTAAGACCTATATTTATGTTTTAAAAGCATATTGCGTCAGTCCTCATGAAATGATGTATGATTGTGATTACCAATCAAAATGTGTGTTTTGTTTAAATGCAGTATGTACAGTTCCTACAGTGATCTCACTGTGATTAAAACATTTAACTAGGTTTAATTTACATTTAATGCACACTCGCATTTAGGGCTGAAACGATTCCTTGAGTAACTCGATTACAAAAAATCATCAAGGCAAATTCCTCTGCCTTGAAGCCTCTATTAATTAATTTGCATTTCTGTGACAATGCGCTTACGTCGCCGACGAAGCAGAAGGCGGCAGCGTCAAGACGGTGTTTTGATTTGAGGGCGCGAGCGCAGACTAGCGCAGGCTACAAAATGGAAGGGAGCAGTGACGGCGATGAGCAAAGAGACCAAACCACCAAAAGAAAATGACAAAAAATGTCCAAAGTTTGGGATCATTTTAAATTGAAAATTAAAGAGAACGCTGTAACGTGTGCTCATTGCAAGCTCGAGCTAGTGTACCACAACAGCACGTCGTCTATGCTGCAGCATCTCAGCTGAAAACATCCACTCTATTTGGAGACCGAAGCAGGGCCGAGACCAGGTCAATTCAGTGTAGCGTTAAATCAATCATTGCGATTGTTAATCGAGAAGGGGGTTGTTAAATAATGTACGTTAATTATGTAAGGGATAAACCACAATGGTCAGAGCAAAAATATGTTTTATCAGATTACTCGATTAATCGGTGGAATTTTCAGTAGAATACTCGAATACAAAAATATTCGATAGCTGCAGCCCTACTCGCATTCTTTGGGGTTCGAACTCATGATCGCATGATCACATTTCTTTACAAACTGAGCTACACCAACCCTGAATCACATGGCAGATAAAATAGTACAAAACATTAAAATGCAAATGTTCTGTTGCAGATAGGGGCACAATTTTTGTATACGTTCTGGTGGGTCGTATTTCACCGCTACTGTACAAACTACCTATACAGGCGTATTAGTACAGGCTGTTGTGTTTAATTGTTTAATTGACAAATATTTATATTATATATATTTTTAATAAATGCTGGTTTTATCACCTTTTATTCATAAAAGAATCTTGAAAAATATTTGCCATCACAACTTTGCCAACATTGATAATTCTAATAATAAATCAGCATATTAGAATGATTTCTGAAGGATCATGTGAAATCTTATAGAAATCTTATATTGGAGTAATGACTGATGGAAACTCAGGTTTGCTTTACTTTTCCAAACTTTTGACTGGTAGTGTATACATAAAACGTGTTTAACTTGTAAACTCCATTACAGACTGTTTATAAATAAAATGCATTGAAAATAGAAAGTCAAGCAGTTAAATATTTTCAAAAACCCATTTGTTAACATCCCCTGAGCACCATTTAAAAATGTTATGCCAAAGCACCTGCAAAAATAAGAACATCACATAAAAACGGTCCTGAAAGTACTCACCTGACCCACACCTGTATATCAAACACCTGTCCATTGCAAGATGATTAACACTTTTTTTTTATCAGAAAAAAGCAACTCTGACAACACCTGCTTAAAAAATCTAAATATGTCCTTTAAATAGCTCACTTTCCACTGTATGTTTGGCACATGCAGCACATGACAACTAAATCTGAAGCTAGGTTTGGATCCAACAACGTATCAAAACTCAGCATATGGATTTTGTTGCAAATCCCCTTATAAAAAAAGTATCTAGCACCAAACTAGTCCTCATGGAGTCTTTCTTTCACCCTCTCTTATCCTGTGGGTTTAATCAGTGAATAAACTCCAGTCTCAGTCACCAGTAATACGTTATAAGCGCTGTGCCTGTAACCAGACCCAGCAAGCCTGACAGATTGAAAACGGACTCCATCACAGAGCCCTGACAGACAATGGCAGCCCACAATGTACCCCACTCAAACAACATTTTACAGTAACCATGCCCTGGGGCTAGAACTGTACTGAAGACAGAAAAGAGGAAAAAGAGTCAGTGTGTGTGTGTGATGGGATGTCTGCAGAGGCAGTAGTAAATGTGATTTCAGCCCACACTCAGCCAACCAGAGCTGTTGCCTGATACTGAGTGTAATTGAATAAGGCAAAACCAATAAAAAGGAAAAAAAAAAAGAAAGTAAGTGAGAGTCTGAGGAGGAGGAAAGAGGAAGAGAATGTGAGAGAAAGAAAGACGTAATAGGGCTTAGATCACAACACTGTCTTGTTCATATTATCAAACATCTGATCTACTATCTGATCTTACACCTGCACCGGCGATGCACTATAGATCAGCTATTTGATTCTTTCACCTGTTCAGTTTCACTTACTGGGAAATCTTACACCTGCTCTGCTGGAAAATGAAAAAGTGTGGGTCTCGTGGTAAGAACTATATTCCCCATGACTCACAGAGTTAGCGGATTCTTTCGAACCCAATTAGCAGGGCCTCAGCTGCCCAGTGTCCCTTGATAAGCATCACACCTTCCTGTCACACATCCACTCACACACACCCCTTTACCTCCCTCTCACTTTCACTGCACTTTGTCTGTTCTCCTGTCACCTTTTTTCACTAAGCAGCTGCTTTGTCCTGTTTGTGTCATGTCCAAAAATAAATGAACTAATAAATCATTGCGTTCTCCATTTAGCTGAAAATCAAATGCAGGGAGTTTATATTTAAGTCTTTTTTTCGGCCTTGTTATACTTGTGTTGCGTTAGTAAGAGGTGTGTTCGCATAATCCCACCCATTACAACACACAACTTATGGGAAAAAAAATACATATTCACACCTAAGCAAGTCTTTCTCCTGTAATTTAATTATCTTTTCTTTTCTTTTTTTTTTTTTGTTTCTCTTCAATGTATCTGTATGGTGCTTTTCACACTATGGATTGGTAAAAGCATAGTTCGTTCAAAAATCTAATTACTGTCATTATTTACAAATTCACGTCATTCAAATCCTACATGACTGATTTTCTTTTCTTAAAATGTTTCATTTTCCACATGAAAGAAAGAAAGAAAACAAGCTTAACAATACGAGAGTGACTTAATTATGACTATAAAAGTGTCTTGCACAACTTTACACAAAACACTGAAATTCACTGAAAAGAATAAAGATATAATTTCCATAAAATGTCTGTTATTTTGTCTGTTAATGTCTGTTACAGTCAAATATATGTTATGGAAAGTTTTTTTTTTTTCTTTTCAGATGTTTGGCATCATGCATCCGTGACTTTTCGTAAAATTACAAAACTGACATATGAGTTATATGTGTTAGTTAATTAAAAAAAGATGACAGTACCTCTAATATGGAAATGATATAAAAGCAGAAGATGAAAAGAGAGAAATGAGCTCCGAGCATACGGAGGTGCTGAAGCAGGATTAATAGCAGATGATGGAAATGTAACTTTATGCCTGGATAAACAGATGAGTTTTCAGTCTAAACTTAACCAAAGAGAACATGTCCCGAACATTGCTACAAAGACTATTCCAAAGTTTAGGTGTGCACTACTAATCACAAACTAGGTGAACCAATTACAAGATAATTTTTCACCCTGACTTCGGCAGCAACTCCAAAACTTGATTCTCACTGCACTAATGTGCACAAAACGGGCACTTTGCTAGCAAGCTGGCACTTTGATGGGGTTTCTTCATTCCCACTTCTCACCGCCTAACTCTCCAGTGCTCACAAACCCATTGATAGTTGATCATTACTGCTCTCATGCTTGTCAGAGATCATGAGTACACCTGACGAACAATGGACCTGTCAACATGTTTGAAATTTGCCATGGCATCTGTGACTCTCACAAGTTCGCACTCTAGAAAAGCAGCAGTGATGATAATTTGCTGCCATCTTGCATTTTTGTTACAGCTGCTGTCTTAGAATTCCTTTTTTTAGAAGAGCTAGGTTTATAAACAGTCACAAATAAAATAAGAAAATAATGATAATAATAATAATAATTAAAACAGCTCTATTAATACATTTATTATAACACTCACACAGTGTTTAAATTAGGATCCGCAATATTGTTCAGTGCCTTCAAAGAATATCTTCTGCTCAGCATGGCTGCATTTATTAGTACATAAAAAAAACACATGCCTGATTCAAAAGGGGGGTCTGAAAATAGGCAAAAATATTTGTTTTAAGTTAAATTGTGTTTTATTGGTATAGTTATAGGTATATATAAAATGTTTAGTGTTAAGTAAAAATGTTTAAAATGTTTTGTAGTTGAATTTTTTTTCTTTGAAAAGCTGGACAAAACCATAAAATGCTGAAAAACAACAAATTTTGTTCAGCTTTGCATCCCTAGAGAGAGAGAGAGAGAGAGAGAGAGAGAGAGAGAGAGAGAAACAGACACTAAAACACTAGTTTTTTTTTTTTTTTTTCCTGGTGTCTGGACTGCAAGGGCTTAGAAAAACACACATTAACGGTTCAATATACTGGTATTTTCTATTTCCTGGGAGAAATCTGTACATATTTTGACTGCAAATGTCACATCCATTTTTCAAGAATTGCCCAATTACTAATATGTCATTTGTCACTTCATCTAAAGTAACTTTTTATCCAAAGTAACTTACAGTAAACTTATTACAGGGACAGTCCCCCTGAGCATAACAGGGCCACTCAAGTTCACACTGGTGATGGTTCCCAGATCAGCTTTTAGATTGCACAACACTAGGCTTTTTATAAAATCAGCAATACATTCACAGCATTTCAAAATCAGCTTTTAAACCGACATTCATCACATCCCAGATTACATCAGAGTGAAAAATCTTACATAGGTTGAAAACGGTTTGTTCTTGACAGATGGTGCAGTGCATAGATATAATCATGTATGCATGGCATGCTGTAGCTCGTCTACTCTGTGACTACGGATCGTGCTGGTTAGGATGCCCATGTAATTATTCGTACTGGCTGGTAAAGTAGTGTGCGGCAGCCCTGTGGCCCCTCCTCCTGAAGCCAGAGCACTCTCCACTGTAATAGCCATTAATAATGCAGCCTTTCTGCCTGATTAGTGTGCACGCATCGTCTCTCTTCCTTTAGTGTTCCTGGCTCCTTTCTCTCTCGATATATCGCTGCTGTTTGTCATATTTGCCTTCTGTCCCTCTATTTTTTCAACATGAATAATCTAGTGTTCAAGTTGGTGCTGTTTATTACATGATTTGGCCTATGGTTGTATATCAAGACCAGGTTCTTTTGCAAATGTTCATGTTTGCCATTCTCAAATGGCTCACTCAGTGACTGAATCAATCAGAGTGGTTATTGAATTAACATCACACTCACTTCATGTACCACAAATCATTTTTGTTCCTATTAGATTAGAGAGAAAAAAAACGAAAAAACATGTTTTTTGAATAGGTGTGTGAGACTTACATCAGTACAAATACTGAATATCCATTCATATTACAACACGTACTTCAAGATACACCTGAAGAGAATATTTTGGTAAAATGTAAAGCGTGTCACTAAAATAATAACAGTCAACCATAAAAACTGTCATTACCTGAAAATGGAATCCATTTAAATTTCTAATTATTTGTATACCTTATTAACGCTAACACTTAGGACCAGTATGTAAGTATTTGTTAAAGCTATATTTGTTAGCATATCTATATATGTTGATTTATAAATATATTATTTTTATTGCTAGGTCATGTTCATCTAACGCAGATCAAATAGAAGCAGCCCTGATGAGCAAAAGAGAATTCTGCACATATATTTTTATCCACACACACAGTACATAATTTTTTTAAAGTTGTTTAAATTGCCATTAACATTAATCTATTATACTTCCTATCAAACATGCACAAGCAAAAAAAGTACTGCAAGTAGATTTCACTATTAAAAAACAGCAAGTTACACATTGAATTATGCAGACATTTTGACAGACTTACAGCAAGCAGCATCCTCCAAAAGTAAATTTTTTAATGGCTGTTAAGTATTGCATTAACTAACGTTATCACACAGAACCTTATTGCAAAAACATGCAGCAAAACTTTTAATAAATAATAAACATTGCAGAAGTATTGTTAAATGTTAATTCATGTAGTTAATGCATGTTAACAAATCAACGCTTCTTGTAAGTGTTAGAACTGATTTCCAACTAATAAACTGTATATCAAAAGCAGCGCTCATGCATATACACTGTGTCAGACGTGTGACATCTGTAAAACGCAACAGCAGAATCTCACCAGCGCCTCATGTCGCCTGTGTTGTCTCCGTCTCCACAGACTCACACCTCTTTATACCGCAGCTCAAAACATCTGTGACCTCTTGAAAATGTTTTTGCCATGGGCCAACAGGGTACTCATCATTAAATACTAGATTAACCTTATCAGCCTCACCCTGTGAAATAAACACACGCGCCTCACAGCAGGCATCTGCTAATGTGCACTAAACCCTGTGAACTTGTGCGTGAGCAGTCAGAAATGGGTTTGGACTCGGAAAAGAGAGCGTGAAACAGAGAGATGAAAAAGAAAGTGATGGCGCACAACGCAGCAGTGTTTCTTTCTCTCTCTCTCACACACACACACACACACAGCTTAAATTTGTTAGGCACTTTTGAATGTTGCATTAATCCATCAGGATAGTGGGCAGGACTCTCCCTGGGGTTGGCAGCCACTGAAGCAAGGCTCCCTCAGCTTCGCCCCTTTAGGTTTGCTCATCCAAGCACTGGCGTGCTGTTAAGCTGTCAGCCGCCGATCGAAGCCCCCCTAAGACGCCCGCTGATCTGCCTTAACGTTTGCCGGCACATCGAACTAGCTGGCACACCCAAGCACCTGAGGTTCCCTGGCTGAATGAATCTGATGAATAGTTTCATTAAAGGCGAGGAGCAGCTCCCTAATCGAGACTTCAACAGCCACCATTAATGTAATTCTTCATTAACTCTAACCAAGGGCCAGTCAAGGTCCACTGCGCACTGTTAAGCGTGACATGCCAGCGTGTGTCTGAGCGTGTATGTAAAACTTCAGGTGCATTAAGGTATAAAGTGTCGCAGAAAAATGTATGCAGCACACATGCACACAAATACTGAATAATACAAAAACGCACAGCAAATAAATACGGAATATTCATCGGAGATCAAAGCCGAAGCAGAATGGCATGCTCTTGCATATAACATTTATAAAGCCTCTGTGAGGAGAAGAAGGGGAGCTGGGAAAGGCCTCTTCAAAGAGAAGCCTTGTAAGGTACAAACAAGCGTATATGCCCGCATTCATCTCATCTCTACAGACATCTCTCCATCTCTCTAACAAGTGCAATGCAAAGACGAATGAATGCGAATGGATAACACACATGCACCAGAGATCAGATCCTGACCCCTTCAGTCTAAACACTTCAGAGAGCCCACTGAGAAATGCTGCAAATTGCTTCATGTTTGGGGTGCGAGCTGAAAAAACACACCTGACTGGTACCGCTGAGATCACTTTCAGTCCCCTAACATCCATCGCACTTATCGGGAGCACATCTCTTAAAATCGGACAAAACCCTCAGCGGGACGCGTCTTCCTTCCTCCGTTTATTTGTGGTGGATAGGAACACAAGCGCTCGTCTTAGTTTCTTGGGAACTATGAATAAATTATTGCAGCAAAACAGCTATTACCCAGTTCCATTTCGACTTGGATTAAGCAAACTACACAATCCCCTATGTCATGAATTTCTGATAGAGATGGTAACACCTGTGTCCCAGCCTTGAAAGCGAAAGAGCACACCCGCCTGATGTTTTAGCTGCGTTAGCTTTTTCTCCTCTTTCTCCCCTTTTCTGTAAGCCGCAATCCTCTTCCGAATATAATGCACTCAAGCAACTCCTCATTTTCAATCCAATTTAGCAACTCTTCAGGATAAAAGGCATGGATATGAGTGTAAGTGTATTAGGAGGACTGGCCATGCGTTCCAGGTTATTAGGAAAGAGAAAAACAGGAGGCATATCATACCCTCTTAATTATGAGATCACAACACTTTCCGGTGTAAGCAGCCTCTAATATCACACCTTCACTGACCAGGAGTGAAACCCATTATTGTATAAGCAAAAGGCCATTTAAAAAACAAAGACTTGCATAAACCTAAACCTTCACTCTTTATGAGACCCTCAAACAGCAAACATGTTCAGGGGAATATGAACAACTTTTGAACAAAAAGATACACATGAATGTACTAAAGGGGTCAAAATGATCTGTAATTATTAAATGTATAAGTATTAAATGGCTTTTATCAAAGTAACAACCACCTATTTTTAAAGTCGATCTAACAGCATTTAACAATTTCGCTACACAGAAACGTTCCAGCCATGTTCATTTGTTCACTTTACAGTACAGAACTTTACAGTTCAGTTCAGTTTGAGGCAATGAGGTTTAGAAATGCTAACTGATTTTTATTACACTCATACAGGACTGTTTCAATTTTACATATTGGGGGAGTATGTACAAAAGAGGCAGACAAAAAAAATTTATCAGGACATAATCACATACTAAAAACATTGACTTGTCGTCCAAAATCATACTTGACCAGGTCAGTTTGTGACTAGCAAGACTTCCTTTGTCAACTACTATTAGCAAAAAAAACGATACTTGACAGCCACAATCACTAAATCAAGAAAACACACATCATTTCAAAACATATGTACAGATGTTCTCTTAAATCTTTACAGATTTATTATATTTTATTTAAAATAACTTAATGTCAGCTCATCAATTGCTTTATCACGTCCAGTGTAACTCATTTATCAAGAAGAACCAAAACAACCTCCGTCCGATCGTAGGCCTTCCACTCCTTGACTTCTCTCCAGCGCTGGAAAGCTGATACGATATTTATACGGGTCATACTTCTTGCCCTATCGTGCCGCAGATATTTTACTCTTTTGCTTTTTATCTTTCTGTCACTCCGCTTGGATGTTCACTGAACAAAGTCTCCTCCATGTCACAAATAGACACGCCCATTACTGCTGATTGGCTACAAATTTGTTTTGCTACATTTTTGAAAAAATCGTACACCCTGCCTTTAAGCTTTGATAATTTGAGAAATTATATTTATTTCTCCGTACACTAGAAAACAACATTCACCCAAACTGTTCGGTAACCAACTTTCTTTAAAATATCTTCTTTTGTGTTTCACAGAATAAAGTAAATCATACAGATTTGAAATGACAAGAGGGTGCGTAAATGATAGAAGAATTTTAATTTTGGTTGAACTTCTTTTTCAGTTTACGCTTGATCTGAGATGGCAGTCTCTGGTAGGTATTGAGGAAAAAGGGTGTTATCAAAGACTTCAAAATACACTTTTGAAAGTATAGTTGATGATGTGAGCACCACATGTGGTAACGATTGTTCTGTCCTCTTACTGTGTGTGGCATTGAAAAGAAGCATCATGCAGACAAAAACGCGAAGACAGCAGGAGCAGGAGCAGGAGCTGAGGAACCATGGCCAACTACTACGGCGATTGATGTAGGTGGGGCCATGCTAAATAGACAATGCAGTTGATTTGAGCTATCTAAACAACAGGCACAGTCCGCTCCACCCGCTGAGCTGTCAGATGGAGAGAAAAGCACATTCGTGGAGGGAATCAAGCTGCAGAATCTTTCTATGAAGAGGTCTCTGGTGGCGCAACCCACAGCTTGTCCTCTTTTACACCACCTGACACACACATCCAGCCGAGATGCTAATTAGCAGCAGTAGCTAATGGGCTTGGAGGGGGAACACAAAGGCTACACAACATTTTAATCACCCAACATTCTCCTGATGCAGTGAGTGGAATTAATTGAGGGGAAAAGTGAGAGAGTGATTTGGCGAAAGGTTTCACGAGACAAGAAGACAGGAAGTTGACGGAGAGAGATCCACAGTGGAGATAAACAATCTACACTCGGATACGGCTGTATTCACTCATTCACACATCGGTCCCTGCTGGCACGGACCTCATTTGAGAGCCAACAAGCACGTATGCTTAGAGTATCACTGTCAAGATTATGCAGATTCATGGATCCGGCATAATTCCCAAGGCAAAATTCATAAAGCAGCCGAATATGTGCAGCCACACACACGTGTATGCTTGCTCGATTGATTATGTACGCACAGACCGTAGTCGTCAGACTGTCCAGAGCACAAAGGACAGGGAAAAAGACAATTTAATAAAAGCAAGAGCCTAACTTTGACATGCTCATCAAACATATTTTAATTGCTTGCCTTCCTGGTTCCCACCGTGATGTTCACAGAACGGCTAATAAACCTATAGAGAGAAAAGACCCTCATGTAGTGCAGGAGCGGTCTTCAACTGGTGGGTGATTTAGCAGGATCGCCCTTCCAGGGTTTGGGTTTGAAAAGATCAATGGAGCAAAACTTTGTTATTATGAGTCTGGGTGAATTTGGTTCTTTTGTGATACGAGACAGCCTCAGCTTATAGTTTATCATTGACAGCACTTGTTATCTTACACATTAAATAGCTCAATTCACAGTCAATAGCTGCAAGTCAAATCAAGTCTTTTATGCTTACCAAAAAAACTATATTTATCTGAGCGAAAATATAGCAAAACAGTAATACTGTAAAAAGTGTAGTACAATTTAACAGAACTCTCTTCTGTTTTAATGTTTCAAGTTTATTCTTGTGATGGCAAAGCTAATTTTTCAGCATCATTACTGCAAACTTCAGTGTCACATGATCCTATCATGTGAAAATATCATCTTATTATTATCAATGTTGAAAGCAGTTGTTCTACATTTATATATTTAGTGAAAAAAAATTATTATTTGATAATATTATAAAGTTAAAAAATGTGTTAAAGTCAATATTAAATGTGTGTTCTGAGTTTGTCACACCACTGCAAAATGTGTTATTAACCATCATTAAGCCAAATTTGAATGCTAAACAAAAACTAGTAAATTAGTAAATTAAATAAGGTATCAAAATCTTAATAAATAAGCCATGCTCTCAAACACTGGGGGCGTGTCTGCTCGTGGCTCTGAAACCACGCCCACTCACAAAGGTGCCGTCTCTCTCAACGGTCTTCCTCAAGCAGCTTGATGTAAATAAGGAGACCAAGTTGTTTTATAAATTATAGCAAACCACGTAACGAGATAAAGGCATAGCTAAATAGCAAACTGTATGCTGTAGTATCTAACGTAATGACAGTAATTCATGATTGAATGGACGAACCACTGATGCTTATGCGCTCTAGATATTATGTGTGTGTTCAACTTGAAGCAGCACTGTGCAGAACGATCAGTGTTTGACATCAAAGTACGGCGAGAGTAATTCAAAGCATAATGAGTTTCTGCTCTCTATAGTTCTGACTGTACTGATATCACACAGCGATCAGTCTGTGCTTTAAGTCCAACACAGCTCTTATAGTTCCACCGGAGGAGCAGTGCTCAGTAGCTCCATTGTGTCACCGAGCTCCGATTTAGACGCTGTTTACGAAAACGGTGAAAACCAGTTATAACGGTATAACTCCACCATTAAGTATTATATAGTTCTTTGTAGCATGTTTCAGCAATGTATTTCTAACATTTATAATGGGTTTACAAACAATTCTCAAAATTGACTTTACATGCTCTTTAAAACTGAAATATCTTGCAACATTCTAAAAGCGTTTACTGTCCCTTTTGATCATTTTAATGGAATAAGAGTATTTCTTTCCAACAGTCAATCAATAAATACTGACCACAAACCTTGGAAAGGTAGTTCAAACAAGGACAGAGAGACGATACAAAAAACTCACTGCAGCCTGTTTGTACCTGCGTCTATGAACACACTTGCATGGTATGATACAAAGCTCTACTTATGGCCTATCCTAAGTCAAGAATAGGGCACTTGTAATCACTTGAAAGCAGTTCTTAGACAAAGAGACACCTAGAGAAAATAGCCTGAAAGTAAAAGCCTGTTTTTTACACCACCCACTGGTATTAAGTGCAGATTATACATTAGGCGAAATGAGGTAAATAACACATGCTTGCTTCATACCAACTTATTACATAAAATTAGTAGGTGTGATACTTCATGTAGAGGTGTAGGAAATGGTGTTGAAAAGCCAAGTAATTCTGTTTTCAACACCGATGAGAACCAGAGAGGTTAATGACCAGATTGTGAAAACAAATTTATGCTGTGACAGGAGGCTTTTTGAGCAGCTGTTCAGATAGATGATCAACCAAACAATTTGTCATGTTCAGTGAAATTGTTGTTGTCTGCCTCCGCAATGTCAATCTAAACAACTTGCTCTGCTGCGAGAGACGCTCCACAAATTCTTTTACTCCAGAGAGGCATTGTGGGTTCTAAACAATATCGGCAATCTGTCTTAATATTGAAGTCCTTGAAGAAGTTATATCTGTTTTCATCATGTATAAAACATGTTCAGTGTTTCTGCGTTGAAGCTAGGAGACGATAGGAACCAGTTGTTTTCTTCATTTTATTTATAATCTAAGATTAATTCACTGGAATTCATATCTCTGTTCTCAGATCACATCATAAAAATACAGAAGGCTTGAGTCTAAGTATGCGCTTGGATGAGGACAACGCGCACTTCTGAATGTAAATTCTGCTATCAGCATTCAGTATTATTGGCTCGTGATTCACAAGGGTGTCTGTGAACACAAGAAAGAAAAAAGATCAGAGTGAGAGGAAGAATAAAAAAAAAAAGGATGAGCAACGGTGAACAGATTGTCGATGATGAATGAGGAAATGATAGTGAAGAAGCAAAACGATGCATTTGACAGATTAAAAACATGAAGTTGATATAAAGAGCAGCATATTTATTTGATGATAACAAGAACATTTTTCAAAGAGGTAATTAGATCAGAGCATTTTTGAGAGGAGCCGAGTAGCTTTGCAGAGAAAAGGAAGTGGTGAAAAGAAAATAGTAAAAAAAAAATTAATAAAACATTTGTAGGAAAAACTGTGCACAAAAGAGCCAAATCTTTATCTCGTGTTGATAAATCTAAAAGGACAAAGAGAGGAATTAATAACTCGCAACTTCAAATGTGTCTGCCTAAGATCGCCCCGATTCTTCTCGAAGCCAAGACATATTGCTTATAAATTCTAATGAATCTTAACAAAGGGAATCCATGCGAATGAATCTCGTTCGATGTTTATGTATTAATTAGACGTGGTACAGTGAATTAACGAATAGGCAGATGTGAGGAGATTTCACTTGTTCAAATCTAGAGATGTAAAGGGCTTCTGACAGGCTTCATGAGGAGATATGATAATGTTCAGTGGAGGAAAGAAGAGGGAGTCAGACTGAAAGGAATGGGATTAGGAAGCGCGTGCCTCTGAACTGCACACTCAGGAAAGATAGGACGTCTGACTCACCATGCTTCAAACTCAGACAAGATCTCTTAAAGATGAGAACACCAGTTTTGGCAAGGCTTGATCCTCACTAGAGAAAACAAACCAAGCAAAGAAACCAAAATACACAAAGGGGGGGCTCTCGCAATACGGTTACTTAGAATCAAACAAATCGCTCTTCATTTGTAAACAGAGTGTGTTGCCTCAAAAGGTGTGTTTTGGTGTGTGTTTTTGAGCCTTCTGGAATATCTATATCAGAGCTCCTTTATTCTGCTCAATGTATGGTCCATTTATAAATCATATTGTGAACATCCAAAGTGGACACTCTCCTGTGTTTCCCGGGCAAGGCAGTTTTTTTAAAATATGGACTTCACAGCAAGAGAGGGAACGCAGCTCAACCATAATTCAGTGATTTTATCAGAGACACAGTGTGTCTGTGAGTGCCCTGCATTTTTAATTGACTTTTTCTACAACTCTGCTGTGTTTTTATACATGACGCATGCAGCTTAATATTAAGAGTACTCTAAGCAAATAACTTCATGCATGTAAAAAAAAAAAAAAAAAATCAAATCATTTATCACAGGCAGAGTTTATACACATTCTAATTAAAAAGCAAACTTTTGTATTTTTCTAATTTTAAGAAATCATTTGTGTAGACTATTTTGCACATACCTGTACATAGAACACCCACTGCAACAGACCGATACAAACACATAAAATCTCTGATGGCTTTTCATAAATCCACTCCAAAAAGACAAAAAATGGGTTTCTTTAAAGTTCACTTGTCTCAACTAAGATTTACTGCTAACACTTTACAGCTAGTAAATATTAGGTTTCGTGAAATTGAGAAAATTACAGCTTTTATTCAGCAAGGACACATTACTGATCAAATAATAGTGTAAAGAAATGAATAATGTAATAGGATCTTTAATTCACATTATGTTTTTTATGATTCATTTACTTTATTCTAATGTAAACACTTTAAATTACTTGTGTATGAAATATGCTATATAAATAAATTTGTTTTGCCTTCTTTTGAATTGTCTATTCATTCAATCATAAAAAAAAATAAAATAAAATAAAGCACTGTGGCACTCACAGTTATTTAAAATTGTAATTAATTACAGTAATTGCCTTGGTAAGCATTAGAGACTTCTTTCAAAGGCATAAAATTTTTTTTTAATTAATAACCCTAAACTTTTCAATGGTAGAGTATCTACAGCATACTTAAAACTTTGTCTGTTCATTAATGCTACTGCAAACAAATGGCTTTCTGTCCCACACAATTAAAGCATTTAAAATGATTGGCACTAAATAACTACAAACATGACATTTAGCCTATGCAAAACACCAGATGAGTTGAACGAGGCCTCGGGAATAAATCACCATAAAGCTTGAGTATGACTAATTACTGTCTGAAGGATGCTACTGTTCAGAAAAATCTGGACTTTCAACCGCTTTCACTTTTATCCAGGGTATTTTTCCTCTGGAAGTGAGTCATTGCATTATGTGTTGTTGTTCTGAGAGCCGAGGGACTTCTTGACGTTTTGTGTTTGAATGAATGTCATGCTGATTACTCCTTGCTGAGTGATTTGGTATTTAATGCTCGTACACTTTTTGAAAGAACTGCAAGGAAAAAAAATAGCACATGCAGAGAAAAGACCAAACAATGATCACTTGCTGAGAATGAAACGCTAAAGAAAAACAATATAGAAAACTTGCAAGGTTACAATATAGCCGCACAGTAGTGTTTCAGAAATACATGCTGGCAATGATTTTACAATCACTCAAGGTGGGCCATTTCCTATAATGTTGGACAGAAGTATGCATTTCTACCATTTAATAATGATTTTGTTTAATGCTACTTGTGGGTAAGTTACCAAAGCATTTGAATATCTGATTACAAATATAACGTACAGCGATAAAACCAAGATTTCATTATATTTATGCAAGTTATATCGATTTCCTGCTAAAAAAAATAACATTATGCAGGGAAAGTGTTTAGCAATGCATAATAGCATGATATATCATATCATGAACAAGATTAAGAATGCATAAATCAAACTCACTCAAAACGGCAACAATTTATGGCATGCTTTTCTAGGCCTTTTTAAAAATTATATAGCAGATTATATGTGGGCAGAGACAAGTCATATAGAACAGAACACTCAACTACATATTTGAGAGAACACCAATCACAAAAACTCTGCACAACTTCATTCTCATTAGCAGTCGACGCATAGAGTTGCTGCACATTTGCATAAAGTCAAACATTTCTCAACTTTGCCACACTGCTAGACAGACACACACACAGCAGCAGCAATCATTTATGCTCATGTTACCAGAACAAGTTCAAAACGGCAGCCAAAAAAAAGGTGAATCTAATTCACCATACAGTCAAATGTTCATTTCGAGAATCAACCGAGTGCTGTTGATGAAGCTAGGTGATTTATAAAAGCACAAATTGAAATAGAACTGTGGTCTATTTTACAGTATTTTTCTACATAGAAATTAATACTTTTTTTTTATTATTTAATGATGCATCAAATTGAGCAAATGTGTTACAAATTTGACCAAATCAAATACATATTTTTTTTTTGTTTTCAAAAAATATAAATAAAACAATTCATCAAAGCATCTTGACTTCAACATCACAACAAATGCTTCTTTTGCACAAAATCAGCATATTAAAATTATTTCTGAAGGATCATATGACACTGAAGAATGGAGTAATGGCTGTTGAAAATTTACCTTTATGGTCACAGGTTTTAATTACTTTTTAAAATGCACATTTATGTGCTCTCACAATCATATGCATAGCTTAAAAAAGTTTTAATTAAAATTAAACAATATTCTTAACTTAAATCAACTCAAATCAAACTTACTAATGCCTTCCACAATCTCATTTGCATAAAAACGTGTAACTTAAATTGTAATTTAATTTACTCTCCAAACACATTTTAGTATATCAGACCTAATGGTCTGTTTTCAGTAATATTTACTAAATAAAAGGGGTTTGTGTGCCTGCCATTGTGTTTATAATTTGAATCATCCCCAACCTTATGTTTTAAAGCAGTGGGTGAATAATTCAGTCCTTGATTTGCTTAATAAAGTCTACTTCAGACAGTCTTGAGAAAGATATGTATAGTGCATTTGTTTGTTTAGTGCAGCATGGCCTTACGAGCACTCAATGTATCTGGATGCAATGACAACTCCACATGCTTGCTGCTAATCCATGTAGTTATAGTGAAATCACTTGAACATGGCAAACGGAGTAAATTTACAGATAAAAATATGTTTGAAGATGTGATTGATCAGATTAACTGACCGTATGCAGTCTTGGTGAAAATAAGAGGCTACTTTTGCGACAATCGAAAAAAAATCTGACCAAAAACTTTGAACTGTAGTATACATTGGTGACAGAGCAGTAGTAGCTGTGCATTTGTAGTTGTATCTTCTCGTCCAGTGTGACCCCCTTAAGTCAAATTCCCTGCAGCTCAAACTGTAGAGCATGCCGGCAGTAACACCAAGGTCATAGGGTTTGATTCATAGAGAATGCATGGACTTATAAAAAATGTATAACTTGAATGCAATGTAAGTCGCTCTGGATAATAGCATCTGGCAAATGCATTAATGTAATGTAAATATAGCATGCAATGGACAAACAGATGATAGGCCGCATACATATACAGTAAACTACACCAGCAAATAACGTATACAGAGACCAGTGATTTCTATCAGTTCCTAACACAAGTCTAAAAGAACATCTGAAAGCATGCATGTTTTATGATCTTCCTTCAAGTGCTGCACAAACTCCGCTCGAAGCAGAGAGCCAAGAGGTTCCAGACCACAACAGCACAAAGGTCAAACCGCCTGAAGGGCCACTCAACATCTATACACAGACATCACAAAGGACACAAGGATCTTCTCCATGCTGGAGTTTAGGAAACGAAGTGTAGAGAAAACAAACAGCTCCCTGCGACACTTGAGTGAAGCAGATATGGGCAGTCAGTCAGCGTGTCAGTTTTGCGTGCGAAACGAGTTGACTGATTAAGACCTAATGCAAGGAGTGATGGAGAATAGATGCAGCGTTTACCGCAGGGCATGGCCAAACCATGCTGTGTCAATTTACTTCTCGCCACACCTGCGCCACATTCAAATGCTTTATTGTTCGCCACAGGCTCTAGATGATTTTAGTTATTAATCTAAAATTTGCTTTTGGAACGAGCATCACAAAAACTCGCTCTTTTAATTTTCACCCCCCTCTCAGCTTGCCAACAACAAGGAGAGTGTATTACTAAACAACACTTGACTCCATGCCAATTGAGTATGTAGAGAGCGCGAGGAAGATGGGAAATCTGAGAATTGGCAACGTGTTTTGACTCTGCCCGGATAGGCGAAGCCCAATGAGGAGTGGGAGGAGGGCATACAAATCTGTGAGGTTACACCCAATATCCTGTGTAATTTCCAATTGGCATTGCGGTCTTTCAACATCATCTCTTTTCCTCTCAGATGATTTGAGGTGATGCATATTAATGTCTTCGAAGCAGCTCTCCAAAACAAGGGTTTGAATTTCTTGAGAGGATGTTTGTATTCGTTTATTAAACTCAAGAGGTTTAAAGAGCGTGATAATATAAGCATTGGGCTGCCAAAGCCTGACGAAAGACACCGAAAATGATACATGCAGGGATAGGGAGAGGAACAAATGACATGAGACGGATATCAATAGCGCTTATGAGGAAAATCTACTGTCAAAACAGGCAGTACTTTAAAAAATTTGTAGTTCCATTTGTGCTTGATAGAAATATCAATCAAAGACTCTCTCTGCAGACAGTCCAATCCCAGCTTGTCCATAATAGAAACAAAAACAACAACAACAAAGCAGAGCAAAACAGAAAACTCCCAGCGCACACTGCAACTGTAGGAATCTGGGTATAATGGAGAAAAGAGATTGAATTCAGATCCTCCATCAGGCTCTCCGAGGTCCTTGAGCTGATAATAATCTGCCGTACTTGCATATGCAAAATTCTCAAGTCTCATTAGCCTGAAACCTCCTTGGGACAGCTTATTTTCTCCCTGACAATCTAAGTAAAAATATCCACACCGGACGCTTGAGGAACTCCGACGCGGAACAGAGCCATTGCAGCTCTCGGCAAACAGTCCCTTTATATTAGAGAAATGCACTTTAAACTGTTGGCTCTGCTTTGTGTTGGTGAGCGATGATTAAATTACAAGTACGAGGACAGAGCGCCATGGCAGCCTGACACAGAAAGCAATTATGGGATGCATAAACAAACATCTGTAATGACTGAAATGCCCTTTTTCCACACGGCTGCTTTTTATGGTCGTTTTTTGATGATGCTTTTTTTTCCTTTTTTTTTTTTGCTGTATTTGCAAACTCATCATATGTTATAGGTCCGGCAAATCCATTTTCTCCCTGGTGTATCTGACCATTTCAAAGAGTAGCACTAATGAAACGGATAGGAAAATGCAGCTTTTGGCTTCTTGAATATTTCATAGCTTTCAAGTGGGGATACTGCCCTTTAGTTTGTTGTGTACAAGTTGCTTTTCAAATACATTATACATAATCCAACAGGAAAAAAGATAGTATCACTGTTGTTTGACATTTAAACTAGCGTTATTTATCAATACATCTACATTCAGCTTAGCCCAGATACCTGTGGATGTCCAAGTAGTCATGCTTTCATTGAACAGCTAAAAATGTCCCATTGACATTAGTCTAATCCTGAAAAAAATGTCAAATAAAAACAACTGTTTTTGACACTGGTAGTAATATAAGAAATTAGCATATTAGAACAATTTCTGAAGGATCATGTGACACTAAAGCCTGGGATATTGGCTTTTCCATGCTAGATTCACTTCACTGCCCACCAGTTCCTTAGAGAACTCATTTTTAACTTTTTTTATTATTTGTGTACAATAGCTTACATGGTTTGGCACAGTCTATTTCCAGACTCATCTCTATACAACACCTTCAAGGTCTTCACACAGTTACAGTTTATTGTCCCTTGCACACATTAAAAATTAAAAGATCATAAAATGCTTCTGTTGAAGGACCTATGCTCTGGAATGAGGTACCATTTTACATCAACTCTTGATCACATCTCAAGATGTGTGTTTTTACTTTTTACTAGTGCCGTCAAACAATCAAATGAGTTTATCACTTTGATAAACTTTTGTTTTTTAAGTTGTGCTTGAAATATTTGGTTCTTAACAGCTGTATGAAGCAAAGCTCTGTAAACAAAACAGTTCTAGTTTCTTTAGGAGCTGTCTCCAAAACGGAAGGTTTTGCAATAATTTTAAACGAGTTTTCAGTTTGTTGCAAAATAAACGCCAAAAAAAAGCTGCAGATTTTATGTGACACACTATTTCCGATTTATAGCGCAGACAACATACTTTTAATAGAGACAAAATTACTGGGCATGAAAACATACGTGGCGGAAAGACAAAGCAACACAAAAACATACGGGGCTTTATTTTATTAAAAACTCTCAAGGTTTAAATATCAGAAGCCCACATCCACCACCCACAAACACCCAGCTGTGTTTCTAGTGCAAATCTAACAAATGTGCACCTCAGATGCAAATTCAGCTAATAAAGCTCATGTTCCTTGGAGCATTTAACTTATTTAAGACTACTAAAAAATGTCAAGCTTCACCCAGAGGAGCATTTAACCCACTGCTGCATATCAGTTTTGGCAACATTAGAACAACAGGGTGCTAAAGTGTTATTTTGTTTCACAAGAGTGTGAATTTGTGTTGATGCGTTGTCAGTGAAAGTATATTACCATTGAAAATTTACTGTACATCTGCTACGACTACTATTAGTAGTGCGTTTCAAATTGCAGCTACTATTGTAAGTGTTGCTTGTACTACTAGCGGTAAGGCAAGCATCTCTATAATTCTACTGTTATTTGTCATACTTGCAGTTACTGGAGTCATCATTAAACATTTGCAAAATAAATGTCATTTTAACACTCCTTCAAGTAATATGACAGATCGTTTCAGTTCAAGCAGCAACACAAAGTGCACAAAATTGATCATCTTCTTCTGCTAGTCACCTCTTTACTGCTAGTTATACAACAACTATATATAAATGTGGGAGGCTGAATGAAATAATGAAATGTAATGTATGATTTCTAATTAATGCAGAAGGATTTTGGGAACAAAAATACATAATTAAATATATTTAGTGTCCATAGTGTCCTTGTCAGTCAACTAAAAAAAAATTTTAGAGAGGAGCATTTTGCTAAATATATGCAATATACTACATATTCAACGCTATCTTTGTTATTTATTGTATGTTTAAATACTGTTTAAATGTTATTTTAACAACAAATTGGAGTTAAAGCACATAAATTGTATTAGTAAAAAGTTTATATAAATACAATGCAAATTAAATATTTATATACATTGTCTGGCAAAAAATAAATAAATAAATAAAATTATGAAGAGTCTAGAATAGGATAAATTTTTCAGTGATTAATGTGTTTTTGGCATGGCAAAGGTTTGGAGGGAAAATGGAAATAAATGTTGCAAAAAAAAAAACAATGCAACAATGAAAGCACAATGTTATCAAGCAAATGCAGTCCAAAAAAAACTTTTTGTAGTGTAAAACTGACTCTGTCACATCCCAAAGACTTTCAGTTGGGTTATAGTGAGGAATTTGTGACGCCAATCTTGTATAGTTTTAGCCTAATACATTGTCATCCTGGAATCTGGACATAGATACTTCTTCCAACATTGTTGTTTGAGAAATAAAGAGCTATGCAATGCATTAGTAAATGTTTAAAAACACATTAGCGAATATATAACATGACAGAAACATACGTATTTGCTTATTTACATCCAGACAGTGACTTTAGGGCAGGCTTTGGTGCATCACTACCACAAACAAAACCCCTAAAACTTCAGCAGAACACTGTAGAAATCACACAGTGACACCTTTGCAATCGACCCCAAATTGAGCATCATAACAGCAACACTTGCATCAGCATCACTCACATTTCCTTCAGGAAATGCACAAATCTACTACTGCAACTACCATCACTATTACTCAATGAAGTAAAAAAAGCAATACCAGAAGTTGCTGTACACTGTACATTTTAAAATACATGTGCTGCCTGTTCTCCAGTGAACTGAGACTGTGCGTGTGTGTGTGTGTGTGTGTGTGTGTGTGTGTGTGTTTCACACTGCCTGAGGTGAGGCTGTAAGATCGAGAGCTCAGCAGTAGCTCCCTAGATTACTCCATTTCCTATGCTCTGATTACCAGGGGCTGAGGTGAGCTGATCTATAGAACCCAGCATCCTGAAAGAGAGCAAGGGAGCAAGAGAGAGAGAGTGAGAGAGAAAGACATGCTAATGAACTTTATTCCTATGCCACATGGTCATTAATCTACGATTAGAGCACTCTGTGAGCCTGCTGGTGCAAGACAGCCAGCTATAAATATTGACTATTTAGCATGTGAGCAGATATATTGTCCGTGTTCTGCTACGTGAACGACAAGGATATTTCGGGCAAGCCCTAAACTACAAAAACAGCAGTCAGCTTTCTGAAGCATATGGACATAAGTTTGTTTTTCTTCAAATGGATATGTAGATTAAAGTTCCTCAAGAGCTCTTGAAATATGATGTCTATACTGAACTGAAGCAGCCTTGTGAACTGCTCTAATTTTAGTCTCTTAAGAGCTGGTCTACCAGGAGAACGAAAGAGAAGATAGAACAGTTTGTGCAGACTTTATGTGGTTATTGTTCTGTTACTATATATACACAAGCTCAAAAACGCCACAGGCTGATGAAAAGTATAGAAATGCCAACTGAATCAAGAAGGAGAAATGGAAAGGACAGACCGAGACGGAGAGTGTATAGAGGCATTCAGAGAAGGCAGACCACAGGTGTTTGTGGCCTCTTGAATTGATTTAACCAGCACAACTGCATAAGGATAGAGCATTACTGCAGAATGCAACAAAAGCAGGCACAAATAAACAAGAACTACCTCAAACTCTTATTAAAACACAGCTTTGGCTGCATTTGCAGTGCATTTGAAACACAAAGCTTCACAGTAGACCTGCATCTGCTTACATTCTATAAAGACTTAAAATGACTGCATTTCCCGAGACGTGCAAGGTTGGTCAGCACTATCTAGCAACCAAAACTTCAGAGTGCTAATAAGCAATTAACAGAGACTGAATGGAAAATGTCAAATTTGAATTGAATTTGAGCTGAACTAGCAAGCAGAAGCAGTGTTACCCACAGGATCTTGTGAGACTTGTGGTGACGTCACATATTCATTAGCATATTTATTGTGTCACTGGGTCCAGTTCGCCTTTAAATGACTTGTGGCACTTCAGATATGTTCTACTTTTTGAACTGTCGCATACTTTAATACAACTGAATGCCCAATAAGGCTGATTACATGATATGTTCTGTTTTCATACATAAAACAAGTATAAATAGTAAACTGGGCCCATTAATACTACACAGGAATCACTCTCACTACTCTTGATTTATAATCCTGACATCATCTGATGAAATCAATATACATCAAACTTACACTAAAAAGCGACTATATGCAGCAGTTTTGGCTATACTAATATTTAGTCTCCTTTTGTGCACTGCATGCTTCTGAGTAACATATTATGATGAGCATATTAACAGATAAATTATGTTAATATTTAAAACAGTCAGTAAGCGACAGGTGCTTGGAAACAGTCTTTGCAGTCTTTTATTATTGCTGAGTCTGCTGCGGTATGGCCAACTGAAAGAGCTGTTTCTCTGCCACTCATTGCACAGAATAGACGCTGAGAGAGACGACACTGTGCCGGGAAAGTCAGAGCTTGCGGCTTAGTATTGGCTGTGGCGAAATATCTTCCAAATGAATGCACCCGTTATGGAAAAAAAGCTGCCAAAGGGTCTGAAAGTTGCTAAACATTGTGCTAAAGACGCGCTCTAGTGTGTGTGTGTGTGTCTTTGTGTGATGTGGACGCTGTGCATTTATTGTGTGGTGTGGACTCTGTTATTCTTTAATATTGAGAATGACACCATATATTTTTTTTGTTATCTTTGGTTATCATGCTTGGTTTGAATTGGCCCTAACAATATATCAATGGGTTCACAGAGGTTTAATGTTCCAGCCTTCTGTGTCATGATGTTAATAAAACACCAAAACACTGAGAAAAACCATTATTGTAGCTTTAAAACAGATTTATTAGATTTAATTTATAAAGTGAAGACTATGCACTGTTATTTTACGTTTGATTGTCAATTTCTGTACCTGAATATTGTTAGACTTACCTGAACAATATAAAGCATTTGTTTATATCATTTGTATCTTTATTCTATTATATTTAGGCCTGTCTATGCTTGTTATTTGTTTATTTTCCATGATAATTTTTCACCTAAAATCACTTCTTTTTCCCCCAGAATAGAGCGATTCAAGACATCTGATGATTCTGATTTACTTTTATATAAAGCAGAAAAACAAAATATTGCAATATGAGTTTTTTTTTTCAATATTGTGTAGCACTAGAAGATATCTACATTTAAATGGGGTGTACTTAACCTCTGTTCATATAGCATTCCTATAGATATAGTGATTATTTCCAGTGCTCACATTCACTATTTAAACCGTGGCAATCCATTAATTCTGCACATTAGTGCAACAATTAATTCTCAAATCATGTCCTTCATGTTTTAGAAAAAAAAAACATCTTTGAGCACATCAGTGAAAGGTCCATATCACCCATTTTATAATGCCTATCTTCATTGTTCTTTATACATCTATGCACAAACATAGATAAAATAGGTTGCAATTACTTCATTACATGTTTAAGATGAGACACTGTTTTTACATGCAGGGGTCAAGTTTTTGATTTTGGGCTTCCCTCCCCCCCACCTCCAGAGTAGTGGAAAGAAATTATTCAAAAGACACACTGTTATATGTTTCTTTTATAGTTTTTTTGTGAATAGATTTCAATTAAAACAGATATATTTAAAGGCCGTTTTCTCAAAAATATATATTTTTTTCTCCTACACTGGGCCATGAATCTCCACTTCAGTATCACTTATGCACCAGACAGGTTTTTACACAGAGATTTGTTCATATACAAGTGGCTTGATTTTATGCAAAATTATACTCCCCAACAAGTATATTGAAAGCATATTGTTTAATAAGTATTTTCTTTAATGAATTAACACAAAAATTGTATACCCCAAATGTCCTCTGTAAAATCTTTTAACTCTAATATGTCAGAACAGTAAAACATGAATTTTGAAAATGACTTCATCCAGTGTTCAGATTTTTGTACTAGAAATGTATGCAAATGAGTGCAGAATTCCAGCTCTGCACATTTTGTATTTTGTCTCTTCAGACGTTTGTTCTATTCGAACGTATGTGCCCTGCGAAGTAGACATCACGGGATATTCCGTCATGATTCCAATTCGAAGCGAAATTACACGTTTCATTCAAGGTGCATTTAAGTGACGTAATTGAAATCGTATTCACTTATTTACAGCGCAAATCTGTGAATCAATGTTCCGAAGTGAAGTAAACTTTAACTGATTTCCCCTGCTCAGGGAGAAGGGAGCAATGAACACTGTGTAGGGACCATGTCAATTGGAAAACAGCTCATGCATGGAGCTCTCTTCTAATGAGCTGATTATCAGAATAAGGTGCGTTAACAAAGAGAGACATGGAAAATATGCAGAGCGCGAGGACCAGGATTGGGAACCGCTGACCTAGAGCATTTTTGGGGTGCCTGATACACCTGCACTTTTCTTTGTTTTTTCAGGTCTATTCTAGCAGTCACTATCATTATAAACAGGAGACCTTAAAGATTAAGTGTAGGTCATTTAAATTCTACATTAAAGAATTAATGACTTTACAGAATTTTAAGAAAAATGAAAACAACAATTTGGTGTTTTTGTACCATGTACTCAAACAGAATTTTTTGGAAATAACCTATATAAACACATATGTTTTGATATTGTTTTAATATATGTGACATAAAATTGGCCATTTTCCTATATTATATGTACTGTACATATTTGCACCTATATGTTTACCTATATATTAGAAAAAAATATTAAAATATAATTAAAGAAAAATAATAATTAACTCATCCAAGTGGGTGGGTTTTATCCGATGTGCACGGTTTTATTCTTGTTTTTGGTTTGTTTAATGTCAAAATACTTTGTTGTGTGTTTTTCTGGGCTTTTTCATGCATGCACAATATACTTTACTTTCACTTTGCGCTCATTCAGATTTCTATTGAAAACCCCTCAACGGTGGTTGAATGTGGGACAGTTTGAACCAATCTGTGCACGGGGTGGGACTAAGCGTCAATAATCATTCCTGTTTGGCTCAGAGGAACGATATGCATTGGATTTCTCTGATGAAATCCAAAATGTTCACAATATTCACGTCCACTATGGTGCATCTGAATATTCAAATGAGACACATGATATATCTCCACTTCACGCCACTTTTTAGAGCATTCAGATAGGATCAGTGGTCCAAAAGTTATTAAACATTTAAGAACAATAGCTACTTTTAGCCGCAGGTGGCTCATTCGAATATTTAAACCTAACATTTCAGAAAACATAAAAGAACAAATGTTTGCAATTATCAATTTAATCACTCAACTGAGTTGTCAGTAGATAACTATTAGTTCATTGTTTACCCTGCAGTGTCTTGCCCTAAAAAAAAACAAATATTTGCAGGCTGTCACACTGAATATTACAAATAAAACATTGTTAAATAAGCAAATTCAATCAGCTTTAGAGCCACACATGAAAATGGTTGAAATCCGATGTTAAAAAAAAAAAAATTGGTTTGATGTGTGATGTTACTGTTTACCCAAATGCAAGATCCAATCTGCAACACACATTTACCTCCCAAAAAATCTGAATTGGTTGACAGTGTGAATGCACCCTTTCTCTACACTTCAAAACAGATTGATGCTGTGAAACTACACCACAAAAAGCTGCTAGCCTGCTAACGTTGCATCGCTTTCAGCTAGTGCTCTCCAGGGCCAAATCTCAGGATATTCCGTCAGCTTCCACACACTCCCTCCAAACACACACAAATATCACAGATCCTTATGATGAATGTCAGTGTCATAACATTAGCCATAGCGGGCAACACAGAGGCACGGAAGAGTTAGCACTCATCACAGGCTCCAGCGATTCAGGGCCACGTGGCCTATTAGATGCGGACAGGAAATGGTACCGAAGTCACAGACTCAGTTGCATTTGTCAGCATTATTAAGAGAGGAGCTGGCTGGCGACTATCTTGCTCGAGAGCCGAGGCGAGGATGCCATCTTGGAAAGGTCACAGGCTGCCTGCTATCCTCCCATTTGTCTGTTTGATTAAGTCTGGCAATTAGAAGACTTGGCCGCCACACTCGCAGTATCCTATATCAGAGAGAGCCAGATTGGATACAAACTAATCACAGAACAGTCCTAAGCAGAGCAGATGAAATGGTGGGAAAAGAAAAGAAAGAGAAAATAACGCCAAGATGGGCCAAGATTGTAGACAGATGAAATAATCAGCGATGGAATAATACACAAGATAGAGTTGGATCTCTACCTAGTTGCCTTCTGATAATTAAGCAATCCGGCTATTCGGGTGTATGTCTTGCCTGCCTAACACACACTTACACCACACACGGTCAGAAGCACTGCTTACACAAGCATGATAAGCATGTAAACAGATCCTTACATAACCACACACACACACATACACACATTCAATCTAGAGTCTAAGGCATAAATGCAGTGACACAAGGCTAATTTAAGAGGAGCTGTAGGATATAGGCTGTGTACAGCATGAACTTCCAATTACCAATAGTGAGAGTGTCTCCCTGAGGAGTGAGGGATAGAGCGATTTAGAGAGAGGAGATGATGGGGCCATGGCATTCTGTTATACAGCTTTATTTGCTTTTCAATAGGCATTTAGGGGAGTTTGGATGAGCTGTATGTGTCTGTTTGTGTATGCACAGATTGGGTCTGTTTACATGTGCTTTAAAAGTTTGATTTCAATATGACTGAAGCAATCGTTTTTCTTTTTAAAATACAGACTGCAAAGAATCGGCCACGTTTACTGTCATTCAGTGAGTGGTAGTGGGTGAAATTAAGTCTTTTCAACAGGATTCCATGAGATTGGAAATTTCGTGCAAGGGTGAAAGATTTCCACACATATTTGGCTAGAGGTTCAGGTTGGTCGTGTGAACATTTCCATAGCTTTTTTTTTTTCTTTTTAAAAATGAAGAACACATTTCCATTCCACAAATTATCATTGAACATGTTTGAAACAACATGTGGATGAGTAAATGAGAACCTCATTTTGATTTTGTATGATCTACCATATACCATTCATTGGTAAACGCTTGTATTTTCAGCATATTCTTACGTATATATGCAATTTTTTGGTTGCAAGCACAGTGTTCCTCAGAGGCAGAAATCACAAAGTCAGTCCTCAATGTTGAATCAATTTAACCCTGCTATAGTTGTTAGGGAAACCGAACAATTCATGCAAACAAGAAGCGAAATATTTGTGATGATTGTGTATGTTGGATGATAGGGTGCTGTTGTTAACCACAGGTTTTTTGAAGACGATTTCTTTCACATCACGCACAGAACTAATGACGGATCAGAGAAACAATGTGAATACACCCTTGTCGGCTTTATTAAACACAGAAATAATGGAGATCAGATATAATAAATGTGTAATCACTTCATTATATTCTGCTGGTCTGTAACCACGTTGCCAATAGCAGCCCTGGAACAACTCTTTGACTGAATCGCTACATGCAATTTCTAAACTGAGTTCACTCTCATCTAATCCAAGAAAAAGACCCCAAATACTTCCCAAATTTAGAATGTTTGACATAAACTGCTCTCATATCACCAGGGAGCAAAAAAAGAAAATGCCTAGTGCTCCCTGAATCAAGCATGAACAAAACACTGCAGAAAACTGGATGACTTCCATTCACACCTGCTTTCACAGAAGTGATTAACTGGAGCTGCCACCGTTCAAACGATCTAACACCAATGTTCTGAGACATGCCACAGTGCACTTTTCATCTGCTACATCTGATTTTGTTCCACTTAACCCAGCATGTCTAAAGCTTGTGCTAGAACATAGATATCTGGACTGTGATACAACTCCAAGACATTTTGTGTCACAGACATTCTATAAAGAGCTCTGGGTGACTTTAAGAAAGCCATAAAGCTTATTGTTTCCCACATAATTTAATAATGGCTAAATGTATGCCTAGATTACAAAATGAGGTCCATAGTAAAGAGCTTTTTACAGCTGAATGAAGACTTGTCCTCATTAAGTAGTTGCAGATGTAGCAATGACTCTCTGCATTTGTGAGGTGTTTCTATATTTTGCTACATTGTTGTATTAAATATTCATTTACACTAGAGTTCATTAAATTATTTAAATAGTTTTCTCTTTTCCATGGCTGTCAATTTTTACACATGCTTTATCTTCATCCGTTGGATAATGGACTAATGATAACAATACCAACCGCAAGCACTCTCTTCCTCTCTCTCTCTCTCTCTCTCTCTCTCTCTCTCTTTCTCTGGTGATCCAGTCCCTCCTACCTGCCATGAGGACAACTATTAAACCTCTAACCCTTCCTCTTAACTCTAAAAATAACAGTGCAGCTGAACCTGGTGTGTTCTTGGACTATTTTGTCCAACAACAGCAAAAACCTAAATATAAACGTAAAAGTGAAAGACAATGTTTCCAGAACAATCTGATTGCTTATTTACACACATCCTTTGGTTTGAATGTGGGTCAACCGCATCTTTATATAGGAAGTTGGGCCTTCAAACAAAAATATCTGTGCTGGTGGAAACATTTAGTGAAGTAAGAAATACATTTGACTTTGATGTTCCTCATTTATAAGCAGCTCTGGATAAAACTATCTTCTAATAGATGTAATATGTCTTAAAAAAATATTACAATGGAAAACAAGAGTCCATTGAACAATTTATCAAAAGATAGACAGACAAATATGTACTTGCATACCTCTGTGCAGCCTGTTTGCTAAGACATGATACGTCATCAGAGCATTCCAGTGAGAGGGAAAGGCGCTATTATTGTAATATTATGTGCTTTGTACTATAATGTTTTCTCAGCGGAGAATGAGACGTTAGGAAATCTGACAGAATTGCATTTAACTCTCAACCAACAGTGTCTCTCATTGTGATGCTGGTTAATCTCTGCTATGACGGAGCGCGTTCATGTATTTTGGGAGAAGCGTGTACACAAAGAAAATAAAAATACCAGTTCAAAATGTCATCTCCTCTGTGTCTCTCCAAGTCACCGTTGCACCATTTTGGTATCCATGAAACGCAAATAGCGTGTGCTCCTCTGTGTCAATTGTTAAATAAATGTTATTTTTATTTTCTTTGCATACAAGAAGTATTCTTTTCACTTTATAAATTACAGATTGAACCCCTGATGGCAGATGGAGTATTCCGACTAAGTATTTGATACTTTTCTGGACTTGACAGCGTTTATCTCTTGGCAGTCAATAGGACAGTCACAAGCCTCTCATTTTTCATCCAAAATATCTTAAATTGCGTTCCGAAGACAAATAAAAGCTTTTACAGGTTTGGAAGAGACACGGGGGTAAAGTGACTGATGACAACATTTTCATTTCAAAAGTTCGCTCTAACATAATTAGATTGAACATATTTGGTGTGCTGTCCAGAAGGGGGGCTCCGAGCTCGGGAGAGAGCTTAAATGCATTTTGGTGTATATATGCAGGCTGCATACTGGCTAGTTAAGGTGATTAACTAAACAGCTACACCTGTGCTGAATTGATTATATGATCATGCTCCTCCCGAACCTTTATAATGAACATATTAATTTCTTTCATGTACTGTAGATGAATGAAATCTTTGAAACTTTATTTATGGGTGAACCATCCCTTTAATTTAATTTAATTTTCAAAACAGGAATATTTGAAAAAGCCTATTAAAAACTGCTGAGGCATCATCTGTGTGCATATATAAGTTTACACGGTAAAAAAAAAAACACACACAGTTGTTGAAAATGTCAGGCATTACAAGAGGAATTAAGTGTACTCATGTGTTACCAGGGTTATCTGGAAATATATGTAGGTGTTGTCTACTAGAGAGTAGGTTTTGCACACAGTTTCAAGGCTTTTGCTTGAGGGTTTGAATCTAGTGTGTGTGTGTGTGTGTAAATGTCTGACCCTGAGAAGCATTTGCTAGCTCCTCTGTGTCCCTGGCGGAAGAAGCTCCCCATATGCTGCGGTAACTCTTTGGCTCATGCTGACCAGATTAACAGATTTTCAGTATTGAAGGCTGGTCAAGACCCAGAAAAACATTGAGCCTGTCATTCAAATTAAGCCCTGTTGATGTGGGTGTTTAGGGCCATTACCAGAATGGGGCTCAGAATCTCCCTTGCAAAACACATGCTTGCTGGTCTAATGCAAAAACTGTGGCTTCAGACACCTGGGTCATATTCCACTTGCGAGGATAATAGAAATGCGAGTGCATTGTCAGAAAATACATATGTGTGCACCACCTTAATGAAATATAGACAACGGAAATGACTAAGAGCGGAATGTTCTAGGCCAGCTGCGTGAGAGAGGGAAGAATAGGCCAGTGTCAATCTCTTTTCAATCGGAAAACTTGCACTGAATTACAAGGAGCTCGACTCCATCATGTCTAATTGAGAGAGAAAGAGGGCTTGAGCAAGACAGCCGATGACATCTCTAAGGTAAGATTACACTGCGCTGTTGAGATTGGGATTCAAAGTTTGTCATTGGTTTACACACAAATACTGACTCTGTATGCAGCCACACATAAACTATCTATCAGCATCCTCTGTGCAGGGGTTAATTGATCCCACAGCACTGATACCACAAAGACTGGCAGCATCAGACGTGCTCTGACAAGAAAGCTGAAGGGTTATGAGGAAAAAGATAGAAAGTGAGGTGGAGAGTTAGAAAGATAATGAAGAACTGTAGGGGAAAAGGAAGGGAAGACCCAGAAAAACAACTTAAGACTGGACTGTTTGGTCGAATTACCTTGTTCAGTGATTCTATGCAACACATCAGCATGCACGGAAAAGGAAGATGCATGGAGTGATTTGTAGGAAGAGAGATGATGTCTGGAATAATTTACATTTATGAAGATTTATTAAGACACAGGCACATCAGTTATGTATACTCGCACTGTAAAATGCAAATGTAAAACCTAATTTAGATTAAAAAAATTCAACATAAAGAATTAACCTATTGATTGGTTAACCACAAGTTATATACTAATATAATAGATTTGTACCTTAAAATAGCATTATAATCAGGGTGCGATTTGTAGGGGGATTCCCCCCCCCTTTGGTCTATGCATTCCTGCATTTGCTAAATTATTTCTATAAAATGATTCGCAAAATGCGCTTTGAAGTCACGTTTTGGATGATTCCTGATACGTGATTCGATTGGAGTGCTTCGAATCAATTTTGCTATGCAATGTTTTTCTGACTTTCAAAAAGCTCTGTTGATACATTTTCCATCATATTAAAAACATTTCATGACATGACACTTACTTGCCTAAAAAGACAAATTTATCATGAGATCATTTATCATAGTTTATCAGAAGAAAACAGTTTTCAAAGTATTTTTTCACAAATCGCACCCTGATTATAATACAGGTGTTTCAGCAGAAAACAGTTGTAAGTAGCCTGTTCATAACCCTTATAGAAAGTCAAAACAACATCCGGGTAAAACTCATACTATATTTACTCATATAACAAATGTAACACACTAATGTAGGTTACTGATTACAAACATGTACAAAACTATTTAAATAAAATAAAATCATTAGGCAGGGATTTCTGGGAATGTCCTTTCACTGTTTTCCATAGATCAACTTGTAAAAGTGATTTGTAATTTTTAACCGTACGTAGAAAGAAAAACATTACATCACTTTATTAGTGACCTGGCAAAATTAGTTAAAATATTGTATAATATTGGAAGTATAATATACAGGATTTTATGAAGGTAAATTTAAGATTTAAAACCGTAAAAACAGTGAAAGCAGTATGTCAATATTTTCTCTAAATGTACATTTCTAGAAAGTACAGAAAAAGCTCCATTAGAAACAGTTTGAAAACACAACAGATACTTATCAAAAATGTTATGCTCTCCCTTGTTATTTGTGTCATTTTAAAATCAAGACAGTAAGAAGCAAAATAGCAGAAAATAATAAGTCTTGTTTTGTGTGAAACTAAAACAAATAAATCTGCCAGAATCAACTGAATTTAAATAAGGGAAAGCAAAAATCCAACCCCTTTCATTTTTTTTTTTTTTTTTTTTTTATAAAACAAGATGTCAACTATCTTTATTTTGCATCCCAAGTAAATATAACTTGATTTAAGGATGTTTAAATATTTTAACTAGAAAACAAGACAAAACTGCATTTTTTGCAGTTTGAGCAACATGTCATTTTATGACTTTCTGCTCCAATTTAAGAAATTAATTTGTTTAAGTCATACAATAACTTAGTGACGTTAGTGTTAGACGAGTATCAAATCATTTCAATATTTGAATTTTTGCTTCACGCACCATTGCGTTAGGTCAAATATATCAAAAAGCATTCGGCTTAAAAAGTACGCTGTACATTCATCCAGTTAGCACACAAGGGTGAGACAAAAGAGAAAAGTACAGAAAAGAGAAGGAGATGAACGTTGTTAACATTCAGCAATCTTGACAGCAGCATGAGATAATGAAGACACTCTACATTCACCTCTAGATATTGTCACCTCCTTGATTGTTCTGGAAGAGAACGTTGTACTTGAGAGTAGCAGCAGCCAAGCCAGTGCATTTAGATTGTTTTGGTCTTCCCCATCTATTAATCATTGAATACCTCGAGGAGATCAAAGTATAGCTTTGAGGTTTTATATTTGTCTCAGAGGCTGTCATCAATTGCTCTGCAAGGTTTTGGTTGTTTAATGATTTTTTTGGAGCGTATATGCCTGATGAGATTTGTTCAAATGATAAATTCTCACTGTGACTGGTCTTTGCATCTTAATGTCAATAATAAATGATGTTCAGCTAATTCAAAAGAGAATGTTGACTTAATTCTCTTAGGAAATATGATATATATATATATATATATATATATAAGAGCTTTATAAGGGGGGAATGCAATAGCCTATCCAAAGCTTAAAAAAGAGGAAAGATAAAAATATCTTCAATACACACACACAAAATAAAATCTCCATCTTTTAAATAAATGTGGTTACCTGAAAGCTCATTACTTCCAAACAGCCACAGGCAAATGTGAGGTCAGCAGACGTTTTTCCCCACTCCTGATTAAAACCAGCTGTTTGGCCTCATTGTTTGTGCTAAGCTTTCACAGAGGGCCGCACACCGCACAACATTCACAGACCTGCAAACATCCCCACATGCACAAACAAGCGCCCTTGAACATATGGTAGGAACACGGACTCAAGGAGAAAAAAAAAAAATAAGCAGTGGCTCCAGAGCCGCAGGTCCAGCAGGCAGAAAGTCCCTGATTAACAAACCAACACTAATTAAATCACAGACTGCTAAATCATGCCCGGTCAACTGCTCAAATATGAGCACATTCCACTAAATGCCTCATCTTCCCTGCAGTTTCCTCTAACTGCGCTGCCAGTCTTAAATCCCTAAAATGAGAAAGTGAATGAGATGGGATTACATAGCTAATGCGAGCAGATGAAGGAAAGTAGAGCACAATCTCCAACTCAAAAAGGATTAAATCCCCGGATTGCTTGATGCGCAGGGTTCACCTGCAACGCAAAGGATGCAATTACAGGTGAATATAGAAGTAAGATATGATTCTGTAAAAGGGCCCATGTGTGTCATATACCAAATTCCCTCCTTTTCTCCCTCAAACACACACACACACACACACACACAGACTTAAATTGCTGAGCACTGACTGAATGACCTGTTTAAATGGAGAGGAATTATTCAAAGCCCAAGGTATAGGGAAAGAAAATCGTGATGTGATGAACAAAGCAATATGCACAACCTGCTGAAATGTAAAACTTGAACTTAATTGTAAAACTGCTGGCAACCTGCAGTGATAAGTGTATGGCACTTCCTCTTGACAACTTTGAATTTAAACACCAATTAAGAAAATCCAGTTAAATTCTCACAAAACGGAGTAGAAATAACTCCAATTATAGTCAGGAGTCAAAGAGATGCAAAGATGCTGATGATTTACACAGTAAATTCTACATAAGCCAAAGTTTACGGTATACAAATTAAATTATGATTATGATCTTAAATTTCTGCATCTGTACCCCAGGTGTGCATTTATATATTTTAATCTTTACAAATCAATCAAACGCGTTCGTTCATGCAGCAGCGCACCCGTGGGATTCATCTGCGCTTTGACTCGTGTCAATTACACGCCAGCCTTTACCGCGAGTGATAATTAAACTTTGATTCCTGTGAACTTTGTGCATCTGTAACTAGGGAAGCTACATATGACGTGCTCGGTCTGAGGGAAGAGGAGGAGGATTTGGGCACATGAGGCGCGCGTCATTTTTGGGATGTTCAGGTGAAATCTGCCAGCACGCGCTGGAGACAGTGTCACGCACTGTACAGGTGGAAAGGGACCCGGGCATATAGTCGTGTTGTAGAGATATTTGGATTAGTCATGGCGCACTCACCTCGCTTATCTTGTACTTTTACAGTTATCTCCACTAGCGGCTGCGTCTCTCGGTCGAGCCGCCTTGATATAACCAAATCTCCGCTGTCCCGACTCACGGTGACGGGAGAGTTATCCGCGTCCGGGTGAATCAGCTCAAAACTGGCGGACTGAAACCTCACCGGGTGTAGATTCATTATGACGGAGCCGATACTCGCGTCTTCGGACACAGTGATAAGCACCGGCTCCGGCACGGAGCGGGACTTTCTCGAGAGTCCGTTATCGATCTGAGGAAGGGCTGGCCATTGGCGCGGACTGATCTCTACATCCATATTCTGACTGGTCCGAGCGGGCCAGCCGTGGTCTCGCGCAAACACGCTGAACTTTATAGGCTGCCCGAGACCCAGAATCGAGTCCACGAGGAGGATGTCACCGGTTTTGGGCACCACATAGAAACTGCCGTTTCTAGGGAGCGCGTAGTATATGAGCTCGGCGTTTTTGCCGCTGTCGATATCCTCCGCTTTCACCGTGTACACCACCGACCTCAGGGCCGTGGCGTCGTCCAAAGTTATTTTGACGTCTGCGTGTTGGAAAGTGGGCTCATGGTCGTTCGTGTCGAGCACGTCCACTTTAATTGAAGCAACTTCGGCCACGACGCGCACGGCTGAAGCACAGCTCTGACAGCACAGCGCCAGACTGAGAAGATACTCAGCGCGCTCCTCTCGATCAAGAACGTTGGAGGTTTTCAGTAGTATGTTTCCTCGCTTGTGGTGCGCGAAGACGTGAAAATCTTCACTTCTGTCCCCCAGGAGTTTCAGGTGCATTCCGGACTTGGAGCACCATCGCTGCGGATCGATGCGTTTAACTGGGATACTCAGTCCGTTCACTTTGGAGCCAGGTGGAGAGTTCTCAAACACATGCCCGTGGAAGAAAGGTATTCGTTCGTCGGTCTTATTTCCCAGCACAAAAGTCACACAACATGGCAACAAAATAGTCCAAAACATGGTTGTAAGTTTACAGCACTCTTCCTTTGCTCAAGCGACAGTGTTCATGGTGCGTGAATTCGCTCCTCGTTCGTTGGACGGTGATCCTCCAGAGTCTGAGCAGCACAACTTTCCCTCCGTCGCCTCGCGCTTCAGCAGCGATCTGCTCGGGCGCGCGCTTGAGCTCGCGGAGTTTCAGAGAGCAGCACTACAGTGATGGACAGCGCCACGCGCGAGGGGCGGGGCTTTGGACAAGACTGGGATTCCTCTAGGGTACTCTTTCCTATAGGATTGAGTATTTATTTGGCTTAAGCAACTTGCGTGTGTGTGTGTGTGTGTGTTAGGCTACAAAGTGCACTACGATTATAGTAGACGATGCTAATGCACGGTAAAGTAAAATAATCCTGGTCAATGTCAAATTCTTATTTGGCTTTCATAACGTTAATCTGCACTACAGTACTTTGGGGCACACTGACCGAATGTATGCTCCTCATTTGTATAATGTATAATTTTGAGAAAGCGCATACAGGCTAATAAAAGTTGTTATATTTGTAGTTGTTAGATATAATTTCCATTGTAATAATGCTAGATGCTTCACTTTATTTCAGGCCAAAGAAGTTATGTAACTCCCCTACAATATAAATCCTCCAGAATGCAGCAATATTCAGCACCACTGCTCAAGTGTTGTAGCCTGCTGTTAGTGTGGTTTTAGATAGACAGAACATTATGTGACATTATGGGCTAAGTGATGGAGGGGGGAAAAACTAAACAGTAACCAAACAAAAATAGTTAGGAACATGTGAGCAAATGTCAAGTCAATTTTAAAAAGCAATATACAAACATTGTTTCAATGCAGCTTTACAGAAATCATGTTTTGACCCTTCAGTGAATAAGCAAGTGTGCAATACAAAAATATAAAAAATAAATTTCAACTGAAATTAATTGTTTGTTGGCACACATTGCATATTAATTTATTCAGTAAACAAATAAATGACTGGCATTACACATATATGCAGAAGAACTGTATAATAGATAACATGGCATATATTTTAATTAAATATGTATTCCCAGGGGAGATTAAGCTCCTCAAGCTTTTTGTTTTTTCCTCCTATCACACACTTGCTTTTGGTTTATTCACTGAAGAGTCAAAAACATGATTTCTGTACAGCTGCATAGAAACAATATTTGTGTAGTGCTTTTTAAAATTGAATTGAAAGGACTTGACATTTCATCACATTCTGTACTATCTGAACATGATACTGCATGAAATAGTTGGAAAACCAAAACTTTTTCAAATGCTGTCTTTTTCAAATAATAGCATTGAAATGTTAGGGCTGACTGATGCTTTATGTATTTCATTTTAAGAAGGCTATATTCTGTTAGTTTTAAAATAAATATTTAACTTCACAGTTTTGACTTTATTGCTATAATTCTAAAATGGGAAAACTAGTAAGGTAAACCAATAAGGGTCAAATTGACACCTAATCAATTAACTTATGTTAACATAAAGAACTTTAGTAGACAAATAGTAATGTTAAAAGGTGTTAAAGGAGCAGTTCACATAAAAAAAGCTAAAAAAGCTTTACCCTCAGGTCATGCAGAATGGAGATGAGTTTGTTTCTTTATCAGAATGTATATGAAGAAATTTAGTATTAAACCACTTGCTCACCAATGGATCAGAAAAACCCACAAGTAGTTTCTGGCCAAAATGTGAAAACCCTGTTGTCTTCAAAAACCATCTAAATATTTGTGATTTTGCCTGTAAACAGTTCTTGAACTGTATATATATATATATATATATATATATCCAGATTCAGATAAGAGTATTTTCACAAAAAAAAAAAAAGGACTTAATAGTTTAGAGATAGATTCTTAGAGATAGATTTGTTTATTACACACACGCACATGTAGAATCCATTGTTAGGCAAATAATGAAATGCAATATTTCTCCAAGTGTGTTGTTATAAAGAAAAAAACCTCATCTGCATCTTGGATGGCCTGAGGCGGGTGAGTAGATTTCCAGCAAATCTTCATTTTCAGGTCAATTATCCTTTTAAGATTGACTAAAGGTCAGCTGACCAAGATGTAACTTTATTTTTTCTGACAGAGGTAATTAATT
Source organism: Enteromius radiatus (assembly GCA_032357445.1). Classification (NCBI taxonomy): domain Eukaryota; kingdom Metazoa; phylum Chordata; class Actinopteri; order Cypriniformes; family Cyprinidae; genus Enteromius; species Enteromius radiatus. The sequence goes on from JAUCMS010000127.1 coordinate 20,062,973, forward strand.
CTAAAGAAACAAATAGCCCTATGGGAAGTAGTGACCCAATGCAATGACGTTGGTCGCAAGTGATATGCCTCTCCGGCCCCTCCAGAAACTACAAGAAGTTGCGGAGGAGCCGTTAATTGCCTTGTGCAGCGTCCTTTTTAATACACATTGATTTTTTTTTCCTCCCTCCCTGCTGCGTTAAGCTAGAGGCGATCTGTCTGCGCTGGGCTGCATTCAAATTTCAATTAGAGATTTATCTCTTCAATTGCTCTGTAATAATATTAACCTGGCCCAACACTAAAGAAGGTGTTATGAGTGACACAAGCCCACAACACGCTTCTCATCAACGACAGACACATGTCTGTCGGGGTGGCTCCAGATAAGAAAAGAAAAACAGCCAGTGGGATCAATGCAAAAACATTCGATTTAGAGTTGGAAACATGCCATTTAGACTTCACAGCAAATACAATTTACCAATAGACAGAGCTGTAAATTGCATTAGTGCAAATATGGCATGTCAGCAGTGTAGTGTTGGGTCGCCTGACATGCATATCTGCATTTTAATAAACGATTGATGTTCTGAGAAACGACCAGGGGAGAAAAGCCTAATTTGATGTGGGCTGGATATACAGAAGGAACATTAATACTTTAATAACTTAATTTATTTTAATGGGCTAATTAGCTAGTCGCATCCCGCTTCATTAAGAGGTTTCACTCTTGACTGAAGTTCGACTTGATTGAGGAAGTTGCTTCACAAAAGATTTTTAACTTAAGCGTACTGTTTTGAATATGCTCTGAATGTGTCTATACACTACACTGATGTTGATAAATCACCGTGTGACGGGAATGAAGTTTAATGGCAGAAAAGCAATATGGTCTGCAATGCAGAGATGTCACCAAGGAGAGAGTGAACGCTTGAAATTGAGAACAGCGAGAGATGCGTCTCTCCAAAGCTGTATCGAGGAGTATAAAAGAGAGAGACGGACATGCAGACAGAGATACTGAGGGAGGAAAAAAGTGCTGAATTTTCTTCACAAGTTTCCATTCTAGCTCTCCATCACTGTCACTCACTGACACACACTGAAAAGACACATAGTCTCACACAAACACACACACACATATGTATATAAAATGAAAACAGTAAAATGTGCTAAAAGAAAAGCAAATAGATCTAGCTTTCTATAATTAGTCTTGCAGTTATTGTTTCGTAGGGCTTTTTCCCAGTAATTATCTACACAGGTTGACTTTTTGGAAACCTTGCCAAAGCTCAGTGAACTTGGAGGGTCAGCACATCTTTTGCGATATACAGATGTGAGCATGTGAGCTATATGGTATTTTAATGGTAATGGTCAAGCCTGACAGGCCCACATACTCTGGAGCCTCCAGCGTTCTTCAAGCTGGTTCACTGAACTCCATTATAAGTGGATCAGTGGAAAGTCTAACGGTCAAGCAAGGGCAAATGCAACCACTTCTGTTTTCTGTGAGTGCACATGTACTTTTCAATTTCTCTTTATCTTTTAAACTAAAAAATACATTTAAAAAAGTTTGTCCTATGAAAGACCAAAGGTGCATTTAAAACCAGCAGCGGAACGTGTTTTGAAAATTGTTTTTAATAGTCAAGGGAGTGAGTGGAGCACAAGACCCATGAACATATGGGACATAATTTGTGGGCATCATTATGAAATTTCAATATGGCATTCTAACCAAAATGCTGGGAAACACGGAGCGGAGAACGAGCCAAATTATACATTCTTGGCTCCAAAAATCAACTTTTTTTTTTTTTTCAACGAAGCCTCAAATAATTGTTCTGATTTGAAACAATACTTTCACGGCACATTACCCTTGACTATCCATGACATTCAATAACATTTGTTCTGTTATTGAGGAAAGCTCGTAAAAAATGTGTCAAAATGCGTGATAGAGTTTTACATCTTTGCCCTTGGCTTCAATGGTTTTACAATAACAATTTGGCTTTGAGGCATAAAACCTAATGATCGGGTCTGTCATATTTGCATATGCGGAGAGGTGGGGGTTATTGCTTTCTGTGGGATGGCGGTTACAGCGCATAATTAGAGAGTCTAGCAGTTAGGTTCCTCATCAACAGCAGGGCCTCAGCAGCGGAGCAGAGTATTTTCCGTTAATGAGGCTTGTCACCGCTCGCTTTTACCCTCATCTCCTCTTCGTAGCTCACCCAAGACACTCCAGTACGTTGGCTGGGTGTAATCAGCACACAATCATGCTCATTACATCCCTTACCAAAATAAACCTCCTCTAAATGTCCTCATCACTAACATCCCTCACTCTTTCAGGAGGGAGGGGGAACAGTAGAAGCGACAATAAAAAAAAAAAGTCTGTAACATCTGTAAGGTCAAGTTAAGAAACAGAACCAGACATATATCTCTTTCAATACCTATTTTAAGTCTTAAATCCCAGTGTAGGTTTGTACTGAGATTTTTAACCAGATTCACCGGTCAGGTTTTCTGCCCTCCGGGGAATGATATTTCAAGCCAGACCATCATTCGGTTGGCAGCATCTTCTGGTCAGCTGGTCTCTCATACATATTACTACAGAGGGATTTTTCACTGAAGCAGAAACACCCTACCCATGTCCTTGGTTCTCTAGGTCTTCATTTGGCTAACAGAAGCACAGTTTGCTTGCAGAGGAGTCACACTGCCTTCACTGGTGGAGGAGCCTGAACCTGCAGCAAAACAAACGAAACAAGAGAGCCAAGATTAAAGAGGAGCGGGCAGAGGTAGGATCAGGGGGCAAGGGTATCAAATTTCCCTGTGTTTTATGGAAAGATAGTACCCTTATTTTGGCTGCTTCATTTCTTGGCCAATAAGCAAAGTGTCTAAATCCTATCCACTCTCTTCCCCGTTCCTTTCTGCTGAACTAAAGAGAAGTGGTGCTGAAGTGGAGAGCGACAGGGGAGGTTGCGAGTTCCTTTTGGAGCTCCATGCTGGCTGGACATAAAAAAACAGTGAGGCTTAAGTCTGCTTAGAGTTCAAGTTCAATAGCCGAGATGCAAGGCTGAGTTGTTAGGATGTCTGACTGAAGGCTTTTGCAAATGCATACACACTAGTGATGCGCGGATGGCGGTTATGATTTTATGTATTTAAAAAAAAAAAAAAAAAAAAAACAACACACATTTAGATTAATTGTGGGTGGATGAGAAAAATAAAACATTAATGATGGAAATATTAACTTAATTTTCTAAAATATGAATGTGTTTGAAACACATTTTTTAATCAACCAGACAGGCACAGTAACTTAGTTTTTGCGCGCATTCACCTGTTTGGGAAGATGATGCAGACAGCAGGCGTTTGCATTTGTACGGCTGTGCGTACTATGAGCACTCAGACTGACGTGTGTCCCATATTTCTGTCGACTGAACCAGCCATGACATTAATTATGAATTTATCAGTCTTTTGCACGTCAAAGTCAAATATTATGCCCAATAGAAAAATAAAATTGTGCTATGCGCATTTTCATGATGTAAAAGTTATAACAATTAATCTGTTCAGTTTGTTCAATTGTGCAGTTAATTAATTTATTTTTGAAGTAGTAATTAATTTATTTTTGAAGTAAGCTTTCTAGATATATTTATATATATGCAAGTGATGGCACTGGCGCCTCTGAGTCCTGCAGAGTGTGCTTCAGCTTCTGTTGGATATGTCTAACTGCGCATATAAACATGTAAACTAACATTGTGATATGTTTGAACTGTTTTATATCTATAGATTTTATTTTAGGCAGGTCATATTAATTTGATGAGGCCAAATTAAAATCAAACATTGCCAATGATAAGTGCGCATACCGTCAGAAGAAATTCTCCAGGCGCCTCTGGTGTAAGGTAATGTATTAAGTTAAATTTACAGCTCCGACAAGGTTTTGTCCTGTCTTCAACTTGGTGTAAACATCACACCAGGAGCGAAGCAACTGGATTCGAGAGGCTATGAGATTCTGGAACGCATCTGAAACATGCCGCGGTGCATCTGGTATAAATGTGACCTTCTGGTTTTCTTACTATTTGACCCGATTTGTCTCACCCTTCATCAGCGCACACACACTCTGGACTTGGCTGATGTTACAATTTATTTGGTTCCTGCACACAGAGCAGTAGGAGACAAACAGCAAGTTCAGTGATGTTACGAACTGGGGCCCGTTCTTTGTATGTCGCTAACTCAGTTAGCTGGATTTGATTGTTGTGTGATTTGTTGTCATAGCAACAGGTCCGTAAGCTTATGTAAAGCTCATGTAAAAAGTATTTAGGCTGTGCTCCTGACGGGTTATGATTGGTTGAAATGGTGAGGTCACATCTGATTGGTTATAGAGCATGACTGACATGCACTGACTCAAGTGGGAAAAGTATCTCAAATTGTAGAAAATAATTATGATGATTCAAACACGATTATATATATATATATATAAAAACATGTAACATGGGCAGCACTAACGCATTTAATTTGTTCACTACTTTTTGCCAGCCCTCTCTCCTGGCTTTTGTGTTTCCTGTGCTGCGTCCTAAATCGCATACTGCTTAAGTAGGTACTACATTTTAACGAACGGTTAGTATGTTCAATTTTAAAAGTACGTTCTATGTAGTATGAATGGAATTCGGACACCATTTTTCGAATATGACGCCTCCTCTCCTGGAGCCTCATGGGATAGGAAAGTGTCCATGGTATGCCTACTATAGAATTCGTGCGGAAGCAGTAGGTCATCCGGGTACTTCTCGCCTACTGAATTTCGAATACTATGAATTCGGACATACTACTCGCCTCGCATACTGTTTTTCGGGTACTATATAGTAGGGAAGTAAGCGATTTCGGACGCAGCACTGGTGTCTTTATTAAAGTCTGAAATTTACGACAGCGTTTTAGTGCCACCAAAAAATAAAAAAAAAAAATAAATAAAACAACTATGAGATGAACAGTAAAGAGCTTAAACAACACATTATTGTAAGACACAATATAAAACTGAAAGCTGAGACTTCGTTTTAAAAGTTCTAAAGAGAAAAATCCTATTGCTTTTGGGTGGCACACTATTAACGAATCCAATGGAAGACATGAAATATTATTTCCAAGTTTATTGTCCCCGCAAATATTACACATGATAAAGACTGAACAGGAACACCTTTTTATCTTAATAAATATCATATTCTTGATATTAAGCGGTTTCCAAGAGTTCTTAGATCTCATCCCAGTAAGATGAAGCGGCCGCAACAATATTCAAATATGCCTAAATTCATTTAATCTAAATTTAATCTAGTTTTAGATTTTTATTTTTTTTTTGGTGGCACTAAAAAGGCGTTGTAGTAATTCTCCACAACCCTCTAATAAAAGCTCTTGCTCCGCTTGAGAAAATTTTTTTTAGCTCGCTCTTTAAGCACAACACATTTACTTAAATACAGAAAATGCACTGAATACTGCAGAGTAACTTTGTGAACACTATTTGATAAAGAAACAATTACCTGCACACAGCAGTAGGACACAAATGGTAAGTTCAGTGACGTTATAGTTCCACCTATTCAGAAAAATGGCACACGTGAAAAAGTGTACATCAAAACGGAAATAAAAGTATCAAAATAAAACATGCATGAAAAGAAAACGCACTTGACAAGTCAATCAATATCTGTGATGTTTAATACCTTTCAAACAGTGTCTGACATTTCTCGTGAAATTATATTTTTTTACAAAGTCCTGATCATGCTTCCAAGAGTTCTGCTGAACCTCTCTGCAATGCCGTTGTTGGTGTAAGGTGTTGTGTGTGACTTGTCTACATCCACCATGGTTAAGAGTTCCTTGATTAGCTTGCTTTCGAAATTAGCCCCTTGATCAGAATTTATTATTTTGGGGAATCTATAAACTAAGAAGAAATCATTCCAAAGCCTTTTCGCAACTTGTTTGGCCAACTGATTCGGGCATGAAAATACATGGGCCGTTTTCGTGATCCGTCACAATCAGCACATTCACAGATTTTCCATCTTTGATCTGTCAACCAAAAATCGATGCAGGCCAGTTCTAGCCTGTTCCAGACCGGTGTGCCGCCCGCGGTACATTAGATGCTTAAGGGTAGTTTTCATTACATACAACAAACTCA
>JAUCMS010000127.1:20094266-20107154 GCA_032357445.1 Enteromius radiatus
CGTGTTCTTATACTTCCTGCCTATGACGTCACTCGCTTCTGACGTCTAGCGCAGTCATTGGACAGTTTGCATAGCAGCTTCAGAGCACGGTCACGGTCACAAATCATTTCAATGTAGTTCAAAATAAAGTTAATCGGTTTTTAGACCTAAAACTGCAAATAAACATTTGAAGCTGTGTACTCTAGTAAACCCATAAGAGAGGCTTACTGCATATGATCCCCTAAAAGGGGATTTCAGAAGTCCTGACCTACAATCAGTGGGACCATCCCTTTGCTTTCTCTCAGACACTTGTCTCCAAGCAAAGATTACACACTAATCTAGCAATCTCAGCTGTAATCAGAACACATGTCCACGTTTCCATCGCCATATGGACATGAACTATTCTGAGACGCCCACTAGATTACTTCTGATCTCTCTGTCATGATTGAAGAACGCAAACCCGAAGGAGATTTTGCTGGCTTAGCCGTGATCAGGTGCTTTCCGGTGATCACTCTACAGAGAAGCCATCTGAGAAAAGGGCACACAGACACTCTAGCTAATCAGTTTTCAAGGATTAGTAATTGTAAGAGTTAGTGCCAATGATAAATGCATACACAAACTTTCACACCTGATCCAGTCCTCGACTTGGCACTCCATCTGAGTTCAGATTAATAATGGCCAAACAGATCAATAATCAGCAGCTATGAGGATTTGAGAAGATGTGACTAGGATCTTTAATAAGGTTCCAAAAGGTTTTTTTTTCTTTTTTTTTGCAGGAATGCATTTCTGCATTCCTAAAGATCCTTTCAGCAAACAGTTCATAAAAGAATGAGAAAATTCTCATTATAATAATCTCAACTACCCTTTTCCACTATAAAGAGCCTTCTGTGAAAAGGAAAGATTACATGGATGTTAAAGATTCTCCATGAAATCATTCAAGCAATAAAGAACCTTAAAAAAGTGAAAATATTTTTGCTCTTCATTGCGGATGCTCACTGAATACTGGCAGTTCTGCGGCTTCAAGAAACATGGTATGTATTACAAAGAAGCATCAGGAGAGTGTGAGTAAGGGAGAAAGAAAGAGAGAAGAAAACAGACTTCAAGAGTATTAGAGAAAGACCCCATTTATTAAAAGGTTGAAATTTTATAAGTGCCTTTTTATCTCTTCTGTGAGTTCTGTGGAAGAAGGACCAGCTACTATGCAAAACCGCTTTCCTCCACTTCTCAGTGCTGTATTTATTTAGTTTTAGTATAATTCCTTCTCCATCTGCCCATATCAGAGGAACAAGACTCTTCCCGACCAGACCCTGTAATTGCGTCTTTTTCTTTTATTTGTGTATGCCTTGCCGCCGGCAGTGAATTAACATGGCTTAACCATGTTTTGTTTGTAATTAGCAGCGGGCGCAACAAAGTGCTGTAGGGTTTCGCTGCTAGTGGCAGGCGATTACCTGCCCGCTCAAAGTGACTTCCTAAACATCTGTGGGGATTAGAGCAGAGGGGAAGCCATCAAATGGCAAAGCAGATGGCTGTCAAGGGACACTCGGCACAGAAACCGATATTTTGATAGTTTGTTTTAATTTCCCAATCACGTAGGTCCATGAGGGAGTTTAAAAAGAGGTTGTTGCCACTCACCAATCTCAAAGCCACTAGAGAAGAAAGAAAACGCTGCGGGTCAGAACCTCAAAGATGCTCTGGAAAGCCATAAGATACATCAAGTATAAAATCAAACACACTTTCATAGCGATTTGGGTCACAATACTGTTAAAGAATTTAGATAAATATATATCATTAAGGCACATAAAAAAAAAAAAAAAAAAAAAAAAAACTTACCTTGTTCTAAAATTACAAAATTATTCTAAGAGACTTCACACAATCATTAGTGTCTGCAGGGATTAATTCTATGAAGTCATTTGCTGTTTAATGTTGTTTTACAGCATGTTTCAGCACCACGTGGCTTTGCTAGATACATGATATGACTAATTAGACATCAGCTTTGAAATAATGACCAGTTCTTAGGAGGAAAAAATAACAATAAAAAACTATGGCAAATAAGGTTTCATTCAAGTTAAGTTGTAATTTCTTTTTTCATGTTGTGACACACATTAAAGAATAGAAAAATTATATTAAAAAAAGGTGGACAGGGACTTCTGTCTATTGTTTGTTAATTGGATGGAGGCAGACCTGAATACCAGTTTGATTGATTTAGAAGTCATCAGAAAGAACTCTGTCAGTTCACTGGAAGAAGTTAAGACAAATTAACAAATTAATAAAAAAATGGGCAAAGATTAATTGTTCGATTACGATCTATAATATGCATTTCATTTCTTAACAACAAAAAATTGAAATACAAAAATACATTAAGATACAAATATATATTGTTTACTGCAATGAGAATATCAAACTGCAATGAAGCTTCACAGAAAAATAAAAAGCTACTGACTCTGCTGACCTTGATTGAATATATAAAATGAATAAAGCATTTCTATGCAGTTCACAGTAAGAAGCTGGACTGGAGAAAAGAGAAAGAGAGAAAGACATGGACAGGAAAGTGAGACAAAAAAGAGATCATATCAGAGATAAAAGGTATGATGCAGAGCAATGACATATATGTGGAAAGATGTAAAGCTCTTCATTTCACAGATTTTTCTCTTCAAAGTCTGTTGTTTCATTGATTGACCCCCTGTATTGACTGAAACATTGAGCTGTTACACACAGACTGGTGCAAGGTTTCTCTTTGATATGTACCTGCGATCATAAAAGCAACAAGTATTTGATGAGGTGAATAGAAGCTTCAAAACTCCTTATTTCTGAGGAAAGTTGAAAGAGAATCAAAGTCTGATTTGAGCCAACTACCTCACTTGAAACACAGAGAATCCTGAATTACAAGTCAAGAACACCTAAAAACTAAAGAAGAAAGCAAAAATAACATTAATAGCAACCTTCTGTCTGTAATGACCTTCATGGTCAGCTAGAGTTTAGCTTAGATATTTGGGTAGCACTTTATTTTACAGTAGATGTACTTCCCTGGTACATACAGGTGCATCTCAGTAAATTAGAATGTTGTGGAAAAGTTCATTTATTATAAGAGGAATACGACAACTGTAGCCAAATTCCTTGACACATCTAGATGTGGTGGCTCTTGAAGCCTTGACCCCAGCCTCAGTCCATTCCTTGTGAAGTTGCACCTGTACATGGTAAATATCTTGTACCTTCAATATGTAGTAATTATGGACAAATGGGTACATACAGGAACATCCTCAATGTCCATATATGGTAACTAATAAGACACATTACTGTACATACCAGTGATACAGTATGTACTTGGTAAATGTGTAGCACCTATGGAAAAAATGTGCTGTTATGTGGCAACAAACAAGACACATACTGTACTTGGTATGCAGTACATGGTAAATATGTCTGCTAATACCCACAAACAAGTGTGTGTTAATGCTAAATTACTTTCCACAACAGTCCTACTCCTGTGTATTGGTTATTTAAAACTGTGCACTTTATTTTATAGTCCTACTTCCATATTCTTATTATCTTGTTTGTTATGACATAAAACCATTTTTTCAGTAGGTGCTACACATTCACCATGTACCTTTAGTATGTACAGTAATGTGTCTTATTAGTTACTATATATGGATGCTGCAAGGATGTGCCTGTTTGTACTCACTTGTTTGTACTAAGTACTGCATATTTACCATGTATATACATTAGTAAGTAGAGTAAAGTATCCAATTAGTTACCATGTATGGGCACTACCTGTAAGTGACCGTCCTTATCCACACTTGTCTATATGTACAAATTAATTATCATGAATGTATCACTGTTATGTACAACCATGTTTCATATTTGTTACTCATTTGACTAGTACAATATATTTACTATGTGTGTACCAGGGAAGTGTTACCAATGTTGTAAAGAACATTTTTCTTCTACTAACTTGCACACATACAAGATGGCAGTCTAAAAATCCCTTTTCGGCCATTGAAATGGGACAATTTGTTTCAGTGTGATCGGTTTTTAGTGGACTAACACAAACAAATGTCTGTCGCCATCAGATAAGACAGATAGGACAACTGCCACCCACCTCTTTGGGGGTGTAAATGGGGACACCAAAACCAGTTCCTGCAGAGAGGAATACTTCTCAGTCAATATGTGGTAGGAAAGTGGAGAGAAATGTCAGATGCAGTAGTTTATTCCATTTTTAATCTGTGAGCAAGATAGAAGAGGGTGAGGCTGTGACATTCCCTTTCCAAAAAGTTGATTAATGGAACTTGCCTGGTCATGTCAAAAGAAGAGAAACAAAATACTACATATTTTGCTCTTCAAACTAAACACTGCAACATATTCATTCAGAGAAATTCTAAAGGAACAATTCATAGAAACTCTCTTATTAAGATACAAATGAATGCAGGGGTGATAATTCAACCATCTGGAGTCATGTTCTACTGTATTCAACATAATGCCTATGTAATACTGGATGTGAAAAGCAAATAATGCAGACCTACAACTCTAAGAGCCACTAGCTTACTATGCAAATGAGTTCCACACAAGGAAGAAGGGTGTGCCAAACAAAGGGTCAAGGTTAGGTCACTGGTAGATGCTGCATCTACTCCATCTGGATCCAAAAAGCATCTTTCTCCACTGACAGCATTTAAAAAGAGCACTGTTTTCTGAAGTAATACATTTTCCGCTAGCAAATAATTGGTAAAATGCTGTGATTTTACAGTAGATGTTATCCAGAAAGACATTCTGGACTTTAACTGAAGACGGATTGAACTGAACCAGACCCTCTGCAGCAAGACCATTTTTCATCGTAGATTTGCTCGTCATTGCCATCCCATTACATCACTACAATTATGATCATACATGATAGACACTGACGAAAAAGTGCTGTTCATATCCAGATAAATATTTGCATTTCTGTAATTCAAACCCAGATTGTTCATTACTGTACAAAAACTACTGCCTGTTCCTGTTTCATGTTTTCAATATTGTTTACATCAATTTGTGCCTTTGAGTATTCAGACGCTAGGTCCAAGTGAACAAGTAAGAGCATGACTTGCATAACAAAATACATTGCATAATGTGCAAAATGTTATATGTAGCCTATATAAATCCTGCAGTTTGTTTGCTTTTTTCTCACTGAAATGTACTGTTGTCAGTGTAGTGCTTCCTTGCATTTAGTAAGTCCCAGTTGTTTCATCCTTTGTCTGTTACTGCTGCCCAGCCACAAAATAGATATTTAAAAATGTAATACATCCTCATAACATGCTAAAAACTGTGTTTATGGAAGTCGAAACAGAATTGTCTACTTTCCTACATGGGACCCCATCAAAGTTATCACCAAAATCATGTGGAAGGTAAATATCTCTAACCAAACCTCTATCCTGAGACCTTGGCATTACTTTGTACTGTGGGAATATGATGATCTAATGTATGGATGTAATTTTGTTATCATCAGAGTACATGTCATCTTTGCATAACACCACTACACATTACTCTGCAAAAGCTACATCCAGTTATGTCACTTATATTTATATATACTATATATTCTGTTTTCTTGTTTCCAGTTTACCTGACTTTGTAATCTAATAGAAAAAAAGTCTAATTTGTATAAATCTGTATGAACGAGTACAATCTTTTTTATAATTTATGACATGCACAGGTTTATTAAAGTCTCTTGCCTTACAAACTGCTCAGTGGATAAGACTGAATATTTACTATGTATCTCCTAAATTTTTTTTAGTGTTTAAAACTTATTTTGGCTACTGCAGAAAAAAAAAAATCTAAATATTTATATGACTATTTTTAATGTAACCAAAATGTGTTTTTATTAAATTATTAACATTATTATAACATACTAATTTAGATAGACCTTATGTGATGTTTATGTTGTTATTTTGGAAGATTGCTAGCATACGTAATTATAAATGTTTTCTTATGCAAGATTTTTTATTTTAAAAGACTTGCTTGAAAGCTGTTCTTCTGTTAGATGCAGTTTATGATGCAGATGCAGTAAAAACGAACTACCTACTTTTGTAGGTGACATTTTTCTATCATTATTTTCATAACTGGTTATGAAAAAAAAACTCTCAACTCAGAAAAACTAATAAAGATATATATATAGCTTGCCTGAAATAAATATGATGTACATAAATATGTGCATTAGACTACAGTGTTTAGGTTTCACATAACTGACTTTAACTGCCTGAAATCAGATGGGATTCATTATAATTTAAAATCCATGTAAACATATGGTTACTTTATGGGTGGGGTTAGGAGTGAACCTATGCTTTTTTTTTTCCTAAAAATATTTTTTTTTGTATTTGCATACAGTATATCGTCCGCTTACATCAAAAACAAAATGCATTAAATATTTACCTGGAAAAGAACATCCATACAACAGGTGGCGCTAATGAACAAACAAAATAGTTAATTTTCATGTGGTCTGCCATCCAGTGATTATAGTATAATACTGTAGTACAACTATAGTAACTACAGAAGCAAAACAGTCAATGTCAGACTCTTTCACTTCTTTGGAAGCTGTTCTACAAAAATCACAGACAGTTGGGATCCAGGACTGTTAATATGAATGCTTTAACAAAAGGGATCAATTTAATAAGTGTCATCAATAGATTTACCTAATTTCTAAAGACTGGTCAGAAACAGCAGCAATCACAGAATGACACAAATAAACTGAACGCCTTTCAGTTTATTTGAAAACAATAATCTAATTTATTTCACTATTCTCTTGGATTGATCTGACACTGTGAAGACTCACACATACCTTAATTGTGACTAAACCTCACAAAATAATTTTTTGTCACATTTGCAAATAACTACATACACTCAGGTATGCTAAACGGCTTTGCTGTTCAGCACTAGTTGATTCATCACAAAGTAATTGCTCTTACTTACCATTTACACTTGGCCTTCAAAGAATCTTCTCTCACAATAGAAGTCAGGCAATTGATATATAATTGGCATCATTCTGCAAAAGAGACTTGCAATCATCACACGTTCACTAAACCTTAATAATACAAAACAAGAGCTGGAAAGATTTCAACTGAGCAACTGGATTTATGAATCTAAAGTATTTTCATGGTTAGATGAGAACTTGTCAAATTATATACATCCATACAAACCTTTATCCACTCTCTGTAACTCTATCTAGTTCTTCATCGCAGCGAGAGAGAGAGCAGGAGACAGTGAGACTGGCAGGATCTCAGTAGAGGGAATAATCAAGGGCCATCAAATGCTCAGAGATGAAAGGCCAAGAAATGCGGGGATAGACAGAAACAAAAAAATCCTTTGACAGAGAAAGCAAGGGAAATCATGTCGTGTCGTCCTGCCAGCATAATGGTATGGGTGTGCAACTCATCAGTCTCACTGGAGTTCTCCAATGGAAGTTTCCTCAGGAGGAGACAATCAATAAAGGCAATATGATATTTGATTTGTTTGGCATCAATCACTGTCCACAACGGCAGTACATAAACCATGCAAAGAGTAAACTGGAACCCACTGAAAAAAAAAAGTGCATAGCTAATGGGTTAGGAGTTCAGACCTAGACACAAATAACTGGACAGAGATTCTGGTTGACCACGAAATGAACCTAAAACAGTTGATGAAATGCATGAAAACAGTACAGGTTGCAAAAAGGAAAAAAATGTGCTAAAAAGTCAAGTGCTAAAAGAAAAAAGAAAAAAAAGAAAAAGTCAGGGAGTCAGAATATTGACAATATTTTTGCTGTGAATGAAAGATGTTTTATGTTTTGTTTAAACAGCAGAGTCTGTCATTTCAAGCTTCAGTTTTGTCCATTTTTTCTGGAAGGGTTGCCTCTGTTCTGCATTGGGTGGACCACCATTAGTAACAATATCCAATGTCTCTTTTGAGGAATTGCATTTCTCAAAAAGGCTATGAGACTTGACTTGCATTTAAATAAACAGATGATATAGAGAGTAATGCTGTACATTTAGTAGCCTAGGCTCAATGATATCTTGTGTTTACTACTGACATGTCCATAACAAACCCATCGCTAAACCTTTAGTTGTAAAGCAGAAATAAGTATCATTTTCATCATACATCTAGAAATATGATGAAAATGCACAAGTTTTTAATTTGTAGCAGCTAAAAAAACTGAATGTCTGCAGCTACTGCAAACTGTGCAAATATAACAATGCTAAATTTTTAGCAACTCATATTAACATACAATTCACATCATGTGTGAAAACAGAAATAATTAGCCTATCAAGTCCCTGTAAGTGTAATAATATAATATTTGTCAGTTCTGAAAGTAAATAAAGGAAAGACAGCATGATGGAATATAAAGTTAATTAAGAAAAACAAATCATTCCAAATCATTTCCATCAACAAATCAGATGAAAAACAAGCTGATATAGCCTGCCTACCTACCTACAGCAGCCTGCCTAACACAGAATGTTTCTAGAACGGATTTAATAGTGACCTGCTTCCTCCAAAGTCAAGGGTTTGTGCCTTCAAACGAGATGATACGTGTGATCTCACTTCGCGATTAGGTTCTTTAGAACAATTTAGTCAAAAAAGAATCAACTAGAGTCTTTAAGTAATTGTGTAGCCGGCATTCATGTGCAGGTGTTGCCATAATCTGCACATGAGAGCGCAACATTAATGATCTGAATCATTGCCACTTCTTTTTGTTTCAACACGTTTAGCTTACATTCATGTTCGAAAGAGTCACAGTTCTCTGTCCAGTGAGTAAGTTGTGTGGGTTTGCTTCCACTTCCCACTCAACCACGACAGATTTGTCAAATGATGAACAGATCTGTTATTTACTGGATTAACTCTGCTTTTTATTCAAAGCTAGATGAATATGGAAGCTATTTGTTCTGTTAATCTGAGGAAAAAAAAAGTTAGGCTAACTATATTTTGTGTAAATTAATTTACATTGTGTGTTTTTCTTTTTTTCTTTGTTTCTAGGGGACATCTCTTGTTCTGATGGAACAACAAAGTTACCACTGATGATGTGCCAGCAGTGTTAATTATCTTTATTATTATTTTTTGGATGATCTGCCTTAATGTTTCAAGCCCTTTAAAAGAAAGAAAGAAAGAAAGAATTGGTTTTATTTATGGAAAAAGGCCCTAAAAAGTCTTAATCGATGTTGACCTCTGATTAGGAGTCAGATGTCAGATTTTATACATTATATTATTGCTAGCTGTACTGTAATATGTCATATGATCATTTAAGCTTAAGCAAATGTCTATGTCCTCTGATATTTTTAAGTGTGACGCGTGAAGAGCTAGAAATGTTACTCTAAACTCAAAAACCTACCCATTTAAAATAAAAACAATTTTAACCACTGTGTGATATCGAAATCTTATCATTGAGATGACACTTGCATTCATTTCTCAGGATGATATCATCAGGATTCATCTATAGGTAACTCACTCTTCAATCAGTACATCATCAACCTCCAGTGGGCTCGGTGGAGATTGATTTATGATATGTTTGCAAGGGGATCTGTAGAGAGTCTCCTGCTACAGTTGATAATGACGGTATCTGTAGCCTGTAGCGCCAGGCACAGTAATCTCTTATTCAAAACACAGAGAGAGCAATGTGGCCTCGGCTCTTGAAAACTGAGAAAGCTATTTACAGCTCAAGGTAGATAATGAATGGCCTGCTCAGTGAATATGATCGCATTAGAATATATTCCTGCTTTATAAACCGGTGACAGTGAACTGCTACAAAACACAGGTGCGATTTAGGCAATACAGTGTTCAGTGCAACAATGGTTAGTGATTTAATTAGATGCGATAAGTGATGACTGAATGATTGGTAATAATGAACTTGCTGGAAGTGCAGCTGTTGGCAACTCATGGCATCGCATTATACAAATACTAAAAAAATATGCGTGAATGTGTTGGCGTTCAGATCAAAGGGAAAAAATAAAAAATATTGCACGGAGCATGAAATAAATCAATCCTATTTTCTTACTGAACATTACTGGCTTTTTTGTTGTGCATGTGGATTTGTTTATAATTTTTTGGCCTTGTAATCTTTAATTAAAATGTCAACTTGCTCTGACTACAATATAGTATACAATATAGTTCTCTCAGTTGACATATGCAAGGCCGTGCTATTGTCAAGTTGCCATTTCTTTGTGAAATTTAAACCTTTTTTCAGTGTGGGTGAAATAGGATATTTAGTGATAAAAGTACTGTTACTGTATATACTGTATATATATATATATATATATATATATATATATATATATGCATTAGTGAATCAACCAGGATCATGCAAAAAATACATTTGATTGATGCTGATTTTCATATTACTGTACTTCATGTGCCATATGTCAGGTAAATTGGCATTGTGTGTTTAACCTCATCACGGTGTGGTACCACATCTCTTTATGCATTGGTTAACATCTACCATGTACTGCTGAGTCTCTCCTTCTCTCAAATGCTTTTCCAATTTGTGCTGAGATTGTGAA
This sequence comes from Enteromius radiatus, assembly GCA_032357445.1. NCBI lineage: Eukaryota > Metazoa > Chordata > Actinopteri > Cypriniformes > Cyprinidae > Enteromius > Enteromius radiatus. The sequence continues at coordinate 20,104,727 of JAUCMS010000127.1, forward strand.
TATGCACATCAATCAAATTATAGTTTGAAGTCTGTGCTCATCCCAAAGCTAGATCCACCGATTAAAATTAAGGACTGATAAATAAATAAAAAGCTGAAGAACGTAAGTTCCACAGTGCATTAGATGTGTAAACATCTCAAAGAAGAATTTTGGAAACACGTCATCTCACAGACACATCTTTGAAGGTTTGTGAGACTGACAGAAGGAAGTCTGTGTAGACAGATTCGCTTTGAAGAACTACTGAGAATTATTTCTCATGAACGTGGACTGGGAACCTGAAACAAAATACAAAAATGCTATTTTTTAATAATACAAGTAATATTAAACTTGTTCTGCATATTATTTTGACATTTAGAAATATTTCTTCCTGAAAAAAAAAACTTGCTTTGCAATTACACAAAACATTTGAAAACAAATATAATAGCATCTCTTAATAGAGTAACCCTTTGTGTTGTCATTATGAAACTGTTGATTCTATGCCAAAACAACCGTGATTTGTTTTTCACACCAACAACACAAATTACACGAGCCTCAAGTTTGACTGACAAACCAAATTGTAGCTTCTAGGCAACAATTTGGAAATAACACCACCTGTACTCCATTGGTTATTCATTTGCAGTTTTATTTTCACCCCAACAGGCAAATATACTATTTTCAAGCATCCTGTTTTCCCATATTTTCACCTTATTTTCATGCCTCCATGGAGAGAGATTTCCAGTGTTCATGTTTAAGTGTTCCAACCATTCTCTGTTGTTGTGTTCTGTTAATTAAACACATTTTAATTATACAGTTTCAAAGCAATCATTTCTAGAGTGGCTGCAATGGCCAGTCAGTCAATCTCACAGTGCCGACAGATGAAGACTAGAGATTTAAACACACATCAGGCAATAAAGGCAGCACAGAGAGGCCTATTATCCCTGTTTCTCTCCACTCTCTCCACAAGCGTCTTCAGGACAGCAAGAGTATCGCCAGCAGCGAATGCTGTCACATGCTCAAACAGCAGCTCCTTAACTTCCACTAATAACCAAAGTCAAGAGAAACACTTTGCTGTTCTTGTCTAGAGTTTCATCTGAGCTGCTGTGGCTATAAAAGGATTTCGACTCAGTCAGTGTGTTAGGAATGGATAAGGATATGATCAATCTGATATGATGGGCCAATAAGACAAAGGCATATTTTACATTTGATTGTAAATCAGTAATTATTATGTACCCATAATGCTGTTCCAGGGAGAACACAGATCTTACATGTCAGTATTAGTTAGATTGTCCCCCAGGGTTTTTTTTTTTTCTCCTTATAGGGTTATAGGAAAATTTTGTAGTTCCAAACTCGTAAAAAACTTTGTCTTCGGAACACAATTTAAGATATTTTAAATGAAAACCTGGAGGCTTGTGACTGTCTCATTGACTGCCAAATACGTCATCTGAATGCTGTAAAAAAATATTTTGAATAACGGCTTTATTCAAAGATTCAGCACCATAACGTCACTGTAGCGCCATATTGGACGGCATCCGGTGTATGCACATTATGTGTTCTATGTTAGACACAATGGAAAGTTATGTCTTGTACGTGTATTTACACTTTGATTTGTGCAAACAGTATATCTTTTTCATTGCGTCTAACACAGAACTGCATACATAATGTGTGTACACCGGATGCTGTCTGAAAGAAAAGAAAGGAAAGGACGTGACATGTGGCCTGGTATGGTTTCCCATACTAGGAATTTGTGCTCTGTGTTTAACCCATCCAAGTGCACACACGGCAGTGAGAAGCGATCAACCACGCATACACACACCGTGAACTCACACACGGAGCAGCGATTGTAATTCATTTGGTGCCACAAAATGGTGCTACAGTGACGTTACAGTGCAGAATCTTTTCTGTACCTTGACAGTTGTAATTGTTCGGCAGTCAATGAGACAGTCACAAGTCTGCCGGTTTTCATCAAAAATATCTTCAGTTGTGTTCCGAACAAAATGGGGGTAAGAGATTAATGACTATTTTTTTTAATTTTTGGGGTGGAGTAACCTTTTAAGCAAGGGTAAAATGATTTATTAAAAAAATTAAAAGCAAGCAATTCCTGTTTTAAGGACTTGTTGGAAATGAACTACTTAACACATTTTTTTCTCAAAAGTGCTGCACATTCTTAAAAATAAAGGTTCTTTAGAGGCATATATTCCATGAAGAACCTTTAACATCAATGGAAACTTTACATCAACAAAAGGTTCTTTATAGATTAAACCTTTAGAATGTCATTATAATAGCTGATGCTATGCAAAAAAAAAATAAGTATGACTGGCACACATAATTTTAGTTCCCTTTCGTACGGTCTCTCCGACGTCACGTCGGGAGCTGACGAATAGGAATCTCGCTTCGAGATGGCAAATCAACTCTGCGTGTATGTAAACACGCCAATGAAATTGGCACTTAC
>JAUCMS010000127.1:20107254-20119429 GCA_032357445.1 Enteromius radiatus
TTCCTATTCGTCGGCTCCCGACGTGACGTCTCCGTTCCCTACTCAGGGAACGAGGGTTACAATACGTAACCGAGACGCTTCTAGGCAACCGTTTAGAAATAACATCACCTGCACTTGACTAGTTATTCATTTGAAGTTTATTCATTAAACCCCAATAGGCAAAAATATAATGGAAAAGGTTTTTGGGGTTTTTTTTTCTCGATTTTTTTTTAAATATACTTCATAAGAAAATGTTCTTTTAAATACTGTTCTTTGGAAAGTTCTTTGGGGAACCCAATATAATTCCTTTATGTTTTCACTGCAAAACCTCCTTTTGAAAGCTTTATTTTCAATTGTGTGGTTAGACTAATTCAGTGTATTTCTACCAGCTTGGATGTAAATCTTCCCAATTATCTAAGAACATGAGGAGAGTGCAGGTCATTTCTATTCACGGGGATCTGTATGGGTCAGAGCTGAGCTGTGGGACATGAGTAGAGGTGGAAGAGGATACAAATTAAGCTTTAATGAACTAATTGATAAACAGTAGATGGCTGGCTGACTGGATAGCTCCCATTTATTCTATAAATGACACTGAACCATGATGGGGTGCAGCGAAAGTCCCTTACAGCACATGTCAGCTACTCATTTGAGGCGAAAGTGAACATTTATAAGACAGGGGCATTGGACAGGACATAAATTGTTTGGCTTCATCTGGTTTTGGACACATAGAATCTGAGGGTGACTTTCTCTGGTGAATATGTATTGTGAGTTATTAGGCAATTAGCTAAGCACTGAAAACATTAGCATTCAGGAGTCCTCACCCCTGTCAGACTCCCAAGCTCCCTCAGCCTCTCTTCGCTACCACCCTGCTGCTGTTCCAAGCTTCAACCACAGCCCGAGGCCATCATTACCCATGCCACCCCAAAGCAGTCACTGACAAGCCTGTTTGAGGTGCTGCGATTTCCGTTCCCCCACAGTGCTCCGTTATCATCACCAAGCTCCTCCATTCAGAATAGCAGGGTTCCTCTCCTTCATCTCCATGAGAACTTGCTGTCAGTCACTGCTTCTTCACTGACCTCATCATTGTCAACCAAGACTGCAATCTTTCTCAGTGTGTCCCATCCAATAATCAACCTGTATAACTGTATTTAAATATAATTCATTTAAGAAGCCATTACTCCAGTCTTCAGTGTCACATTACCCTACAGAAATTATTCTAATATGCTAATGTAATTTGGTTCTCAGGAGACATAATGTTTTTATTTATTATGTATTTATTTATTTTGACTATTATTTTTTTTCCCATATTTGTTTGATAAACAAAGTTCAAAACAATAGCATTTTTTAAAAATGTAATGTTTTATACAGTAAATAATATAATATTAATGCCAATTGACCCATAGTTACAGACAGCATGAGTAACTGTATCCAAAAAACATACAAAAACAAGCAAAAAAGTTTAAACTATAAATTAAACAAAACAAAATTTAAATATATTAACATATTTGCTGATATATCACTCAAGACTTACTGAAAGAAATATAAAAAAAATAATAATAATAATTAAATGATGTTTTGCCAACAAATTTCGGGAGAAGCACATGTAATTATCAGCCGCTAATCATCTTATTACCTCATCATCCTATCAGAGCAAGAGATACTTCCTATAAATAGTATGAGCCCCTTTCCTTCAGTATCTCGAATGGATTTTTATGTCACTATTAAAGGGGATTGTCTCAGTCTTGGAATGTGAGATATTAAGTTATACCTGCAGAAGGTTCCAAAGTCAAATATTCTTCAGTATCTCAGTAACTTCAGCACTATTTCTACACAATTAAAGTGTATTAAGTACAAAATTAGTTGCTCTAATTAAGCAGATTTAAAGTATATACCATAGTATATCAAAAGTACAATTCCAGGGTATTTTTATTATGTACATATATTTGTCATATATATATATATACACACACACAGTATATTTGTCATATAATCAGCATAAAATAAATGTATTTTAAATGTATTTTATCTTTCACTAGTGACTGTTTGAGTGAATTACTCAAAAAACGTTTTGTGCTGGAATGAATCAGTATTTTTGAACAAATCAGTATAGCGAATGAATCAAGTGATTGATTCATAAAGACAGATTAGGTTGCTTGTTGCCACTTGCTGTTTTATCCACTTGCACTGAATCCGAACCAACAATACACACAATGTTTGTCTAGAACATACAATCATGCAAGCAGTGAAAAGCCCCAGTGCTGTAGATATTTCACACAAAAATCCTTTCCACAAATGTCGCATCACTGGCTCCATAGATTCTCATTCTCTTCGGCACACAGCAGATTGCATGTGAAAGCCTGCTTCTGATCTGTAAATTGTGTCACAGCGAATTATTTAACTGTTATTGATTGAACTATTTATTTCATGTAGGTCTATATGTTTCTCAAAAGACAAATTTGGTGGATCAAACGGGTACAAGTCTGCATCACTGAGAAACAACACAGCTTGCCCCTGCACGCTGCTTGAAATAAGCATAATTTACATGGGATAAAAAGAGGTGTGATTTGCATGCACCGGAAAAACAATTTCAGTGCTCAGCCACCATTAGCAACACAGCTCATCATTAAGTAGGGGGTAGAATCTACATTGGCACTCCAAGGTTTGTGAGTGAAATGCGCTGAGACATTTTTTTTTTACACATGCAGTCTTGAAGCAAACTCCTCACTGTGCCTGTGCCAGCAGTCCCAATCCAGTGTGATCAAAGCAGGGCCCAACTCTCAATCCCCACAGCCTCTTTAAAGGATTGCACACAAAGACAACGGTGAACACGCTCCATGAGCGGTTATATGCAAACTTTCCCCTATGCACAAAAGCACACACTCAGCCTCCAAGGTATCCTACCAGTTAATTACTTCAAACACTGTGACAGCCATCAAGATGCATTCACAAACATAAAGCAACTTCTTCACCAAAACTCAACCACCCAAGCAGGGTTGCCAAGTCTGCAGTTTTCCCGCAGACTTTGAACCTGTTGGAGAACTTTTGTCTCTTCAAGACAAAAAAAAAAAGGCTTTTCTATACTTGTGGGTATTTTTAAACAGGGGAATATTTCTCAATAATGTTGTGAAAATTATGCCCTTTACTGTACCTGACCTAACCCTAATGGCGTTTTTCTACTACACAGTACCGGCTCGCCTCGGCTCAACTCAACTCGGCTCGGCCCAAGCCTAAACCTAGCTAGCACCCAGTGACTTAGAGCCAATCAGGTTAAGCAGTGTTAATGCCCACAGATTGGTAAATTCCCTTAATTGATTAGGCAACACCCCCTAGTGTACTTCAGAGACTGCCATTTGAGAAAATCAGGTAAAGCGATAAAAACCAGCCCACTGGAATCACCCAGTGATCAGGAAGCTTCTATTCTATTATTGACATGTTAAATTATGTTTGCCTGAAATCCTTATATTGAATCAACTTCATTATCAACTTCATATCCTTCATTAAAAACATGCTTGCTGTGTCTAAATTCAATTAACATCCTTAAAAAGTAATCAATTACACAGTTTTTATACATATTCAGCTCATCTAAATCAGATATTTGGTGGAAGTGGAAGAGCAGAGATCCTGTGGCTGCATTTGGACGGAGAAGGACCTGAACAGTAGGAGGAAAGTTGACATTTTGAAGAGGCAATAGTGGCCCGAGCACAAGAGTGCACAAGAGAAACATCTGACTTCAGTGCATTATTATGATATAAATTAAATTAATGTAACATCAGAGTAAATGTGTTTTGATCTTTCATGGTAAACAGATATTGATAAAAAAAAAGTGATTTCAGGAGTGATAATTTAATCTTGCTGACAGAAACACGGGTAAGCATAGAAGAAATGTAATATATAAAGACACATACAGCATATATTTAGAAATATTTATACACATATAGGTAATCATTTATTTTATATAGAAATATATAATATATAAACTTAACAACAAAAAAATTTGTATTTATATATACATTACATATATATTTACCTGCTGCCACAACGACAACAGCTGTGGTTAAATGTGATAAAAAAAAGTTAATTGGAAACAAAACAATCACAAGAAATTATTTTGTTTCTTCATAAGGAAAGTTTCAATAAAGTATTGTTTTTTGTTGTTAAGGGCACGACTGTGTCGTGTATGAAATAATGTATGTTTGCATGTGTGAAAAACCATGAGTCTTTTTGGAAAACATGCTACAAGTTTTTCACACCTGGATTTGGGGTTCTTCTGCCATTCCTCCTGATCCTCTCCAGTTCAGTCAGGTTGGATGGTTGGTGATGGTTGGAAATGTTGGTGGACAGCCATTTTTAGGTCTCTTTCAAGATATGTTCAATTGGGTTTAAAGTGCACCTATTATGCCATTTCAAATATGATCTTTCATGCAGTGTGTCATGTAGCTGTATGTGAACATAAACTATCTGCAGTTAGGTCTTATTGTCTTATATAGGCTTTCCTAATCAAGTCCAATCAGTATAATCAAACACAGCTGGACTCAAATGAAGGTGTAGAACCATCTCAAGGATGACCAGAAGAAAAGGACAACACCCGAGTTAAATATATGAGAGTCACAGCAAAGGGTCTGAATACTTAGGACCATGTGATATTTCAGTTTTTATTTTAATAAATCTGCAAACATGTCAACAATTCTGTGTTCTTCTTACAATATGGGGTGCTGTGTGTACATTAAAGAGGAAATAAAAATGTACTTAAATGATTTTAGCAAATGGCTACAATATAACAAAGAGTGAAAATTTTGAAAAAAAACCCTACATGATAAATTGCGTATTATGTTTCTAGATTATATGCTGATTGGTTGCAGCGGACCTTCTGTTGGACAGTATCTCTAAGACGCTATGAATCATATGACTAGTAAGTAAAACCTCACATACACTACTTCTCAAAAGTTGGAAGAGTTTAGTATGGTTTTTAAAATGTTTTTTGAACCTGTTTTTTATGTAAGCCTTTTGCTCAGCACTTTTTTAGTTTATATTTTATATTATAGTTTATATTATATATTTTTTTGAGTTAAAAACTTAACCTAAAAAGGTTATTGCACCAAGAAAAACAATGGTTCTTTAAAGAGTACACCTTAGGTACGCCTTGCTAGTACCGGGTTGGACCCTCTTTTGGCTTTAGAACTGCCTTAATCATTTGTGGCTTAGATTCAGCAAGGTACTGGAAACATTCCTCAGAGATATTGATCCATAATGACATGATAGCATCACGCAGTTTCTGCAGATTTGTCGGCTGCAAATCCATGATGCGAATCTCCACCACATCCCAAAGGTGCTCTATTGGATTGAGATCTGGTTACTGTGGAGGCCATTTGAGTACAGTGCTCAAATGTCGAGCTTTATGACATGGTTCATTATCCTGCTGGAATTAGCCATCAGAAGATGGGTACACTGTGGCCATAAAGGGATGGACATGGTCAGCAACAATACTCCGGAAGGCTGTGGCGTTGCAACTATGATCAATTAGTACTAAGTGGCCCAAAGTGTGAAAGAAAATGTCCCCCACACCATTACACCACCACCACCAGCCTGAACCATTGATACAGAGCAGGATGGATCCATGCTTTCATGTTGTTGATGTCAAATTCTGACCCTACCATCCGAATGTTGTAGCAGAAATTGAGACTCATCATTTTTCTAATCTTCTATTTTCCAATTTCAGTGAGCCTGTGTGAATTGTAGCCTCAGTTTCCTGTTCTTAGCTGACAGGAGGGGCACCTGGTGTGGTCTTCTGCTGCTGTAGCCCATCTGCCTCAAGGTTGTGCATTCAGAGATGCTCTTCTGTGTACCTTGGTTGTAACAAGTGGTTATTTGAGTTACTGTTGCCTTTCTATCAGCTCAAATTACTCTGGCCATTCTCCTCTGACCTCTGGCATGAACAAGGCATTTTCACCCACAGAACTGCCTCTCACTGGATGTTTTCCCTTTTTCTTACCATTCTCTTTAAAGATGGTTGTGTGTGTCAATCCCAGAAGATCAGCAGTTTCTGAAATACTCAGACCAGCCTTTCTTGCACAAACAACCATGCCACGTTCAAAGTCACTTAAATCACCTTTCTTCCCCATTCTGAAGCTCGGTTTGAACTGCAGTGGTTCGTCTTGACCATATTCAACATGCATATATGAGTTTTGAGTTGCCACCATGTGATTGGCTGATCAGTAATTTGTGGTGGACAGGTGTGCCTAATAAAGTGGCTGGTGAGTGTATATATCTAAATATATATATTCTTCTCATTTGTAGGTCCTGAGACCATATATGTTGAAGATCAAGACAACCAAACCACAGGTGACCTGTAACTGGTAACCTACTGGACTATATGATAGACTTCATTCTGACAACTACTGCCATGTATGCAGCATCAGAAGTTTTTGAAAAGAGGCACATTTCCTTCACCAAGTAAAAGTGTGCCCTCCAGTATATCCATCTCAGCCTATGGAGCTGATCCCGATTCCAGCCCCCAGATCACGGCCGGAAGTGCCGATCCCGGTTCCAGCTCCTAGATTACAGCCGGGAGTGCGTGCCGCCCCGAGCCTTCACCTGAGTGCACGCCACCAGAGCCTTCACCTGAGTGCGCGTCGCCAGAGCTGTCCTACAGCAAATCAACCCCCCTCCCACCCACACCAACCTCATGCCTCGCTGTCGTCTGACAGTACTGCCGCTGGCCCACAAGGCTTCGCCATGGGCCCTAGCTTCCTCCTCTTCATCAGGGATCTTCCTCGCTGTCTATAATCATAATCGATAATGAAAATAATTGTCAACAAAATTTATTAGTGCATTAAAACAAACCACTCATAATTCTGACTAAAATACACATTTTGCTAAAATATTTTTGTTAGAAATTAAGTGTAGGTTTACAACCCCACACTGTGTAAAAAAAAAAAAAAAAAAAATATATATATATATATATATATATGGTAATATTGCCGAAATTCTACCGTTTAATAATGGTAAAACCTTTATTTCTTTTATGGCAAAAAACTGTACACTGTAAAAAGAAATCCCTAAAATTTACGGTAAAGAAACCGTAATATGATAAAGTGCTAATATACCAAGCTATTAAAGTAGTGAAATCTATTTTGTACTTTAGAAATACACTAATAACTACTAAATTCAGATGGTGATGAGAAAGTCACATGATGAAACAAATCTCATCACAAGTAGCTTTTAAAAAGGAAAACCTTTAGAAGGTGCTCAGTGTCATTCACACAAGCACTAAACACCATAATGGTAAGAATTATTAAACTAAAATGGGAAATAAACATTCATGTAACAACATTACATGTAACATACAACCCTAATAAACATAACTGATACAAAAAAACTAAAAAGAAACAGTTATTTTATAGAAAAAACATCAAATTCAAACAATATTTAAAATGCAATGCAGGGAATTCTGGGAATGTCAGTTTACGGTGTTTCCCTGTAAATTTAACAGGAATTTACCATTTAACAGGTTTTTACTGCATTTTCACAGTTTTTTACCATTAAATTCACGGCCATTTTTTACAGTGTATGTGTGTCACAAAGAGAATGTGTAGCGTGCAAATCCATTTGCAGAATACTTTAATAACAAGCTCACAGAGATCAGGGTACAACAGGCGAGGCGATATCAGAGGCAAAATCAAGAGAGTTACCATAAGACGGAGCAGGGTGTCAGGTGATCGACAAACAGAGTCCAGTAGGGGCAAACGCAAGAGCGGCAATCGAGAACAAAAAAGTCGGCAACGGTAAATCCAGACACAAGACGCTTACAGAGGTGGTAGAATACACACGCAATGATGAGCAACAAGACAAAACCCGGAACTTAAATACCTGTAAAAACTAGGTCAGTAGGTGGAGATTGAACCAAACACTATGGCAACATACAAGGAGGTGGAGACATGAGTTAAGTGAGTAACTTAAGTGAGTCCAGGTATGAAACAGAGGCACATAAAACACAAATAAGACAGATGCTGGAGTGCCATTCATAGCTGTGCTGGCACATACAGCTGAACATGACAACGTGTAACACAAGTAGGCTAATTAGATTTCTGAGAGCAGTAAAAGTAAAGACACTATTGTGGAATTGTCCATTAATATAATATATTACTTTAAGATGAATGATTGTGTTCCTCATACCTCTTACAAGTTAAAGTTTAGTGTTTTTGTTTTAAATTCTGTTTTAAAATAGCAAGCAATCTGTTGTGTTTAGGTTTAGAATGTAGACTAATGTTTGTATTTTAACACTTTAATGCTTATAATGTACAAAAGAGCCTACATAGATACATTAATTCTATTTTGTTTTCATAAGATGTGAAATTACATTGTTTAAAATAATGGATTTTTTTTAAATTATTATTACAGAAAAATGTACTATTTACAGAAAAATGTACTATCAAAAAATAATGTTGCAGGCAGCCCTACATAAGATATTGTAAAGGAGGTAGGTGGTATAATGCCATGTTTATTTGTACAGCATGTCATTAATTTCTATAGGGATGATTCATTATTACAGTGAAACAATAAGCTGTTTTTATTTAGTAAATTAGCAGAAAACCATCTCTACAACTGCAGTCCTTTATCACCATTATTAAAAGGCTGAAGTTAATATTTTGTCACATGAGGACAATTGCAACAATTCATATTTTCTTTCAGATGATGTAACTGCTGTAATACAGCCTATATCATTGAATAGTAACTTGTCATTCTGTTTTTATTTTGTAGATGTTTGTTGAATACCTAGGCTTTAATTTAATTAGTGATACTTTAGTAAAACCATGGTTAAACTATGGTATTACAACCATAGTAAATTTGTGGTACTTTAAAACCATGATTTGCACCAAAAAAACATGGTTACTACAGCAAACGTTTACTACAGTTTTACTATAGTACTACTACAATATAACTGCAGTAAAACCATGGTATCAGAAGCATGTTTTTCTAAAACCAAAGAACCGCACCAAAAAACCTTGTTTACTATGGTCATGGTTAACCACAGTTTTACTATAACCATGGTTAATTTCCGTAAGGGTAGTGATCCTGAAGAGCCTGATTAGCACTGGAGCTAAACTGTTCAGAGCTGTGGCCCTCCAGGAGTTTGAGACCAAAGGCATAAAATGAAGTGCAAAATATTTATTGAATAGTATGTGAATGGAATATTTAGAGTTTTGATATTTGGTCTAGCGTCTATAGGTTGGTTTGGGGTTATTTTTGATTGGCCGTAGCATTGCTTTTGTTATGCAGTACTGGCAACCCTGCAGCCAGGTAATCTGCACACCAACACTTCCCAGAGTTGCACTCTCATCCTGTCGAGCCTTGGGGAATTCAGCTACACGTCAACTTGTAAACCACCGTAATGAGACAATCAGTTTCTAATTGAACTATTTGCGTCTCAGCAATTATTACACCAATTAGTCTCCTTCGAAACACTTCCAGCAAATATTCCACATCTATACCTACATCCCACTTTTAATTAAGACCTTGTTGGGTGCTATCAAGCTTTCTGCACATTAATCTGTCTGCATTACCATGTTTAACAAGAGTTTCGTGTCAGCAGATTACCTTGATTGGATAAGAGTATAACAGCACCACGACCGAATTCGCTTTCCCCTAAAGCAATGCTCTGTGCATTTCTTTTATTTGTTTATTTATTTTAATGAGGGGTAAATTGCACAAATTGTTTTTTTTTCCCCTCTTTTTTGGCAACAATGGGAATTGGTCTGTAGGCAGTAGCACTGTAATTTTTCACAACAGACACTTAAATAATAAATCAATAAGAGGCAGTCTTATGTAGTTTGCTTAGTCAGTATGTTCAAACGGGGAGGGTCAGGCCAAGCCATTTCATTTTGTGTCCCAGCATTTCCGCACTGTCTCTATTTCCATGTTGCTTTTCAATTGTGCTTTATTGACGGTGGGTAATTGATTTCGACAGCACATTGAATGCTTCTTTACACCACGATTTTTAACATATCAAAAAGCTTTAATGGTGCATTTCAAAATCATCTTTATTACTGCCATACAATAGAAGCTATTTGTCTGTCCTTTTGTGTTTGCCAACCTTGGCCTCCTCATTGGTTTTGTTGGGTAGTCTTTATCCAGAAACGGTCGGTGTTGTAGAGCTTTCTGTCATGCTGAAGGAATGAAATCATTCAGGCGATGAATCATGTGTGTCATTTCATAAGGTAAGAGTCAGAGCCTGCTTGCCAGTTCAGTCCAGACTCTGATCTAAGGTCAGCACGAAAAGTCCGATAGATCGGTATTGTTTCAGCTTGGTTGCGCCTGCACTGGCCGGATTACAACAGTAGCTCTTATAAGGTTCACTGGCGTTCTCTTGTATTATCTGGCCCCGGGCGATGTGCACACACTCACATGAACACACACATACACAAGCATGTACAAAGAGAAGTAAACAAAAGTTGATTTGCGTTCAAAGGCAAACAGAGAAAAACAAAGATATGGCTCATGCATGCTCGACTTCACATATCGCATTTTGCAAGGCTTATGAAGACAATCCTCATGGGCACAAACAATGCACACAGTTTACCTCTTACAGACATGGACACACACACACACACACACACATATGACTCTTGCTCTCTCCCCGTTCTTCTTCGCCGTCTCATTAGTAAGTACAGTGCCCCATGTGTTATCTAGTCAGGCTGGCAGTACTGGGTCCTTGTCATGTTATCCCTGCATAATCTGTGGCTGTAGACATTTGCAGTTCTGCACTGATTAAAGCTGGCCAGCAGGAAACCGCTGCAATCCTCTTATGGCTCTCACATTTCAGCAGGCCAAATCATGCATGCTCTGAGCCCAATGACTCAAACCAATCTCTGCACTTACTGCGGAAACCTTATTCTGCACTCTCTTTTTTCTCTACCGTATACTGTCTCACTTTTTAAAATTCAGTGTGAGACACACAAGGCTTTGGATTTAGCATAGACAAGTATTTGGAGACCTTTGATATCAGCAACCTAGGCTCATTGGAAATACATGCCTCTTCATACATTTCTGCATATATACTGTGTATATATACAGTATATAGGTTTACTCAGTAGCTTTGAAAAACTCTGGTTCGAACCCCGTGAAACTACGGTTCAACAAAACAACTAAAATCTGCATAAGGAAGTTAAAATAGTAGGCCTACTTCAGAAAGTAGATCAAATTTTTTTTTTTTTTTACAAATGATTAATTGGTAAACTAGTCTAATAAGTAGACAACATTCTACTTGTTTGTAAGACTTACATGATTAAGATGTACAGAAAACAAAAAAACATAAGTGGTCGAATACAGTCTTAATAGTAGACAAACTAACCTCAAGAACGGTGACAACCAACAAATGTTAAAAACATCTCTTTACATCACTGTGCAACAAATAACAAACAATAAGGAATAAAGCAAAAAATAAAATAAACAAATAAAATTTAGGTCAGCAAACAGCAAAACAATTCCTATATTGTAGTAACTGCATAATTTTGTTATGCTGCAATGCATGCTGGGAACTCACAAAGTCTTAACACTTCAAAAACATGAAATTCTTTGTTCAGACAACTGTGTTTGACTAGTTGGCACAACATTTGAGGTATTTTTGTTGGTATGACAAGGGTTTTTATGTAAGAAAATAGCATTTTTTTAGTATTTGAGACTCAAAAGTTTTTGTGAACTGGAAAATGTGTAGTTCCATTTTTACAGTGAATGTAATAAAAACGTGCCACAGTCACGTATTAAACACCACGGTTTTAGCACCACTCTCTAGACATTTTACTTTGAAACTGCTGTAAAATGTGGAGTATGGAACATAATTGCAGGTTTTAAGAAATGTATGTAGAGGCACCTATTTCCAATGGGCCTGGGTTGAATATCAGAGTCCATGACACAAATTCACACAATGGCAGATCTATTAATTTATTAAAAATGCATTAAAAATGCAATTTATACATACAGTATAATGACTTGAATACACCTACTCTATGTTGAGTAAATTCTGCATAAAAATTTATTTTGATATTTTGGGGGCATAAATTCAGAAATGTCTGATGCAACTGCTTTGATATTATAACGAAGAAAAAAACTTATTACAAGAATGAAACGTCTAGGTTACGAACGTAACCCACGTTCCCTGAAGGAGGGAACGGAGACGTTACATATGGGAACTCGCCAGAGA